>BTPH01000198.1:0-379710 GCA_036245725.1 Mrakia hoshinonis
GATCGACTCGATCATCATCGTCCACGACCGACCCGTCGTCTCGGACAAGTTCGTCAAAGGTCCGACCGTCTTGTAGCATTGATGATTTGCTGATATGACGAGGTCGCTGGTTCAATCCCGGTGCTGGGCTTCATTCTTTTGGGGGCCAGGCGAGGAAGGGGACGGGTCGGGGGAGAGAGAAGCAAGCTTCGCTTGCCCTCCTCGCCCAAGACGAATCCGTCCTTTTGCGTTGAGATACTTCGATTGCTGTAATCTCTTGCGTTGTATCTTTCTGCATGCAGTGATCGTGACAGCTGGGAGGTTGGTTGGAAATAAAGGGACGAGATATTTGGAGAGGCACGCAAAGCTGCCCCTCCTCGCTACCAGATGCCTGTCCTTCGTGACAGACGATTCGCGCAGTATTGAATGTGTGCATGAGAACTTCTCAAAGAGATTGCTCGCAAGTTTTACTAGCAACTTGTGCCTAGATCATGCGTGAGAGGATCTTCGGTCCTGAACAACCTATGCGTTGCTCGACGGCGACCAACAAAGTACCGGGTGGTTTGGCGACGAGTCAAGCTGGGCATCGACGTGATAGAGATGTTTTGCGATGCGGATCCAGTCAGGGCTCAGTCACGCACAGATAGGCGTGGTGTCGTTAAGCTCATTTCCATCTTCTCTCCTCCTCTCTCGTCTAACTTCCTTTGTTCTTTGTTTGCCTGTTCGGATGGGCGCAAAGGTAAAGTGTCGAACCTGGTCAGGTCACTGGGCGGGAGCTTGTCGTCGATCCGCGTCCCTTCGGTCACCCGACGAGGAGGCTCGGAAGGACGGAGAGACGAGCTTGCGCTCGGATGGCTGAGCTGTGAGGACTGACCTGAACGAGAACTCCTTGCGTGTGTGCGAAAACTCTCCGAGCTTGTGTCCGATCATGTCGTCCGTGATGGCGACGGAGATGTACTGGTTGGCGGTACAAGAACGAGGCGAGGGTCAGGACCAAGCTCACGGGAGAGCATGAAGAGGGAGAGTGAAAGGAGCTCACCTTCTTGCCGTTATGGACCTCAAACTTGAGCCTAGAGGAAGCAGGAGACACAGGCAGATCGTCAGCTAAGAGGTTCGTGGACTCAAGCGGCCTTTAGAACCCCTGTAGGCTCGAGGCGACGGGACGGCTCCGAAGTCGAGCTCGTTCGGTCCCTTCCGGTTCATGAAGAAGTCGAGACCACTGACCCTACAAAGGCCGGGATAATGTCTGCATCACGAGCGCTCGTCTTGATGGGACGCTTCGTCCTCATGTGCTCAGCCAGATTGGGGAAGGTAGGGAAAAAGGGTCCTAGAACAAAGCAACGAGCGAAGGAGGAAGAGGAGGTGAGCTCGAGCTCTTCATCGGGTCGAGCTCGTCTCGACCGCCGTCTCCTCAGTGAAGCCGCAAAATGTGAACGTACCCTTCCAGGTGGATCGAGAATTGCACAGCACTATTGAGGGTCGCATGTTGAAGGTAGTAGGGTCGACGAGGTCGGAGTTAGCAGGTCAGCTCGCCGAAAGGGAGCGCACCCCTCCGCGCTCGCGACCTCGAGACCGCCACCTGTCCGAGCAGACGACGGTACCCTCGTTCGGAACACGCGTGGGAATGCTTTCCGTGTTATTGCTCGAGTGTACAAGAGCGTCTCTCGGTCCCGAAGCCTTGAGAGAGCCATCCCTTCCCCGGTTTCCCTCTACGTCGCAGCTTAGCACCGACCGACTCGTCCGGCCGAGGATATCTCGGAGAAATCTCGTACTGATCCCTGTTCTCCGTATCTCGGAAGGAACAAGGGATGCAAGAGTGCTGCTGCAGACACGGTCGAGGACCTGTGGCGATGAAGGCCGGCGCAGTCTGATTCCCACGCGAGTGCCCTCCTGTCGGCCTCCGCGTCCACGAGAGGGGAGCTCACCCGGAGAAGCTCGAGCGATCCAAAGAGCACCCTCCAACCGCCACTCTACCTACTCGTACTCTTGCCAGGATGGGACTTCGTGCTCGAACCGACACTCAGCTATAGTGAGTCCTGTTGCCTTGTCGATCAGCGGACACCCAGGGAGAGACGCAAGGACGAGGTCGGAGGTCACCTCCGCCTCCTTCTTTCTCGGCTGCCGGTCGTACGAGGGACCTTGCTCCTTGCGCTCATGCGCAGGCCGCACGCCCCAGGGTATTCGGATTCCTCTTGTATGCTCTGCAGCGAATTGGTCCCTCAGCGAGAAAGGGAAGACGTAGGAGGAGAGCGCTGAGCGGAAGGTTGTCCAAGCTTGAGCTCGCGGCCTCCGATGGCCGGCTCCCCCTCTCGTACGCTGGCTGACCATCTTCGTCCTTGTTCGGCGCACATCCTGTAGCGGCTACATCATCACTCAATGGGTAGCCATCATCTTTGTCGTCTGTGAGTGCACGAGCCCGTCTCGCAAGCAGCATCGTCCGCCAAGTCGAGCGCTGAGCTCGGTCCCTTTCGCTCTTCGCAGTCTTCGGCCTCTCGACCATCGTCCACACAGGGCAGGCCATTCGATACCGTCTCCCGTGGCTGCTGTTCACCATCGTCCCTGGAGGGATCCTCGAGATTCTCGGATGGGCGGGCCGACTGTGGAACTCGGTTGACCCTCGAACACTGGACGCCTACCTCGTTCGTCGTTTCCCGACCGTTCGGACTGGTGCTCCCTTAGAGACTTCGACTGATGTCTCTGTCCTCCGTTCCAGATGCAAATCTGCTGTCTGATTTTGGCGCCAGGTGAGTCGCTAGGGACCGCGTTGCCGCCGTCGACGCCTGGTATTCGTTCGCTTCGATCCAACCTTCTGACACACTGCTTTGGCCATCCTTTGCCTTAACTCTGCGATCAGCTTTCCTCATGGCGGGCAACTATCTTCTGCTCAGTCTGATCATCAACAAGCTTGGACACGAGTACTGCAGGATCCCTCCCAAGATCTACACGATCGTGTTCTGCACGGCCGACGTGATCTCGCTCGTCGTCCAAGCCATCGGAGGAGGATCAGCCGCCATCGCTGTGCAGTCCATCCCGCCGAGGGACCCGAACAAGGGTGCCAAGATCATGGTCGGAGGGTTCGTCGTGTCCCCTTTGTCGCCCGATTGGTTTCTTTCTTTGCAGTGCTCACTCTCGCCCCTTGCGAACCTTCCTACCTACAGAATCATCTTCCAGATGGTCGTCATGATCTGCTACACTGCTCTTGGAGCCGAGTGTGAGTCTGTCTGTCTGCCTCGGTATCGCGCACTGTGGCGTCGTTGACCTCATCTTCAATCTCTTCCTCTGCAGTCCTCTTCCGATCCTACGCCCGCAAGCCGATCCGTAGCAGGGTCAACGCTTCAATCAAGACGTCAGAGGACGAGGGTCACGTCGTCGAGTCTGCGAGGGCGGACAAGAACATCAACCTCGTCGTGCTCGGACTCGCTCTCTCGACCCTCTTCATCTTCATCCGGTCCATCTACAGGACGATCGAGTTGCTCGGTGAGTCGTCTTCTCATATCGTCAGGAGAAGCCGAACGTAACGCTGACATCCGTCATCGCTCTTCCCTCTAGATGGTTGGACGGTGAGTTGTGATCGCTAGCTCGCGTCGTTCCATGCGAGAGCTGACTACAACGTTTCTTGCCATCATCACCAGGGTCCCATCATCGCCAACCAACAGCTGTTCAACATCTTGGGTACGTCATGTTCACTGCCAAACTCTGCCGCTGAATTTTCATCTGACATCGCCGACGCTCATCTTTTCATCCTCTGCTCGTTTACAGACGGAATGATGATCATCTTCTCTCTCCTCGCGATCAACTTCCTCCACCCTGGGCACCTGCTCGACACCCGCAATCGGGCTGTCTCGCTCGGCATGAGGAAGCGCAAGACTCCCGCAGACTCGGTCGCGCTCTAGCAAAGATCCCGCCCATTTCTCTTCTCTTCGGTTCACACCTCATACAACTTCGCTCTTCGGTCTCCTAGGGTTCAGCTAGAATAATCGGTGCGTCTATACATGCTCTGCTGCTCTTCATCTATTCTCTGCACGACGAAAGCGCCGTCACGTTCACCGCTTCCCTGGGCCAGAACCTCGCGACTTTTGCTCTGCGAGTGACAAGTGCGTACCTTATCAGTCTTGCTCTCTCCTTACCAGTCCTGATGTCTTCTCTTCGTCCCCTTGTCAGGAGCAGGAGGACAAATCTCGGAGGGTGGACACTGGACAGGGGCGCGCGCGCGGAGGATCGAGATCGAGCTCGCTTCGACGCTTCCGGACCCGAGCGCGTACCCGAACCGCCCATCGTCCACTCTCTGCAGTCGTTCGAGGTGGCAGTCAACGTCCACCGTCCTCTCTTTCACCCGCGCATACAGTCCGATTATCAGCATGTCAGGCGTCAAAGCTCAATACGACACGCAGCTTTACAAGTAGGTCCCTCCTGCTCCACTCCGTTCCGCCCCCGCGCGCGCGAGCTCACCTTCCGCCTTGTCTTATCTCCGCGCACAGCTTCGTCCCCACCCTCTGGATCTGCACCACCTTCCTCGTCCTCTTCTCCCTCCTCACCATCGTCCACCTCGCCCAAGCGATCCATTCCCGACTCTGGTGGCTCCTCCCGACGCTCGCCACCGGGGCGTTCCTCGAAGTCCTCGGCTGGTCGTTCCGACTGTGGTCGTCCAAGAACCCTCGCTTGCTGGATCCGTTCCTGGGGAACCTTATCTGTCTCGGACTGGGGCCAGGTGAGTCGAGTTGTGGTGTTTCCTCCAGCGCGCGCCTCTTCCCTTTTTCGATCTCTGCTTACCCGCGCCTGACTTATCCCTCCCTTCAGTCTTTGTGCTCGGCTCGCTGTACCTTCTCCTCGGGTGAGTTGAGCCTTTCATTTGCCTGCCTGCTACTTTCCAAGCTCGGCCCTGACATCCGCTTTCCTTCCGCTTTCCTTCCGCTTTCGACGCTCAAGCTTGGTAATCAACAACCTCGGCCCTCAATACTCCCGCCTCCGTCCTCGCACCTACGCGCTCTTCTTCTCTTCCGCGGATCTTCTCTCGCTCGTGATACAGTCTGTCGGTGGCGCCATGGCGTCCATCGCTGCTCAATCCGACGACATCCCACCTCCGGATCCGAACAAAGGAGCGAGGGTTATCCTCGGGGGCATCGTGGTCCAGGAGGCGTTCATGTGTGTCTATATCGCCCTGGGAGCGGAATGTGAGTCCTTTGCCTTTCCCCTTAACGTTTTGGGACGCGCGACTGACTGCTACTTCGCACCCGCTCGCCGTTCAGTCATCTACCGCTGGGCCCTGGACCGTCCCTTGGCCCACAAGGACCCATCAACCCGACGCTGTTCCTCCACATCGGACGCCCACCTCACCCCTGCCGACACCCCAACCTCCGTCGAGAAGTCAACCACTCCAACAACCCCCATCGCCGCCACTCCTACCATCCTCTTCTCCTCCCCCGCGGCCCGCCCGTGGAAGACCCTCCTTCTCTCCCTCGCCCTGTCGACCACCCTGATCTTCATCCGCTCCCTCTACCGCACCGCCGAACTCTCCCAGGGCTGGTCAGGCCCGATCATCTCGTCCGAGAGACTGTTCAACGTTCTGGACGGGGCGATGATGGTCCTTGCGCTGGTGGTGATGGCCGTGCTGCATCCTGGGAGGTTGTTGCGGACGAAAGAGGGCGGGGTGGGGTTGGGATGGAGGAGAGAGAAAGAGGGTGGAGACGCGTAGGTGGGAGAAAGAGGGGTAGGAGAAGATAGGCATTGTGATAGTGCACGGTATGGAGTTGAGATGAGAGCACGAGCGAAAACATAAAGGTGTCGTGGAAGGGTCGTACAAAGCAAGAAAGGGAACAGGACAAACCGAACGAAAGAAACGCGCCCTCGATGAGAGCCACACAGATGAGAGGCACACAAGAGAAGAGAGATACCCGACTACCACGAGATGAGACGAGTCCAGATGTCCACCAGCACGATTGTCTAAGCCGTCACCCCTGGCCCACCCCTCCACAGCTTCTCCTTCGCCCTCACCTCGATATCCGCATACGCCTCTTCCTGCTCCAACTTCAGACAGTCCTTCGTCCCCAGCACGAGCAGCTCAAAGAAGAACGCCGCCGCCGCGCGCTTGGTCGTCTTTTCCGAGATCTTTGCAAAGCTGATCTTCTTCTCCTCGACCGGCACCGGCTCGGCTCCCTCCTCGACCAACTCCGGCTGCTTATCCTCTCCCAGCTCACGCCGGAGGACACCCATCGCTCGAGCGGTGTTCCGACTGACGTGCTGCCTGGGTCGACCACCCTGCTGCTGCTCGGCACCAGTCGCCTGCGACTCCTCCTCCAGCCCGCGACTCGCACTTCGAGCTCCGATACTGCCTGACCGGGAGTGGCTCGCATGACTGCCCGACCGTCTACTCCTTTGGGACTCGTCCTGGCTCGAGGCAGCGCCTCCGTCCGCCTTTCGTGGCCGGGAGTCAAAGATGTCGAGCGGTCCTCCTCCGGTGGCGGGCGCCATCGATCCAGCGACAGACCCGTTGTGCTCGTCGTACGCGTCTGCGCCGACACCCTCGAGCATACCGTTTGAAGGGGCGAGCGAGCCTTCGCGGCGGGAGAGGTTGTCGTCGTCGTCGGCGTCCTCGGAGCCATCTCGGCCGTCTCGTCGCGGGCGGCGAGAGCGAGCCTTCTTTGCCTTTGGAGTGCCGTCCTCGTTGAGTTCGAGGTCGTTGTCGTCATAGGGCTGGACGTCTCCCATGTCAAAGTTGTCGTTGTCGTCCATCGGGAAGGCGCCGTCTCCGCCTGCGCCGAAAAAGTCGTCCCCGCCACCGAACGCGAGATCGTCGTGGTCTCCCGCCCTGGAGCTGCCTCCGAGTCCGAGACTGAGCGCTCGACTCTCCCGTCGACCAGCCTCGACCTCGTCGTCTTCCTCCTCGCCGGCCTCGATCCTCGCTCGCTTCCTCTGCTGCTCCTCCTCCTCGTCTCCGCCGGCGTGGGCTTCACGCCGCCGTCGGAGCATGCCGAGAGGGAGGAGGAACATGCTGGCCAGCTCGGGTCCCAGTCCTGGAGGTCCGGCATAGAGGAGCTCCTCGCCTCCCTTTGCGGCCGTTCGGGTCGGCTGGTAGTGCGCGAGCGGGTCTGCGCGGATGGCCATCAGGCGGATCACGTTCCTCGACGACGGGATGAACCGCTGAGGGGTCAGGATGGCGGACAGGTCTCGGTTCTGTCGGTTTGACTGCGAGGCCGAGATGTTGCGGTCGCCAGAGAGCTCGGTCGTCTCGTCAATGATGACTCGGACCGTCTTCTTCTTCTTGACGGCGGACGATGCGAGCGCAGACTGCTTGCCCGCGAGGGCAGAGATCTGGGCGGCCGTACGAGGGGTGAGGTTGGCGATCGAGGACTCGTTGATAGACAGGCCGGCGTCGGCAGGAGGGGTAGACAGGCGGGAAGCTAACATGACCAGAGCAGAGTTAGGTGAGCCGATGTCGGAACGGGTGCAAGGGACGGGCAACGGAAGGGGTCCTGTGCTCACATTCTCTGCTCTCTCGCCTCTCTCCGGACGGGTCCAGCTCCGGTACATGTCCTCCGTCTGCTCCAAAGTCGAAGCCAGCTCCGCCCATGTCGGCGTACGGGTCGGCATTGTCGTCCAGGTCGAGGTCGAGTCCGAGATCAACGTCCATCGGCTGGTAGTCCATCTCCCCTTGAGCAAACGCATCGAGATCCATTCCACCTCCCTGGTCCATCGAGCGGTCGCCGAGAACAGACATGTCGTGCTCTCCACCTGCGCCGAACCTGGAGCCCATCGAGAGACGGGCCTCGCGTGCGGGTGCGGCGTCTCGACCAAACTCGACGGCCGAGACGGTCTCGTCTCCCTCGTGGTCCTCGTCGTCGTCGTCGAGACCGAGATCGAGACCGAGGTCAAAGTCCTGTGACTGGAATCCGTCTGCGGGTCCGACGTCGAACTCGTTGCGGCCTCCAAAGTCGAGGTCGAGCTCAAAGTGGGCGTCCGCGAGAGAAATGTCGCCAGCTCGGGCGACGTACAGGTCCGAAGGTTGGAAGTCGGGGATACCGAGGTCCCTGTGAGACAGAGGAGTCGCGTACAAGGGCGACGGAACGAGCTGTCAGGTGAGGTCATGAGGAACACTTGGGCGGGTCGGGAGGTCTCAGGAGGTCTGCACTCACCAGTCGAGCTCGAGGCCATAGTTGTCGGCCTCGTCCATGTTGATGTCGTTATTGGGAGCAGCCAGCTGATCCTCGGGCAGGTCTACGAGCGCAGGGCGGATTTGCTGTGGACAGAGAGCAGGACGAACGGGCCGGGTAGAACAAAGGTCAACTCGCGTGTCTCCTCGTGCTCTCGTCCGCTCTCTAAGCTCATCCATCCACAACCGGAAGGAGTCGGACGTACCATCTTGATGTTCACGAGAGCGTCGTTGCAGTCGTCTAGGAGGTACTTTGCCTTTCTCGAGTAGATTCGGCACACGCCGAGCAGGAGCTGACCCGACACTCGGAGGGCGATCGGCTCCTCCTCGTTCTTCAGGATGTCCTCTGCACAATCACGACCAACGAGGCATGCGGTCAGTCAAGGCTTGAGCACTCTTCGCGTAGCATCGAGCGCCTCTCGTGCTTCTGAACCCGATGTATCCGCATCCGCAGAGACGGCGGTGAGCTCATCCCGACACGCGACCCACCCATCCGACCTTCCCACCTTCCTCCTCCTCCACCATCTCCTCCCTCATTCGACCGCCATCCGCAGCCGACGCGTCATCGCGCACACGTGATAGACTCGGACGTGTACTCACTGACAGCCTGTCCTACGTCTACTGATCCGACCTGGACTTTGGTGAGCTTTGACTCCATGTGGGCCGCCAGCCAGACCTTGGCCAACGCGCCCTTCTTCGTCAGGATAGAGTCAGAGTAGAACATCCTCGCGAGAGGTGGGTGGGGAGATTACGGAAAGGGAGAGACCGGGGGGGTAGCGCGCAAGAGAGAAGGGCGGAGAGGGAGAGAAGGAGGTAGGGAGGGGAGGGAGGAGGCCGTTGGAGGAGCAGGACGCGATCGGTCCCAAATGAAGCAGATGGCGGGTTCGCGACAGAGGACGCGTAAGACGACCTTGACGCTCCAGTATGGGTCGACTCACACGCGGTATGTCGAGCGGAGACGATCTTGCGTCGAATCAGCGTTTAAAGAAAACAGCATGTCATGAGAAAGAAGCAAAGAGGGACAGTCCATGTCGGCGCAACACGTCGAGCTCGACCAAAGGCGGATGGAAGAGGGCCTCGTCGATGGTCTGCAAGCAGCAAGATAGGGGAGACGGACAGATGCGTTAGTCAAGTTGCAGAAGCCGAGAACGGGTGAAGCTCAAACGTACCTGTTCAGAGGGTGACGTCGGTGCACTCGGTGCTGAAATCCGAGGAAAGAGCTCGTTTGATCTCGTCCAGTTGCTTGGCCAGATCTCCCAGGACATCTTCGCTGGAGACCAAATAGATCACAGGGGTCAGCCGAGCCGATGCGCTCTCAAAGACCCTGACTTTGAACGCTACTTACATGCTGGTAAGTCGAGATGAGATCGAACCAGGCTCCTCCGACTGTGACGAACGAGCGGCTGGCTTTCAGTCGGGAGAGTTGATCACTCTCTCGAAGTCCTTGGCCGTGCCGTGGATGCCTCGGGTCGTCCAGATATGGTCAAAGATCGGGGACGTCAGAGGGGGCTTGAGCATATCCAGGAGGATCCCAACGAGGATCATGTGGTGTTCCGTGAGCGCAGCGACACCCTGCAGGAGAAGGATCGAAGTCAGTCACACTACTTGATGATGGACGAGGGCTGGGATTGAGCTTCACCTTCTGTGTCTCGGAAGCGTGATTGAAGATTCCTGCATCCAACGTTCCAGGCTCGGGGAAGGAGCATCTGGATGACCGTCATGGGCTTGAGCATCGGATGGTAAGCAAACAGATCCGGATTCGAGAGGAGAGGCATTGGGGTTGGTCAAGTGGACGGGGTAGATGCTTGTAGGTGATCGCTGTCAGAGGCTAGAACAGGTCAGCTTGTGCTCTCCCGCAGGCTGTCTGCTCCCGGTCTCTGCTCCTGGTTGTCGGCCGGAGCGACATTCGATTTGGTGCGCCCGCCGATTGTTTCGGATCAGCCATCACATCTACCGGTTCCGCATCTATGCGTCTACTTTCCCTCAAACAGGTACCATCCGACTCCCCACTGCTCGCCGCCGTCGAGCGCAAAGAACTATAGCAGAGGGCGAAGGAGTGTGTCAGTCACGAGGTCCGGGCGGAGACGGGAGCAGCGAGAAGGACGCACCTCAGCGACAGCCTGCGTCGCGAAAGAAGAGAACGAAAGAGACGTCAGCTTCTGATGGATCGCGCCAGGCAAGGCCAAGGAAGATGAAGGCTGGACGCACGAGGTAGAAGACCCTGAACCGCCAGAACGTCTTGATCCCCTCCTCGCGAGTCGATCCCTTGGCGACGGCATCGTCTCCGAGCAGCTTGAGCGACTCCTTGCGATGCGAGTCTTGCAGCTGCGACGAGGACCGGACAACAAGACCAAGTCAGTCGAGCGTCGGCCAAACTAACATTCCGCGACGATGGACGCGAGCTTGTGAACTCACCTTGAGCCACGCCTCCGCTGTTCGTCCGTAATGGCTCCCGGGGAAGTACCACGACCTCTTGAGCGTCAGGTGCTCCTGGAAGTAGGTAAACAGATCCAGACTCGGCATCGTCCCGCCCGAGAAGAAGTTCTGTGCCATCCAGCCGTCTCCCTCCTCAAAGTCGTACGGCGAGTCCTTGTGGCAGAAGACGTGCACAAACAGGAGCGACTCTCCCGAGGGGGACTGGTCCTTTGGTGCGAGCCAGGTCGAGATGCGCTCGAGGATCTTGTTGTACGCCTTGAGGTGCTCAAACATCTCGATCGACAGGATCCGGTGGAACTTGCGAGTCGAAGGGAACTCGAAAAAGTTGACGTCCCCGGTGATGACCTGCAGGAGAGGAGACGAAGGATGACGGATCAGCATAGCGAGCAAGGTTGATCTCGGCTGAGCATGAGACGATGAGGGCTGACCTCGATGTTTCCGAATCCACGCTCCTTTGCCTTGGAGTCAATGTAGATCTTCTGCGTCTTTGAGTTGGACAGCATCGTGATCTTGGCCTTGGGGTATTGCTGCAAGACGAGCACGAACCAAACGTTGTCGGTCAGCTCCTGTCGCCGCACTCTGTTCGTCTGTCGGGGATGGACTGACCTCTGCGAGCCAGAGCCCCAAGCTTCCCCATCCACACCCGAGGTCGAGGATCTCCCATCCCTCACCGTCCTCCTTGCCCACTACGGGGAGCTTTGCGTTGATGGCGTACTGGTTGAACGTGTACTCCTCGGCCTCGTCCAACGTTGCGCTCGCGGACGGGAAGATGGAGCTGCTGTACTTTGCACGGCGACCCAGAGTGGACAGCATAAACTCGGTAGACACCTATGACACCAGAGAGGGTAGTGTGAGATATGTCAGCGGTCAGTGAGCTCGCTTGCTCCCAGGCGAGCTGAGATGGTCCCAGGACGGAAAGGGACCCCGAGCTCATCATCTCACGCATCCAGCCGATGGGCCTGCTTGACTGACCTCGTAGTGCTGCTCGTTCGCCTCTGCCGTCTTGTCAGCGATGACTTCCCTCGCCTTGAGTCTGCTGATGTAGTCCATCTTGCGCTCGTGGCGCTCCTGGGTCGTGCCTCGGGTGATCTTGCCCAGTCGCTCGCGGCAGAGCGACCTGATGATGGGACGCAGAGCAACGTCAGGGATCGTCCCGCGGTCGAGGAGAGAGTAGGCAACGCTCATGACAGATTCCATGATGGCTGAGAGGTAGAAGAGAGTGGGCGAGGACGGAGAGGAGGATGGCGGTTGGAGGGGTCCAGCGGAGGAGAAGGACGGCATCGAGCTCACGCCTCGGCTCGGGGCACGATCGACCGAGGCCGCGTGCTGACGTCGGCCTCAAAACAAGAAGACACTCACATCTGGCTTTCATACATCCGATCAAAACAAGTCAAATAGCATATAAACGATCAACTTCTGAGCAAGTTAGATACGCAGCCAAAGAAACGGACGCGGACGCTCTCACTCGTCTTCCACTCGCCACTCCATTCACGTCCAGACCTGCGCCACTTCACTGGCAAGTCACTGGCCACGCTGCCTGGAGACCAACAGTCTGATGGGTCAGATGAGTGCCCGAGTGCGACAGTGTAGCTCAGCCAGTCAAACATAGATACTTCAAACGCTCTCACCCATCTTCCATCCTTCACACCACCTAACCCCACCCTGTACCGCAATGCTCTTGGCGCTCCTCCTAATTCCAATACCTGGAAATCAACGATTTGTTCAGTCAGCTTAATGACAAAGAACACTACAGTAGCGTAGGCCGAGCAGGGCGCTCGTGAGACTGAGGCTGACTTTTTCGGGACTTGAAACGACACGTACGGGCCCACAGATCTCGCCGCCTCAAAGCTGGTAAACTGCCCGGTTAGCTTAGTGGTAGAGCGCGTCACTGTAACCGTGCAGGGACCGGGAAGTTCGAGGGTGGGCAAGCTGGTTGTGCGTTCTTCCGTATCGATGCTGGATCGTTAGGCGGCTCGGATGGGGCCTAGGCCCTTCGAGCTTACTGACCAGGATCGGCAATGAGACAGTAAGATGTCATTCTTCTTCTTCTCTTCTAGTTCGTACAACCGCTATCGCCCTCTCGATCCTCCGTCGCTCTTCCGTCCGCACCCGCTGGCCGTTTCGAGAGTGGCCGTTCGAGACGGGGCAGGTGCGAGCACGAGCCTCTTTTTGAGTTGCTAGTAGGTAGATTGATGGTTCAGATGTAGGGATGGGTATCGGCGGGATGAGGGTGGCGTGATTGTGGATGGGAGACGGGCGGTGAACGAGGCAGGGTCGGCGGAGCGAGCTCTATGCGGAGATGGGTTGGATCAGGGTGATGTTGTCGCCCTTGAGCAAGATGCGGCCTACAGCAGAGGAAGACAAGGTCGTCGAGAGTCAGCACGCGTCTGTGGGAGGTGGCTGAGAGCAAGCAGGCGGTCCATGCGAGCTCGAGCTTTGGGAAGGAAACGTCGAAGCTGAACTGACCGAGCTCCTTCCTGTCTGACTTGCCCTTGAGCGACACCTCAGCGGCAGCATCCAGCACAACGTTCATGAACTCATCGAACCCCTGCACCACACGAGATAAGTCGGAACAGGTGTCAGCCCGAGTGCGTGCGCGGTCGCTAGCTGGAGTCGAGCTCGTTGGGAAGGAAGGGACGAGGTGAGGTCGCGACTTACGACGATCGTGCCCTCCATCCGCGTGTCAACGTTGTCGTACAGCCAGATCTGCACCTTGGTTTTCTGAGGGCCAAAGAAAGGTATGGGTGAGGTCAGTCAGCGTGCGAAGGACACTGGGAGGTGTGAAGCGAGCGAGCTCGAGGACTGACGGACTGGAGGTGCTTGAAGATGATGTTGATGGGTTGCACCATCACACGCTGGTTTCGGTTAGACATGGTGAGGAGAGTGACGTGGGTGTATCGGACAAGAAGAGGAGAGAATGAGAGACCGGAGAAATGCGAGAGAGTGTGCGGCTGAGGCGATCGTGGGAGGTGAGCTCACGAGGGGGAGGACGAGAGCTCGACTCTGCTCGGCACCAACTTCGAGCCCTCCCTTGCTTCAGCCTGCCTGGATCAACCTGAGCCCGCAACGGCCACCACAGACACGAGCATAGACTCGGACACACACCGCTTTTCTCTACACCACTCATCAAAAGTCAATCCCTTGCATCATGTCCAAGACGTGCCCAACTGACGCCCGGCGGTTCAAGATCAAGGTCCCTGCGACCTCGGCCAACATTGGCCCCGGCTTTGACGTCGTTGGACTCTCGCTCTCGCTTGATCTCATCATGGACGTCTCCATCGACGCGTGAGTACAAGTCCCACAGTGTCGTCTGCCTGACCTGAGCTTGTCGTGAGCTCGAGGCGGCCTGTTCGGGGAGGGTGTCCGACGAGCTCGTGATGAGCTCGAATCTCGACTGACTCGACCGTCCATCTGGTCTTTCTCCGATTCTCCTGCCTTCGCTGCCACGAATATAGCTCCAACCCGTCTGACACCACTCTCCGCTACACTGGCGAGGGTGCTGCTGGTGTGCCTCTGAACCCGTTCAAGAACCTCATCACCCGAACGGCCCTCTACGTCCTCCGCTCGCACGGGATCCCCTTCTTCCCACCCAACCTGCTCCTCAACATCTCAAACGACATCCCGTTCGGTCGAGGACTCGGATCTTCGGGTGCGGCCGTCATCGGAGGAGTCATCCTCGGATCCCAGCTCGGACAGCTCAATCTCCCGCTCGGCCGAATCCTCGACTTTGCCTTGATGGTCGAGCGACACCCAGACAACGTCACAGCCGCGCTCGTCGGAGGGTTCGTTGGAAGCTACCTGCGAGAGCTTAGCGCGGAGGACACGACCGCTGCGAGTGTGCCGTTGGCCGAGGTGCTGCCAGAGTTCCCGGAGGATGCCGGACCGCAGTGGGGGATGAGCCCGCCCCTGCCGCCAAAGGGGATCGGACACTTTGTCAGGTTTGGATGGGCAAAGGAGGTCAAGGCGATCGCCATCGTGCCCAGGTTCGAGCTGTCAACTGCAAAGGCCCGAGGTGTGCTCCCGACATCGTACTCGCGCGCAGATCTCGTGAGTCCGCCTTTGCTTGCTGTTGGTGGGTCACGATGCAGTCTAGACTCGATGCTGACTGCAGGTCCTCTCTCCTCTACTGTCGCAGGTATTCAACCTTCAGCGTCTGGCCGTCCTGACGACCGCTCTCGGGCAGTCACCGCCCGACTCTGACCTCATCTACGAGGCCATGAAGGACCGCGTCCATCAGCCCTACCGAAACGTCCTCGTAAGTATTAGACCCATCTCACGCGCCATCTGCCCGGATCCTGACACATCTTTCGCTTTCTCTCTCAGATCCCCGGTCTGCCCACCGTCCTCTCCTCCCACACTCCCATCTCCCACCCGGGTCTGCTCGGAATCTGCCTCTCCGGAGCCGGACCGACTGTCCTCGCGCTCGCGACCGAGAACTTTGAGACGATCGCCGAGTCGATCAAGGCGACCTTTAAGGAGGCCGGTGTCGACGTCGACTGGAAGCTGCTTACTGTCGGAGGTGGAAGTGAGGTCGAGGAGAACGGCAACGTCTGGCGGCCGATGTAAACTTTCACAGAAGAATAATATATATCTCATAGAGCAAAATCAAACAGAGACGGGCGAGGCAAAGAGAGTGCGGGCCCAGACGGACGGGACCAAGCTGGCGGCTCAGACGCGAGCTCACCCCTCCTTTGCTCGTTCTCCGCCCAGCTGCGATGCCGTCCCCGTACATTCTCTACTCGTTCTGGACGGTCATCCTGTTCTCTCTGCCGTTCTGGTGGGTGTCGACCTCGATCGAGCGTCTGCCGCTCCGGTCCATCTCATCAGGATCGCTGGCGTCACTCGAGGTGAGCTTCGACCCTCCCTCCCTCGCTCGCGGCCTGCCGCCGAGTGTACTGATGCGACTGGTCTGCGTCTCTGTAGGCCCTTCGATTTTCCGAGACAGTAGTGCTGCGCGTGGATCATCGCTACAGTGACCCGGAAGCGCTGGCCGAGGAGGAGAGGGAGCTTGCAGCACGTGTCCGACGTGAGCTCGCGGGCATCGGGAGAGGAGAGGGGGGCGATGAGATCCAGGTCCTCACTAGGTCGGACTGGGACGACCAATGTAAGTCTGATTCACTCCTGACGATCATAAGGTATGCAAGTCGCCGACTGATACTTCATGTCTCGTCCATAGACTCAGCCAGTCCACCACCGCCGCCCTGGGAGGTTATCGTCCAGTCGTCGTCCGACCTCGGCTCACTATCCGCAACACTCGGAGACAACGCGCTCTACATCTACAACCCCTTCCCTGCTAGTACGGCTCGTCATCGGCTCATCGTGTCAACAGTCGTGTGTCTGACTTTCCCTCTTCTGTCGTCTTTCACAGCCCCTCGCGACACCTCCCTACCGACGTACATCTCTGACTCCCTCGCCACCCTCTTCCCAACCTCGGCACACCTTCTCGACACCCAAGACCCAAAAGCGGCCAAGTTCTCGGACCACTACACGCTGGCGTTCACGCTGCTGCTTGAAGATGTGACCGAAGGAGAGAACCCGATGAGTTGGGAGATTGAGAAGTCCTTAGATGGTCAGTACTACACCTTTCGCTTGATCAAACTTGCCAGACTGACTCTATCCCTGCGCGTCGTTCTATCACAGCCGTCATCCACCCCATCCTCTCCTCCCTTGCCTCACTACACACCTTTACCCTCGAGTCCCAAATACAGTACCACTCCCGGCTGTCC
This sequence comes from Mrakia hoshinonis, assembly GCA_036245725.1. Classification (NCBI taxonomy): domain Eukaryota; kingdom Fungi; phylum Basidiomycota; class Tremellomycetes; order Cystofilobasidiales; family Mrakiaceae; genus Mrakia; species Mrakia hoshinonis. The sequence continues at coordinate 16,288 of BTPH01000198.1, forward strand.
ATCACGCCCTTCCTCGAGGAGGCTACCGCGCCCGAGGATGGCGAGGCAGTCTCATCCACGCCCGAGTCGGTCTGGGTCGTCGGAGCGGACGACACCAAGGCGTTCGTCAACTCTGAGCAATGGTCGCTTGGGTCTCAGGGCGTCGTGGACGACGGACCGACGCTACAGTTCATGATCTTCGTCCCGAGGGGCGAGAGGAGACCTTTGGGATTTGAGACGGAGAGCGAAGGTCAGTCGTCCTGCTTGATGCTGATCCAAAGAAGATCCACGGGCTGACTTCTTGGCCCGCGTCCTTTCTCAGAGATGCTCTCGACCTCGTTCCTGATCCCTCAACAAGGCTCCCTCGTCATCCACAACCCCGTCCCTCCGTCCTCCTCTCATCTCGCCTACCCTCTTCTCGCTCCCCTCCTCCAAACCCATCTCGCCCACCTCACTCGCCTACTCGGCATCCCCGCTCCCGCCTTCCCGCCAAACCCCAGCTCTCCTCCGTCGTCCCCGATCTCAAAGTGGCAGCTCTCCCACCTCGCCCGCTTGCGCACAGCACAGAACGTGCGCGACGCCGTCGGAGGACTGACGGGTCTCCAGCGGCTGGTGGGCAAGATCGGCGAGATGCGGGTCGGGGAGGCGGTCAGGAGCGATGTCGAGGGCGCAGTGGGGGAGTTGGAGGAGGTAAGCAAGGCACACACGCATACATCTGAAACTTCGACAGGGGCGCTGATGGCGCACGTGTCTCTGGTTTGGTTGCAGATGGTCCGCACCTACTCCCCTTCGCCTCTTACTCTCTTTCCTCGCTCCGCGAAAGCGCTCAAGCTCTCGTCGAGAGCGTTCTTCAACCCGACAATGTTGGGGTTGCTCTACTTCGTGAGTTCTCTCTTTCTCTCTCTCTTTTGCGAACGTCAGACTCCTCGTTGACCGTACGGCCTTGCTTTTTTTCAGCCCGACGAGCACAAGTACGCCGTCTACACGCCCCTCTTTGCACCCGCTGGCGTGCCCGTCGTCGTCGCGCTGATCAAGCATCTGAGGAAGAGGCAGAAGGAGAAGAAGGAGCGGGTGCAAGGGAAGAAAGAGGAGAGGGAGAAGGCGAACGAGATGCTGGCTTTGATGACCAAGGCTGGATAGATGCGGATGGTTCATCATCCTCTGAGGGGAGGTGAGACAGGGAAGGGGAAGGTCATGAGATGTCGTGAGGGTAAAGAAAGAACGGGGAACGGGTAGCACGAGGGCAAAAGAGAAGAGGGATGGGACCAGCCCACGCGACCACGGACGAGACCAACACAGAGAGAGAGAGAGACAACAAACCGACGCGCCGACACAAAAACCAACAACTCCAAGACTGGACCTGAACCTAAGCGACCACCGCGTCCTCCTCGATCTCGAACCCAGCGAACAGATCCTCCGTCGGCGCGTCGAGAGACGCAGCGAACTCGTCCAACCCCTTGGAGAGCTCCCTCCCCTCGTCCTCGCGTCTCTTGCGCTCGGCAGCCAGATCGCGCGGGATCGGGGCACGGAGAGGCTGTGCTCCTGGTCGAGATATCACAGCGGCTCGGCCGGTAACCGAGACGGGGCGGGTAGAGGTGGTTGTGAGAGGTTTGCGGGCTAGTGGGGTGGGCTTGACAGCGGCGGTGATGGGGGTGGGCTTGGTGACGGCGGATTTAGATGCGGACATGGTGGTGGCAGGTCGAACGTTGGTGGGCCGAGCAGATAGGAGCGAGGAGGGCTTGGACGTCGTGGTGGAAAGCCCCTTGCGGATGGCGGGTGCGGACCCAGGAGGGGCAGGGCGAGAGGACGGGCGCGAAGCGGTGGCAGTCGCGGATGAGGCTGGGCGCGTGGTAGATGAGGAGACAGGTCGCTTGGTGATGGGTGTGGACGAGGGCCTTCCGGTGGAGGAGGATGGTCGAGTGGAGAACGCAGAGATGGGCGCTCGGCGGGCTGTTACAGCCGACGGGCCCGGGGCGGGAGCAGCAGAAGGCTTGATAGGCGCGGCGATCTTCTTTGGCAGACCAAGGTCGAGCTCATCGTCAGAGTCTGGGGTACAGAGATCGAGCAAGGTCAGCTTCAATCTCAATTGAGCGCGAAGGACGAGACGAGGCGACGCACCAATGCTCTTGAGCGGCACCTGCCAGGTTGACTGCTCCTCACCGATCTCGACCTCTGGCAGCGCGTGGTCCTCGTCGTCTGTCGGCCAGAAGACGAGCGGCGGAAGCGACCTGATCTGCTCGCCGAGCACCTTGGCCGACGTGACCTCGTACGGGAGCGAGAACGGCTCGACTGTAATGAGTCACGGTCAAATCAGCTCTAACTTTTGTCACCGACTGGAAATTGAGCATGGCGATTCACTGTAGGCCGTCGGCGGCATGTACTCGACCTCACAGTCGTCCTCGTCCTCCTCGACTCCCTCAGTCACACCACCGAGCATCATCGCCTCGACTCCTCCGTCCTCCATCTCAAAACTCACGTCCGCAACTATGCCCCCCTTGCCCTCCGGCGTGGACATGGCGGCGTCCTTCGCGACAGACGCGACTGGCGTGTGGCTCTGTCGGCTTCGGCGACGAGCGCGTGTCGCCGAAGGGAGCGGGGTCGCCATCACAGGCGCCTCAGCCATCACGGGAGCCGGTGTCTTGGTCGTTGGAGCGAGGGTTCGCTTGAGCGCTGGTGTCTTGTGGGTGTTGGTCTGCGAGGTCGAGGCCGAGGGTCCGAACGAGAAGGTGAGGGATTTGGAGGTTGGGAGGGTCGTCGAGGACGAGGACGCCTTCTTTGTCGTCCCAGGAGCCTTGGACAGGTTCGTAAACAGTCGCTTGGGTTCTGCAGGAGGGGCAGGATACCGACAGACGTCAGTGCTGCTCTCGCGACCTGGCCGGCCGGTCGTTTGAGGGTGCTACAGGACAGGGGAACGCGGAGCTGAGACCTGATCGTTCAACATCCCGCCTCGCGCCACCTTCTGAGCAACCTCGGACGCGCCCAGCGCACCATCGCAGCTCGAGAGAGCTTGTGCATCTACTGCAGTACATCCTGCGGTGCACAGTCCAGCTCTGAGCTAACAAGGAGTCTAGACTGACCGATGCCCTCGCCCTCGTCCCCGCCTCCCTTCCCGCCCTTGCCCCCTCCGCCTCCCTGCATCTTCTCCTTGCCCTTGCCGGTCCTCGTCGTCATCGTAAGCTTGATGTTGCCGTTGTCGTCTCCTCCTCCCATACCAGGCTTCCCCGTGAGGCCTCCTCTGCCGACGGTCTTGGACCCAGCTGCGAGCAGGTTGGGGTCTCGCGTGCCAGCCGAGAGACCTCGCGCAGGAGTCTTGGGGTACAGCGACGTAGACCCATGCGCGTTCTCCTTGTCCGCAAAGTGGGAGCGGGCTTGAAGCATGGTGTGGGAGATGGGGAGCCGAAGGGGAGACGAAAGGAAAATGAACGAAAGGAATGGGTCGGCGAGCGTTGGCGGACGAGAAGGGAGGGCGAGGTGACGCGAGGTCGATTGGCGGGCTCGCATGCTGCGCAGGCACGCGTGCCAGTCGCATGTGACCGCGTTATACGAAGGAAAACCTTCTCTAGGACTTTCACTCATAGGTCATCGAGACTATGCCTGCAGGTTACCTACTTCGAGAACCGGTCATCTCGCTGCAAGGCGTTCGCCGAACATGCGTGCCCTCATCTCACTCTGCTCCTGGGTAGGCTATGGTCAGCGAGCAGATGGGTAGATACGTGAATGATTAGATAGATAAGAAGTGCCCGATCTATCTAAGCCATCAGTCCTTTGGAAGTCCCACAGCGGCCCATCTCAGTCGCTCCCCTCGTTGTTGCAACCGATCCCCCTTCCACGCCAATCTCTCCAGCTCGTCCTTTCCATCGAGATCCTCGGCGCGCTGCCCCATCTCGCGGCTGATCCAACCTTCGCAGCCCCCGCACGCCGTTTCCTTTCGTGGAGTGGTGGACGCACTGCCGCTTGACGTTGCGCTCGACGGCTGCGAACGCGACCGGCCGAAAGCCGCCGTCGCTTCGACCACACTAGTAGCAGATTGGAGGGCGAGATGCCAATGGTGAAGGGTCGTCGACTCGGCGGCGCTTGGCCGATCCGTCTGCATCTGGCAGAGGTGCAGCGGAGCGCTTTCCAAAGCCATGATCCCCCAGAGTTTGCTGACGCTGAGTTGGCCGAGCGGATCCGTTCGCGAGGCAGGACTTGGCCGCTGCGACGGCGGCATCGATCCTTGTCCTGCGGTGATGATAGTGTTTGCCCGCTGCTTGAAGTGTCCGAGAAGGGTGCTGTACAAGGACGGGCGAAAGTGAATCAGTACGGAATCTTTTGCAACCGACCAGCTGCTTACGTACCAAGAGGATGAAGTCCTGCAGTCTGCGCTTGAGAGTATTGTTCGAGCCTGCCAAGACAGTGACGAAGTCTTCCTCCTCTTGCTGCGTCCAGCTTGCAGAGGAGCGTCCAGGTACTACCGGCCTCGGAGCCCTGGGTAACTGGCGGACGTTGAACAGGGGCTTGTACAGCGGCTTGTTCTTCTGGTATCGCGACCGCGCAGCTTGATAAGTCCGGCGGGGGTGCTGCGACCAACCGAGAGTGTCAGTGGCATCGTTTGAGACTCGAGATCCTCCCGAGTACGACTGACCATCTTGTGCATGTCTCGCGCTGCCTGCGCGAGACTCGAGCTCCGACCGAGGATGCGACGATAATCGCTTTCTTCTTGAGGGTCCCAGCTGGAAGAGGAAGAAAGATCGGTCTGGATCAGTTGAGTCAATGAAAGGGTGTCGACAGCTCACTCACGGAAGTCGGAGAGAGTTGTCTTGCTCTGCGTGATCATCGGACGCTTCGCTGTCACTGTCGGATGAGCTCTCCAAACTCGTCTGAGAAGTTCTGCCAGGACAAGAAGCAAAAGTCAGCAGGTGAAAGATCGTCGCGAGGTGGACAAACTCACTCATCCGCGCTGTCGTCCGCCTCGATCTCCCGTCGCTTCTCGTTCCTCCGCCTGATCCGATCGTCTCGAGCCTCGACAGTGAGAGTCTCGATCGGGTTGGCGTCCTCCTCGGCGTCGTTCCTGAGCTTCTCGGCCGTGGTCTCAAACCACTTGCGCCACTCGCCAAAGTGGGTCCGCAGAGCTCCCGCCGTTCGCTGCGTGATGTGTCGCGAGGTCTGCGGAGCATGAATGGCGAGAGGAATTTTCTGGTTCAGATGGGCCTAGGAGAGAGCGAACGGCTGGGACGGACCTCTGTGTCGGCGTAGCGATCGAACGCGTCTCGGCCGTGAGCGTCTCGGGCCAGCAGCGTCCAGCCGTCGCTGAGCAGGAATCGCACGAGTAGGTCGTCTTCGTCGGGGTGCCAACGCACCCACTTTCGACCGGTAGTCTTCGAATGGGTTTCCCTGGCCGCCAACGAATGTAAACAGTCAGTCGAGCGCTGGGATGACGTACCGACCGGAGAAACCGCTCACCCTAGGACAGTCGCGTGCCCAACCTGCGCAGACTGCTGACTTGGGCCGGCAGCTGCTGGAGCGAGCGATGTGTACTGGTAGCCGCCCTCTGGCTGCCACTCCTCGAAGAGGATGCTGTCTGCCAGCCAGGCGTCCGTCACAAGGTGCTGTCCGACGCTGCGTGCTCGAGTCGCAGCCTGGACGAAGGGAGAGATCGGGTCGACGACAATGTGGGTAGCCTCTGACAAGAACGCCGTCAACCTAGGGCGGGGGTCCTGCTTCTGAGCGGCGACGTCCCAACAATCGCGGTCGAGAGTCAGCCGAGCTCAGGCGCGTCGATAGCCGAGAGGCGACTGACCTGCAAGTGAACGCCCCTCTTCCTTACTCTGCTCGAGAGCGGGTCGAGAAAGATGGTCGGACCCAGAGGCCACGTAGGGACGGAGGAGCCATCCTGGGTCGGCTCGAGAGACCGGGACCAGGTCGCGTCCAACGGCGGGAGGGCTCGCGCTCGCCCAGTGTTCGAGCTCTCGCCGAGATCCGTTCGACCATGGTGACTGGACATGACTTGCAAGACGTTGTCCTGTCTGGCAGTGAAAGGAACAAGGTCGAGCGGCTTTGGCACGCTCGGTGGGTGAGGCAGGCGTGTATGCGTTCGAGGTCAACTCGAGCGGGAGTCACGCTCTCCGACACTGGGCCCTCCCCAGTTGGCTCCCACCTCCCACCTACCTTTCTCGACGATGGCCTCCACTTCTGCTCCTCCGACGAATATCCGACAGACCGAGGGTCTGCTGATGAACCCGCACAAGCCGACCGAGTCTGTCTCGTGAGTCCGAGCTCAGAGGGGCGATCGCCCGAGGGAGGAGAAAGCGGGTGAGCTCGACGACCGAACGAGATCACCCCAGCTGACCCGTCTGCCGCCCTTAATCCTGCTCCTGCCAGTCTGCCCAAGAAGGGAGAAAGGAACACGCTCATCACGAGTGCTCTGCCCTGTACGTTCCCAGCGACATCTCGGTGCAGGTCACGCTGCGAGCTCGACTCTCCGCCGAGAGCTCATGCTCATGGCCCACCACCTCTCCGGCTCTTGACCATCTTTTTACAGACGTCAACAACGTGCCCCATCTCGGAAACATCATCGGATCCACCCTCTCGGCCGGTCAGTAGATCGTCTCTCAGATAGAGCTCGTGTGAATGTAGCGTCGGCCGAGACCCTCAAGCTGACTGGTCTGCTTTCTCGCTCGGCCTGGCTTGCCGCTCGCAGATGTGTACGCTCGATACTCTCGGTCTCGCAACTTCCCCACTCTCTACATCTGCGGAACGGACGAGTACGGAACCGCCACAGAAACAAAGGTGAGTCTGATGAGCCTGCACGAGAGCCCAGCTCGAAGTGCCCGAAAGCGCGAGCTCACCCGACTTTACCCCGTCTACCTTGATACTCGGCCGGATGTCAGGCCCTCGACGAGGGTGTCACTCCCCGGGAGCTGTGCGACAAGTTCTCGGCCCTTCACGCTGAGATCTACAAGTGCGTACCAGGCTACGAAATGCGCCGCTCTCCTAGGCGCCCGAGCTCACCTGTCGTTCTTCCGTCCCTCTCAGATGGTTCAACATCTCGTTCGATTACTTTGGAAGGACCTCGACCGACAAGCAGACAGAGTACGTGTCTCGACAGCAGACATGTCCCAGGCTTCAAGCTGACCATCGCCTTCGCTCGGTCTTTTAGGATTGTGCAGGAGATCTACCTGAACCTGCGAAAGAACGACCTGCTCCTCCAGAAGAGCGAGGAGATGACCTACTGCGAGGGATGCTCAAGGTCAGTACACTCATAGGCAGGGCTCAACTATCGAGCACGGAGCTGACATGCCTCATCCTTTGTCGCCTCTCCTAGATTCCTGGCCGACCGATACGTCGAGGGAACGTGCCCCGACTGCAAGTACGACGACGCCCGAGGAGACCAGTGCGACAACTGCACGCGCACCTTCTCGTCCCCTGTCGAGCTGCTCAGCCCGCGATGCAAGCGAGACAAGACGCACAAGCTCGTCGTCCGGCCGTCGTCGCACATGTACCTTCGTCTGGACGTGATCCAGCCCAAACTCGAGGCGTGGATCCAGGCTGCGAGGAAGAAGGGAGACTGGGACGGAAACGTTGTCATCAACGCAAAGGGAGAGATCACCGAGCCGAGGATGAAGGGAGGACTCCGACCGAGTCCGATCACAAGAGACCTTACCTGGGGAGTCCCCGTCGCAAAGACCGGAGACGTCGAGGAGGACAAGGGCATGGAGGGGAAGGTCATGTACGTCTGGTTCGATGCGCCGATAGGATACATCTCCCTCACGGCCAACTACACGGACGACTGGGCGCAGTGGTGGAAGGCTCCCGAGGACGTTGACCTCTACCAGTTCATGTGAGCCCATTCGTCACCAGCCTCTCCGCTCTTCTGACCTTGCTGATCGATAAATCTTGTCCGCTCTGCTTGCTACAGGGGCAAGGACAGTAAGTCGATGCATCTTCATGACCTTTGCATCGGGTCAGCTTCTGACGGGTCCATTTTGTCGCTCCGACAGACGTCTACTTCCACACGGTCGCCTTCCCAGCGACGCTGATCGCCGACGGCGGCAACTGGACGACCCTCCACCGCATCTCCTCGACCGACTACCTCAACTACGAGTCTGGCAAGTTCTCAAAGTCGCGGAACGTCGGTGTGTTCGGCAACAATGCACGAGAGACCGAGGTCCCGCCCGACGTGTGGCGGTACTACCTCATCTCGAACCGACCCGAGACCTCGGACTCGGTCTTTGCGTGGAAGGACTTTGTCGCCAAGAACAACTCTGAGCTGCTCAACAACCTCGGAAACTTTGTCAACCGGGTCGTCAAGTTCATCCACGCAAACTACGGAGGCATCCTCCCCGGCTCGTCCGCCCTTCCCGCTGGACCCCTCGCCCCGACGGACGCACCCAACGCGATCGACGAGGTCTTCCTGACCGATATCAACACCCATCTCACCAACTACATCAAGGCTCTCGACGGGACCCAGCTCCGAGCGGGTCTGCACGAGGTCATGTCCATCTCTGCGCGAGGAAACCAGTACCTCCAGGACAACCGCCTCGACAACGCCCTCCTCCGCGACCAGCCCGACCGATGCGCGCAGGTCCTCCTCCTCGCCATCAACCTCATCTACGCGCTCGGACCTCTCGTGCACCCCTTCATGCCCGACACGGCCGACTCGATCGCCCGACAGACCAACGCTCCCTTGCGCAAGCTGCCCGAGGCCTTCTCGGTCGATCTCCTCGACGGACACGGACTCGGTACACCCGCGTTGCTGTTCACCAAGATTGGCGAAAAGAAGGAGGATGAGTGGAGGCGCAAGTACGGAGGGGAGACCTCGTCGGCTGCGCCGGTCGAGACGCTGTCGAAGAAGCAGTTGGCCAAGCGGGCAAAGGAGGCTGCGGCGGCTCAGCTGGCGAGTCTGCCGAGGACACCAGAGGTGATCGCGTTGGAGGAGAGGATCAAGGTGCAGGGTGGGAAGGTGGCGGCGTTGAAGAAGGAGAAGGTCGTCGGGGACGAGTTGGACGCGCAGGTGAAGGAGTTGAAGATGTTGAAGGCAGAGTTGGACGTGCTGGCCCTCGAGTTGAAGGCGAAGGATCTGACGGTGTAGATACGGTAGGTAAACCAGTCGATCTAGATCCCACCGGGATAGACGCGGGAGAGCCGAGGGGGACGAGATCTCATGGGCGATGCTGCTGCTGTGCTGCGATGTGGCTTTTCGCTACGATCGAAGAGGTCGAAAGAGAGTTCGTTGCGGCAGAGGCCCGAGTCACCAGCATGGACGAAGAACGCTTCTCGCTTGTGCGTTCGGTCGAGATGCATGGATACAAGAGGGTCATCATATGAGCTCGAAAGCGGTTACAAACGAATGGGAACGGAGAGAGAAAGATATCAAGTGATGTAGACAGCCTATGGAGCGGCGCGAGAGAACGAAACGGGATACAAAGATCGGAAGCCATAAAACGAAGCGGAAGCAAAATATGAGAAGCAAGAGTCAACGGTCGATGGACGCGAGGAGTGGAGCCTAGGCCTTCTTGGTGGCGGGGACCTGGAGAAGTAGAGGTGAGAGCGGGAGAGGCTGAAGGTCAGCGTCTGTTGCTCTTCGTATCCTCGTCATCCTTCTCGGGCGAGTAACAGAGAAGGGAAGCGAGTAAGAGAGGCGGAAGACCTACCTTGTACTCGTGCCTGTTCATGGCAGGCGGGGCGTCCTCCATGTGTCCGTCCGAGTTTCGGTAGCGGTACTTCCACATGGCGACGTTGCCCTTCTCGGTGCCGTGGACTGGAGGCAAAGCAGGGTGGGGGTCAGACACATAGAAGATGTATAGCGGGATTAAGGGATCAAAGCAACTCACGAGACTCATCATCCCACGGATACACGAGCTTCTGCGAGCCGTGCAGGGACATGGCAGGATCGGCGCTGCGAAGGAAAGAAAAAGCATCGAAGAAAGTCAGCGTTCGGTACGAGACGAAAGGCAGGGAAGACGGGCGTGAACGTGAACGCACGTCTCTGCGATTCGTCCGACCGCGCAGAACGAGGCGAACCCGAGGATGCCAAACACGATCGATCCGAGCACGACTCGAGGAGCAGACGAGCGAGGGAGGAAGTGGCCGGCTCCGTTGGCTCGCATGGGCACGGGCTGAAGGGCGGAGAGGAGGAAAGAAGCGGGAAGCGAGCAAGGTTGGCGAGCCGGGTCAGATCGAGGGGTGGCATCGGCGCGGATTTGAGTGGAGTCGATGCGAGTAGGACGATGTGTGTTGCGTAGTCGGTAGGACGAGCGAGAGCATGCACGAGCGCAAGGAAGAAGGGAGAAAGGAAGGAAGGAAGGAAGGGCTGGGGTCAGCGGGGCTGGATCGCGGGGCACAGGATGTGGGGACAGGCAGCGAATGTGGAGCGAGAGGTGGACGAGGCCTTACCGGGTTGGCGTTGATAGGGAAGGAAGGCATGGTGGTAGTAAAAGGGTGGGTGTTGATGATGGGCAGGTGGGATGTGATGGTTGGTGGGAGGGAAGAGTCAGGCAGGAATCGACCTTTGGGGAGTCACAAGATCGGGGCTAGGCCAACGCGGAGGCAAATGACGACGACCCTCCTGCCCTGCGTACCTCGCCGCCGCCTCCCAAACCTCGATCTCTCCGGTGGAGATGCTCTCATCATTACGTTCAGCGACAGGACCGATACGACCCGGGAACCCGCTTGCCATCGCCCACTCTTATCGGCGGCTGCTTAGTACACCTCCTTCTGCGGCGAGACCTGTACAGAGTCGGACGAGCTCACCACCCGTCCTGCTCGCTCGCTCTCGGCCGCTGCTTCCCCCACCGTTGCGTCCACACCACAACCTAGCAATCTACCTCTCTCGGAGGTCGTTCCATGTCTCTAGTCCCCGGCAGGATGTACTGTACCTTGCTTTCCCTGTGAGTGCCGCTCCGAGGAGATGGATGCCTCGAGATGGAGCTCACCCGCCCTCCTCGCGTTTGGCCGTGACCTCGTCGTTCTGCAGGCGCTCAAGTCGAGCTTGTTGACCATCACCAGGGTCACCCTGCTCATGCTCCCGTTTGTGTGGAGATGGAAGTGAGTACGCTCAGCTGACCAGCTCGTGGGATCAACCTGGACTGACCGAGCTCACTCTCCAGACTGTGGCGCAAGTACCGCCGGATGTCGCTCCTGCTCGTCCAGATCCCAGTCTGTCCTGCTCTCTGTCCCAGCCCGTGGCCACGCTCCTTACTGACCCAATGTTTTCCTTCAGATCTTTGCGCTTTGTCTCATCTTTGCGCTCGCGCTCGACCAGAGCCCGCATACGCAGCGGTGGAGGCTCATGATGATGGGAGAGCAGGAGGAGCTCGCCTGGTCACGAAAGAGGTAAGTTCGGCCTCGATACTGGAGACTCGTAAACTGCTGGTGTTGATCTCGCCCGTCTTTTCCTCATCCTTGCAGAGCCGAGACCCAGCTCGCGTCGGACCTCCCTCTCCTACTCCCTCCCTCCTCCCCTCACTCTGTCCAGACCTTGCGCGTGACCGAGCGCCTGGTGGCCGCCATCGAGTCGGCCCTGACGGACGACAAGGAGATCGTCTCGTACGCTCGTCTGCTCGCCGGGGGGGTCGCCCGTGACGCGACCGAGGAGCTCGGCCCCCTGGCGAGCGAGGACCAGTGGGGACCTGGTGCTTGGGGGGAGGCAAAGTGGCTGAGCGAGAGGAGCAACAACCTCGCAGCAAAGGCAGCAAAGAAGGCGGGGACGCGTACCAACGGACTCGACGAGCCGCGGAAGCTGGTGCCGGGAGAGGGCAAACTCGAGAACGTCGTCCAAGTGAAGGACTGGAAAGTCTATGTCGTCGACCTGGTACGTCCACACTGCCTCCGACAAGCCCGACGAAGGTCACTTGCTGATCGCCCCTCGACTCTCTCTGCGGTCTCATAGCCGAAGATCAACGCGTTTGCGCTTCCGTCGAAGGAGCTGTTTGTCTTCTCTGGGCTGATTGAGCTCGTCGAGGACGACGACCTGCTCGCAGCCGTCCTCAGCCACGAAATGGCTCACGTCACACAACGACATGCTGTCGAGAACGTGAGTGGGACAAGCTCTGGACAGGCTATTGCGCGTGGCTGACAAGCATCGTTCTTGCCCTTTCTTGTAGATGGGCGTAAGTCGCGACACGTCTGCGGTTGCCTCGTTCGAAACGTCGAGCTGACGCACTATCATTCCTCCAGTTCTTGAATGTGGCGACGGTCCTGTTCGATGTCATTCGGGGCATCTCCTATGCTCTGACGCTGTCGTTTCCCTTGTGAGTTCCGATCACCTGCCCGTCCGAAGCTTCGAGGCGCTGACTCGTTGTGATCGCTCATCTAGGGTGACGGACGGGTTCGCTTTCGGCATCAACTACCTCAACGATGGTGTGTCCCGGCTGTTGCTTGTGTCTGTGCTGTGTCAACCGCTGACCTGTCGGTCTTGTCTTGGGCTTCAGTTGTAACGCATCGCGCCTACTCTCGCAAGCTTGAGATGGAGGCGGACGAGGTGGGACTCGAGGTTAGTCCGATCGATGTCATCTTGCTTGATTTCATGATGGCTGATCGCCGACTGCGTCTTGTAACTTATCATCAGTTCATGGCCCGGGCCGGTGTACGTCCCCTCAGCGCGTCCGTCTCCTATGGACCTTGTCCCATCTGACCCGCTCCTCATCTTCCTTCAGTACAATCCCCGCGCCGCCCACGCCCTTTGGGACCTCATGGCCGCCGTCGAAGCGGATGCCGCAGCAGCTGGTCAGCCCATCTCGCTCGGCGAGAAGTTTGAACTCCTGCAGACCCACCCAAACAGCGGCCACCGACAGCGGCACATCGAGAAGCTTCTACCTCGGGCGCTCGAGCTCTACAAGGAAGCCAAGGCCAAGACGCGGAGGCTTGAGGCGATGGGCGTCGCAAAGGCAAAGCTGGGGGAAGCGAAACGGACTTATGAGAAGACGACAGCGGAACAGCCGGCACATGTACGACCACCAGAGCGGGACTGAGGACGGGCTACGACACGACTTGACGATATTTTATGATGCCCTTGCGAACATGCTAAGAACATTTTGATCTCCCCCGGGCTTCGGAGCCTGAGCGGGCATTTCCACGCCGCAAGCTCGACCAGCACGCGCCTCGATTCTCGTTCGAGTTCCCTCTCATCCTCCACCTTCCCCCTTCCTTCTTTCTTCCTTTGCGCTCAGCATGTTGGCCACGACGGACCTCGTCATCCTGGCGGTAGCCGGTCTGCTCGCTGTCACGTACCTGTTCAAGGACAAGATCATTGGCTCGGCCAAACCCAAGACGACCTCGACCTCGCCTGCCGCCAATGGGAGCGCAAAGACGAACGGAGTCGGAGGAGCGAAGAAGTACCAGGGTGATCCAAGAGACTTTGTGGCCAAGATGAAGGATGGGGTAAGTCCAATGTCTCTCTTGTGCATCTCGAGGTGGGAGGTAGGATCGAGCTGGGACAGGTCGGAGGAGGGGAACGTGGGACGCGGTTGGTTGGCTCGTGGAGGGGACCCTGCTGGCGAGAGATCGGGACTCAGCACGACGCCATGAGCGAAGCAGTGGGATGCGGAGGGTTCATCTCGCGTTGTTGCACCCTAGTCTGAGCGCGATCAAGCTGTACACGCTCGAGGAGGGTCGGAGGAGGAGTCTCGCTGGCAGTTTGAGCTGAGCTCAAACGATTCCTCCCTCGACCGAGCCCTCGACGCTTCGCTCGACTTGACTCGATCCTGCCCGATCATGCATCTCGAGCTCACACTGACTGCTGTCTTGCTTTCTACCTCGCAGAAGAAGCGCCTCTCTGTCTTCTACGGCTCCCAGACTGGCACGGCGGAGGAGTACGCGACCCGAATCGCCAAAGAGGTCAAGTCCCGGTTTGGCGTGTCCTCGCTCGTGTGCGACCTCGAGGAGTACGACTTTGACAAGCTGGATGCCGTGCCCGAGGACTGCGCGGTCGTGTTTGTGATGGCCACCTACGGAGAGGGAGAGCCGACCGACAATGCGATCGCCTTCATGGAGCTCATCGAGGAGGACAGCCCAGACTTCTCCGGAGGAGGAAACCTCGACGGACTCAAGTACGTCGTCTTCGGACTCGGAAACAGGACGTGAGTACAAATCTCTAGCCTCGGCTGAGGTCAAGAGCTTGAAGGCGAGGTTGGGCTGGGCAGGTCAGAAGCAGGCGCGACATGCTGAGCTGACCTTTCGCCTCGCTCCGACGATGCAGCTACGAGCACTACAACATCATCGGACGCAAGCTCGACCAGCGACTCACAGCCCTCGGCGCGTCCCGAATCGCGACGGTCGGTGAGGGAGACGATGACAAGTCGATGGAGGAGGACTACCTCGAGTGGAAGGACACAATGTTCCCCGAGCTCGCCATCGCACTTGGTCTCGAGGAGGGAGGAGTAGGAGAGACACCCGACTTTGTCGTCACCGAGACGCCGGACCACCCGACCGCAAAGGTGTTCCGAGGAGAGCTCTCGTCGCGCGCGCTGCTCGGCACAAAGGGCATCCACGACGCAAAGAACCCGTACCCGTCCCCCGTTGTCGCCACGAGGGAGCTCTTCTCGTCCGGAGAGCGAAACTGCGTCCACCTCGAGTTTGACATCACCGGATCAGGCATCTCGTACCAGCACGGAGACCACGTCGCCCTCTGGCCGTCAAACTCGGACGTCGAGGTCGAGCGCATCCTGTCGGTCCTCGGCCTCGCCGAGGGAGACAAGCGACACACCGTCTTCAACGTCGTCTCGCTCGACCCCACGCTCGCAAAGGTTCCGTTCCCGACGCCGACGACGTACGACGCCGTGTTCCGCCACTACCTCGACATCTCGGCCGTCGCCTCCCGACAGACGCTCTCGCTGCTCGCTCAGTACGCTCCCACCGAGGACGCCAAGGCTCGCCTGACCCGACTCGGAACCGACAAGACTGTCTACCACGATGAGGTCGTTGACGGTCACCTCCGACTCGCCGAGGTCCTCCAGATTGCCGCCCAGAACGACACGACCGTCCAGCCCTCGCCTGCCAACACGACCGTGTGGAAGATTCCCTTTGACCGGATCGTCTCGGACATCCCCCGTCTGCAGCCCCGGTTCTACTCGATCTCGTCCTCGCCCAAGATGCATCCGACCGCGATCCACGTCACTGCCGTCGTCCTCCGATACCAGTCCCAGCCCGCGTCCAAGGTCCGCCCTGCCAAGTGGGTGTTCGGACTCGGGACCAACTACCTGCTAAACCTGATGATGGCTTACAACGGAGAGACCGCCCCTCAGGCGGACGACTGCGCCCACGACCTCCCCTCGCACGTCACCGCTCCCACCTACGCACTCGAGGGACCCCGAGGGCTGTACAAGGGCGAGGAGAAGATGTTCAAGGTCCCTCTGCACGTCCGACGATCCACCTTCCGTCTGCCTACCAGCCCCAAGATCCCCGTCATCATGATCGGACCCGGAACGGGAGTCGCCCCCTTCCGAGGCTTTGTGCAAGAACGGATCGCCCTCGCCCGTCGCACGATTGAGAAGAACGGACCCGACGCGCTCGCAGACTGGGCGCCGATGTACCTCTTCTACGGCTCGAGGGACGAGTCCGACTTCCTGTACTCGTCAGAGTGGCCGGGGTACGAGGCAGAGCTCAAGGGCAAGTTCAAGATCTTTGTTGCGCTCTCGAGGAGCGGACCGAGGAAGGCGGACGGATCAAAGATCTACGTGCAGGATCTGCTGTGGGAGCAGAGGAAGGAGGTGAGCGAGATGCTGTTGGAGAAGAGGGGGGCGGTGTATGTGTGTGGGGACGGGAGGAACATGAGCAAGGATGTCGAGGGGAAGTTGGCGATGATGCTGGCGGAGGCGAAGGGTGGGAAGGCGGAGGTCGAGGGCGTGGCGGAGGTGAAGAACCTGAAGGAGAGGAGCAGGCTTTTGCTGGATGTTTGGAGTTAGACGATTCGCCACTCTTCTCGATCTTTTTGCTTTTGCTTGCCGTACAGCTTCGTTCATCTCTTTCTTCGCTTGCACGTCTAGTCTCCTCGATACCGTAATCCTTATAGATCATCTTGGGACTAGCCTACGTGTCGGAGAAGCAAGGAACAGTGCAGAAGAGACGAGAGATGGAAGAACGCACGCCGGCGTGTAAGGAAAGGACTAAGGCAGGCGACCCAGCCGCCAAAGAACAGGAAGTAAGAGAGAGTGGGGTGAAAAGAGTGAGGAGTGAGAAAGAAGACGATCCAAAGGATCATCAAGGGCTCAGAGCAGCCCAACGGCGAGAACGACCGCACCGACGGCGACCGACACGATCCCGACTGCACCAGATCGCCTCGATCCGGCTCCCGTCTGACCGGCAGCAGCGTTGACGATCCCAGCCTCCTCTCTCAGCATGGGAGCTCCGGTGGCGGACGCCTTGGCGGCCGAGATGATCTCGAGATCTCCCCTGCCGTACGCTTCAGCGGGTGTGGCGGTCGTCGAGGCAGTCACAGGGAAGCCTGCTGCTTCACAGGTCGAGCGGAACTCTGTGTGCGAAGAGTTAAGTTACAATCAACGTGAGTGGGACAGCAAGCCAAAAGCGATGACGGCCAGCCAGGGTCTGAACACCAGGACGTACGCTTCAACCCCTTCATCCTCAAACTCTGAGCCGTGCTCCCCTGAGTCCCTCCTCGCTGCGATCCGATGCACGCGTAGCACGCCGCAGCAGTCTCAAACACGTTCGGGGTGCATAGGCACTCATCTGGGAAAGGCGAACCGAGCGTTAGCCGCGGCGATCGGTTCGGGATCAGTCGAGGGAACGTACTGGCAGGAGGGAGCGACCCAGCGAGAACTTCCTCGGGGATGGTTCCTCCGAAGCAGGTGGTGGCGAGAGTGGAGAGGTCGACGCAGGGGGTGCAGGAAGAGTAGGAGGAGAGGTACGAGGTGGAGGGGAACTGGCGGGCGAGGAGGGCGTGGTCGGGGCCGGAGGAGAGGGGAGCGTGGGCGAGGATGGCGGGGAGGGCGGAGAGGAGGCGAAGGAGGGAGGAGAACATCGTGGGGCGGAGATTGGGAGTCGTGTCGGGAGAGAGAAGGCGAGATAGGTAGATGGTTGAAGGAAGAAGCGATCATCCGGGGAGAAAACGGTCTTTTGGCTTTTGACGAAGGCTGATCAGGGGCGAGGATGTTCCGCATGGGTACAGGCATGCACGGACATGGCAGTTTGGTCGGAGCTGGGTCCTAGATGAGGAGGAAGGTCGAAGGACAGGGGCGAGGAGGGAGGACAGACAGGCGGACCGGGCTGATCGTGAGCTAAGCAAGCGAGAGCGAGTGCATCTCGGGAGCTGACGAGGCAGATCAGGCAGATGAGAGGTGTCGGAGTTTTGAGATGTGGTTGCTGTCGTGGCGGCGATGACTGGTGCCGGTCGGGAGGGGAGATGAGGAAGGAAGGAAGGAGGAGAAGGGGAAGGTCAAGGTCGGTGAGCTCGGTTCCTTCCTGCTTGAGCAGCTGAGCTGGTCCTTCTGAGGGGCTGGGACGTCAGACTCGCACTCTCAGAAAGGGCCAACCGTGCTTGGACTAGAATGCAGCTTGTTGATGTGTGGCCGATGGCGTGGACGGTGTTCTGGCGAGAAGAACGAGCTCGAGTGAGCTCGCCCTTGTGCGAGGTGACCGCGAACCACCAGCACGTCCACCGCTTTGTCTATTCCGTCCAGCTACAAGAGGGCCGCTCCGACTGCCAAGGAGCTTGGAATGTCCATCGGCTTGTCCGAGTCAGGCGAAGCAGCGAAGCTTGGCGACAGAGACGTCGAGGAGATGGCAGACACGTCAAACGAGCTCATCATCGTGAGTCGTACTGACTCGTTCGCTACTCCTGTCGCTTCGGCTTACTCACCCACCCCACATTGCTCTGGCTAGGCCCTGGACATATCCTTTGACGGCAACGTTGAACGGCGACGTGCGTTCCAGGTGAGTGACCCGCAGCAGCAAGGGTCGGCTCTCCTCACCGCTCACATCTCCTCATCTTTCGCCGTTCTGGCAACGCAGGGAGAGTTCAACAGTCTCTATCTTCCATCGATGGTAGAGTCTGCTCTCGCGCCCTCTCACCAACGCATCGAGGAGCTTTTCTCCCTCTGCGTCAACTGGTCGATCTCAACCAGCGAAGGACCAGCCTCTGCGCGCTTCGTTCGAGAGAGGCCGGAGCTCATCCTACGGTTCTATCAGCACATGGCATCCAAGCTTGTATAGATGGCCGAGTCGCTCGACCAGATGCATGTACGTTAGGTAGACACCGCTGCACATCTTTCAGGCACTGACTAGCGCTGACATCACTGCTCTGGACCGCGATACTTTGCCAGCTCATTCCTAAGCTGCATGTAGCTTCGATCCCAGCCAACGTCGGCACTTTCTTCAGCGATCTGAGGACGGTCTACAACAAGCTGCTGTGCCACCTGCCCGTTCGTGTCCCAATCCCGCCTCTGCCACTCAACACTCGAAACGCTCTTCATGCTCTCTGCGAGCGCTTCAAGCAGGACAAACGTCTTCGTGATGCGTGGCGAGACCCCTGGGTCACTATCGAGGAGTGCCAAAGCACGATCAGCCAGATCGCAAAGCAGGAGAAACCGCGCTCGATATCAGGGCACCGTCGCGCGCCGGACGGGCAGCCGGGACTGATTTGGTGGGAATGCCAGGCAAAGTGTGAGTCGATAGCGTCCCTCTCTGCATGTAAAAAGGTTAAAGAGATGAAGGCATGTAGTCGTGTGAGTACTTTGCGCCTGCATCGCGCACGAGGATGCTCCTCTGACCTTTGAATGTCTTCCTTTTCAGTGCGGCGCCGTTCGGTACTGCTCCGAAGAGCACCAGCGAGCCGACTGGAAGCTGCACAAGAAGCTTTGCTTTCAGCCAAGCTGGTGATCCTGCTGAGGACCTACAAGGGAGCTCACTTTCAGCATCCCATCCCGATCGATGACCATCGCTACCTTCCCACCGAGACTGATGTACGAATAAAAGAACCTCTCGCGACTGCATATATAGCAGTACTGCTGCCACCGCGTCGCACACATGATGCACCATACGGAGGGCGCAAAGACCTGAAGTCAGCGAACGACTCGGCCACGAGCGGTCGCTGATCGTCGGCGGTGAGCTCGCGCGTGGTCGACCGCGCGAGGTGCGACGTCGGCTGTCCCTGGCCTAAACAGTAAACGAGGTCCGAGTATCCTGTAACTTTTCTGAATCAGACCACACGCCGGACCAATACGAGACAGACCAGAAAACAAATCAAAGGCGAGTTTTGTGAGACGGCTACTGGAAGGAACGCGGTCCAGGGGGTCATGCTCGAGCTCTCCTCCCCTCGCGTCCGTTCCCTCAACGCCATCACCCGCATACCAGCTCGACATCGTCCTCTCGAGCCCATATACCCACTAGCCCCTCGGATTCCCCCTCTCCTCTCGTTGTCCCGTGTGTGTGCTGTTGTCGAGGTAGTTGACGGATGGTGATCCAGCCCGAGCCGAGAACAACGAGTGAGCAACACCGACCTTCCTCCCCTGGACTGCCCCCTTGAGCGCCTACACAGGGCCGTGGCTGACTTCAGCGTGTGTCTCTGACTTGTCTTTCTCAGCCTCTTCTACGTCTGTTCTTCCTCTTTCTCCCTCTGGGACGTCTGTGGCTCCCCCTGCGGTGTCGTCTCCGACCTCTCGCTCTCAGTCACCGCACTTCCCCACCCCGTCCTCGACATTTGTCCCTCCGCCGTCCGAGAACGAAGAGTTTGAGCGCATCATGAAGCTCAAGGTAGAATCATCAACAGTAGCAGCAAAGTCACCGACCAAGGAGTCGTCCTCTGGATCCTCACACGACCGCCGGCCCTCCGCCGAGCGAGATCATCAACCGACAGGAGCACTCGCCCAATCACCCAACATCTCCCACGCGACCCACCCTCCAGAATCGACCTCGGACGGACTCCTGTCAGCTTCTCCACGTGTCGTGGTCGACGGCGAGGACGGGCCAGCGGTCGTTGACGGGTCGAGGGAGGGTGAGCTCGCGTCGGACGACGACGACCAGGAGCTCACCCCTCGGATCCCCCAGCTGGACGACAGCATCGACCTCAGGAGAGTATCCACAGCATCAAGCCTCAGTCAACCTCACCCGCTCGACATGCAACCGATACCTCACTCGTCGGGCTCGCCATCGTCCCATCCCCAGTCCCTCCCTCCCACTCACTCGCCCGATCACGGCGATCCCAACCACCGCAACCCGACAGACGGCCCAGCACCACCCAACCTATCCCTCGCAGTCTCGCAGCCAGACTCAATGTCGGTCCCTAAATCCTCCTCGTCCTCATCCGCGGCGTCGCTCGCCTCTGGCACTTCGTCCTCCCGGTCCCGACGTCGTCGCCGGCGCGTCTCTCCAGTCCCTCCCCAACCTGCACCTCCGCCTGGCCCTCCGCTGTCGATTCGCGACTTTGCGTTTCAGTCCTCGGACGAGCGGCACATCGGCCAGGGTCCTCTGCGGGCA
Source organism: Mrakia hoshinonis (assembly GCA_036245725.1). NCBI lineage: Eukaryota > Fungi > Basidiomycota > Tremellomycetes > Cystofilobasidiales > Mrakiaceae > Mrakia > Mrakia hoshinonis. Next base: position 36,673 of record BTPH01000198.1, read on the forward strand.
GAGATTTTCCTCGCTCGTGCCGCGGCCGCGGCCGAGGCGTCCTCCGACTCGTCCAACAACGGCTGGGGCTCCTCGGGAGGAGGCTTCGGTGTAGGGGGCAGGCGGTTCGGCTTCGGAGGAGGAGAGGACGACGAGGAAGACGACGATGACGGGTACGAGGATGAGGACTCGGATGAGGAGCGGGACGATGGATACGAGGAACCCATGTCGGCGGCGAGCTCGACAGGATCGTTCCCGCCGCCCGAACCGGCTGGGGGCAGGTACCAGGTCGATCCAGAACCAGGAGTGTACCGGGCACTGTATGCGTGAGTACCATACTCGATCCCTCCCTTTGTGGCCCCGCCAGCTCATCTGGGCTAGACCTGGGGACGTTCGTCCGGCGGCCGCGTCGTCCGCCTAGTGATGTGTCGCAATGCCTCGCCTACGATGCTGACGAGCTCTTTCATCTCTCGCCCTTTGTTCCTCCAGCTTCCAATCTGAAGCCCCGGCCGAACTGTCGCTTTCGGAAGGAGACCTCGTCCGGGTACATGCATCCGGAGGCGTCGGCTGGGTCGTCGCCACTCTGCTCGTCCCCAACGACGACGACCAGCTCGTCGAGACGGGTCAACAAGGTCTCGTGCCGCTTGGGTACCTCACGAGTGCGCCTCAGTAGACAGCTCCCCCTCTCCTAGCTCTCCGTTTGTTCCTGCTGTACGCTACACTCTGCTTCTTCGTTTCTTCTTCTCCTCTTCATCGCTGAGCTCTCCTTCGCTTAATCGTACCTCTTCAACCACGTCGTTTGCTTACACTTTCGTCTCTAGCCCTAGGATTCGCCCGTCCCCGATGTTTACGCTTCCGGCCTGGCTGTGCCTTCGCCCCTTCTGCCTGTTTCTCCCTTGCAAGTAAGGACTCGTGTAGTCGGGCTCTGTACATGCATCACATCCCCGTTCAGCTCCGCGAGAGCAACCTTGCCAGCTCTGATGGGACGTCCAACGCCTCGTCCGAGGAGAGACGGGCGAGCAAGGCGGAGACTGTCACGCGTCGATCGGAGGTTTGCTGGGTGGAGAGGTGGGACCAATTGGGTGAGGGGATGGAGGGGTTTGGGTGGGAGAAGTCGAGTGGCTGAGGCGAGAAAGAGATGAGATGGTTGATGGAGGGTCAGCCGGACGGTCTGGAAGATGTGAAGAGCAAGAGCAGAGGACTGACTCGAGGCAGAGTCGACGGCTCCGTCGGTTCAGCTTGGTCGGATTCGGGGAGGATATACGATCCGAAAGCGATTTGTGTGCAACCCTCGATGATGGGCGTGGACGAGGTCGCATCCGTGTGGAGGAAAATCTCGGTCGATCGGGAGGAGTGCATACGGAACTGGATAGACCAAGAGGACGTGCAAGGGAAGATTCAGACTCGACTGCTCGCGAATAAAGAAAGGGAATAGTGAGAAAGACATACCTGCCAGCCTCCAAGAACCAACAAACACCCCTCGCATCCACTCAACATCACGCTCCCGCGTACGAGCGGAGCAAGCAGCACGCAGCCCTTCAGATCCTTCACGTGCAGTGCCGTAAGGTTGGTCTCGGACGATGGAGGTGGCCGGAGATCGATCAGACAGCGGGTGAGATCCTCGAGGTCGAGACCGAAGCCGTGTTCGCTGGAGGAGGCGGAGGGGCCAGGCAGGGTAGGAAGGGTGACGAGTTGGTCTGACAAGTGAAAGATGGAGATATCGTTGGGTGACCGGGAGGAGGATGCAGCTGGTGCGACCGGAGCTGGAGGTGTCGGAGCCCGAGCGTTTGGTGGAGGACAGGGGACAGAGGGTGTAGGGGCGGCTTTCTTGTTCTTGAACGCGAACCGGGATTTGGGAGCTGATGCAGCTTTGCGATCTTCGAAGGACGCCTCTAGCCCTTTGATTTGCTACGGCAAGCAAGACATGGGTCAGCGCTTCCGCCTGAGGCGTCCGGATGGCAAGGGATCTGGCTCACCGTCTCGAGCTGGCGTTGGTCGTATCTAGGGAGATACTCGGCTGCGTCAACGAGGGACCGTTTGAGCTTGGCGAGTTCGAGCGAGATCTCTGTTGGCGCGAAGGTCCGGTTCGAAGGGTCTATGCTGGCGGAGAGAGCTGGACAAGGACAGAGGGACGGTCGCGTGCGTGAGCTCGGACGTGACCAGAGGTCTGATGCTTGTCAGGTTGTCGCTCACCTGCTGACGTCGCCTGGAACGAGGTCAGATAGTCTGCCGAGCGTTCCTGCGCCGACATGCTGGGCTGTTGAGATACTGTGCGATGTGTTTCGTTGTTGGTGGTCAGGGGCTACTGCAAAGAAAGTCAACCTTTCGAGCTCGTGCCGTCCCTCCCTCCTCGCTTGCTTGCGCTCATCCACCACCACAGTCAACCCCCCCACCACCTTCTTATCGGCAGCCATGTCTACCTCTACCTCTTTCTCGATCAAGGGGCTCGGACTGAAGCTCGACAGTGCCGAGCAGATGCAGCCCCACCTGGACGCGCTCCAGGCGCTCGGCGAGGGCGTCGAGGAGATCCACCTCGGAGGAAACACCCTCGGAGTCGAGGCATGCGAGGCTCTCGCAGCCGTCATCCCGACACTCAAGAACCTCAAGGTGAGTCGAGCAGGCTGACTCTAGATGCCTGGGAAGCTCGTGGGCGGGTCGGGAGGGTGTCCGGGTGGATTGTTGAGCTCGACGCCAGCTCACCCGGTCTCTCGTGCTTCCTTGCCTCTCGCTCTGTCCTCTAGGTTGCCGACTTTGCAGACATCTTCACCGGACGGCTCATCTCTGAGATCCCTGCCGCCCTCACCGCCCTGTGCAACTCGCTCGCCAAGACGACGTCGCTCGAGACGATTGACCTGTCGGACAACGCCTTTGGCGGTCGGTGCGCAGAGCCCATCGTCCCCTTCCTCACCACAAACCTCGCCTTCCAGCATTTCATCCTAAACAACAACGGACTGGGACCCACAGGAGGAAACATCATCGCAGAGGCACTCCTCCAGTCGGCACGAGCGTCAAAGGCAAAGGGACAGCCCTCCAACCTGCGTACGATCGTCTGCGGCCGCAACCGACTCGAGAACGGAACGTCCGACCTGCTCGCAAAGGCATTCGCAGAGCACGGTCTCCTCACCGTCGTCCGGTTGCCGCAGAACGGGATCCGAATGGAGGGAGTCGCCGCTCTGGCCGCTGGACTTGCCGAGAACCCCAACCTCGAGACGCTCGACATGCAGGACAACACGTTCACCCTCCCAGGATCGCTCGCCGTCTCGCGTGCGTTGCCGGTGTGGAAGAACTTGAAGGAGCTCAACCTGTCGGACTGCCTGCTGAGCCGGAAGGGAGGCATCAAGCTTGCGTCGGTGCTCGAGGGCGGGTCCAATGTCGAGCTCGAGGTCCTCCGCCTCCAGTATGGGGAGATGGACAAGAGGACGTTTGAGATCCTCGCAAAGGCCATCAAGCTCCACCTGCCGAAGCTCAAGACGCTCGAGCTCAACGGGAACCTCGTCGACGCCGAGGACGAGTCGGTCGACAAGATCAGGGAGGCACTCGAGGCACACGGGCATGAGGACGCACTCGACGAGCGTGAGTGCAAACATCCCCTCTGCTATGCAACACGCTCGCGTGATACTGATCTAGCCCTTGTGTATGCTCTGCAGTGGACGACATGGAGGAGGACGAGGGCGAGGAGGACGAGGACGAGGACGATGAGGAGGCTGCATCTGACAAGGAGGACGACGACGTCAAGGCCGCACCTGAACCCTCCGCATCACCGATCAAGCCCATGCCTGCCGCACCTGCGACGGAGGAGAAGTCGATACTCGACTTTTCGGTCGACGACATGGCAGACGCGCTCGCAAAGATGTCGGTCGTCAAGGAGGACGCAAAGTAGTCAACAGGAAGCAAAGGAACGGCACGTACAACCTAGATAGTAAACACACTTATTAGACTCCCGTGTTGAGTCATCTACAGGTCTCGAAACGTCCCCGAGAGAGGTCTGGACGGACGGGCAAGCATGTCTCGCAGCGGGCGGAAGGGTACTCGGTCCGAACTCGAACTCGTCCCTTCCATACAGTAACGGCTACTGACTCCTTGACAGATCAGCATCTGACCACCATGCGATTCGAGGATGATGGTATGTCTCCCTCAGTCCTTGCATGCTCTCTCTACCTCCAGATCCCCGCTGACCGGTTTCCTTTACAACCCGCTCTTCAGGGGTGAGCGTCGACCCAGTTGTGCCACCTCACAGTGATCCGTTCGAAGCTATCAAGACCCTTTCCGACTCCGACTGTCGAGAGCTTCTGAATGATCTCAGCTGCTGTCACGAGAACCGCCAGAGGATCTGTCTTTTCGTCGAGGACAAGACTTGGTGCGCATCGAACGGTTCATGTCCACAAACTTGGCAGAGGCTCACAACTGGCTTTGATCGGCTCTAGGTATCAGCGCAGAGCTTATGCACTCGACCCCACCTGGGATCTCGCAATGAACATCGCCACACTCAAGCCCAGGATCCACGAGGCATTCCACAAGTACTGCGAGGAGTGGGAGGAGACGAAGGAATTCATGGTCGACATGGAATACAGGGCCCGGCCCGAGGAGCCGGGTCGTCTGGAGCGGTGCAGAGAGGAGTACGAAGCTCGTAAGTCTACCAGTCGTTCCTGCATCCAGAGCCCTCGATGGCCTTGCTGGCTGACATCTCCCTGTGTGGGGTTTTTGCCCGCCCCCGAAGCTCGAGAAGATACCCTCGCCCTCATCCCTTTCCTCCCTGGCATAGTCGACCTTGCTCGCTACTCTGCAGCGCAGCGAGGTCCCGCGGATGTGTTGGACCTGCTTCTCTGGATGCTCCAATGCGTCTTTGAGATCGACGAGCTCGGCCCGTTTGACGACGAGCCTGCGCGCCAGCCCGGGCGGCCAGAGTGGACACTGGCGTTCCAAACGGAATGGCAGAAGGCCACCATCGAGGTCATCCAGCTTGGGCTATACCTTGCGAGCTGGCCGTACGGGAGTGACTGGGCGGTGAGGACGTGGGAGACGGTCAGATGGGCGGAGGAGGAAGGCGCCGAGGAGCCGGTCAAGGTGGAGTTGGCGCTCTTGAAGTCTTTCTTTCGACCAGGTTGACGTAGAGTCTGGTCAGATTCTGTTCGACGGAAGAGAGTGATATGTAGATAGGACGGGAGCATATGTCGTTGTCTGATCTATACCTCGCTTTCACTTCCGGATCACCACGCTCTGTCCATCTGCGAACGTCGACCTGAAGCGAGATCCATCCTGTCCCTCTCCCTGTCCCTCCTCTGCCTGTCCCGTTCCCAGGCTATCTCCTCCTCGTCCCAGCTGTCGGTCGTCTCGACGCGAGTTCGACGTGGCGTTGGCCGAGCGCCTGGTAAATGCGGACGATAGATCCGCGCTCCCTCATTGCGGTAATCATCCTCGTCGCTCGAGTCGAAGTTCCCGGGGATCGTATCGCGACGGGTCCGATGCCTGTCGTGCGACGGCTGCGGTCGCGCGTGCTGAGCCGGAAGATCACCGGCACGGGGAGCGATAGACGACCGTCGAGAGGATGTCGCCGAGAAGGCTGGGTCCGGTCCCGATTGCGAGACCGGACGCGAAGACGAGGGACGAGACGGTCCAGGATGGTGTCGAGGGTGCTGGTGAGAAGCATGGCTCGTCGAGGATGGCGGCAGAGGTGGAAGATCTCGTTCGGCGTACGATGGCGCACGAGAAAGAGTCGAACTCGTCCGGATCGGAGTGGTTGGATAGGGAGTCGAGTGCGATCTCGCATGCGATGAGCGAGAGGAAGAAGGTGCAGACCCGTTGGAAGGGGCTCGAGGCACGGTGGAGTGGCGTCGAAGCGGTTGATTTGGTCTCTTGACGATGGAGAAACAGCGAGCACAGGGAGAGTCAGACTTATGGCGCGATAGCTGAGGCAGTAGAGTGAACGTACTCGGTCGAAGGCCTGTAGAATGAGGTGAACCAAGGCCTCGAAGATGGACGGATCGCGCGAGAAGAGGGTCAGGACTGGACTGCAAGAGAGAGAAAGCACGGCAGGTCAGTCGAGATGTCATCGAAGGGAAGACGAGAGAAGGTAGCTCACGAGACGGTCATCGTTTTCTCCTTCGGATCGACATGCCCAAACACCCAGGTGTGGACGTCCGTCAGGATGAACGCCTCGACGTTGTTCTCGACACACGACGCAAAGATGTGCGCCTGCAACGCGTTCGCCTGAGCAACAGCCGGGTGCGGGATGGCCTCTCGATGAAAGACCTCTTCTTTGGCGGTGAGCTCAAACTCAAACTGGAAGAACAGACCAAGGTGGACAGGTAGGTCAGTCAAGGACGTCCATCATCGGAGAGGCGGCGGACTCACGCCTGTTGACTTGGCAAACTCCTCAAAGACCCTCTCGCGAGGTCTTTGGACCTCGAGAAGCGCTACTCGTACGTCCGAGTCTTCGGTGTCGAGAAGGACGAGCGTCCGGGCAGCCGCATCTGAGAGGGGCGAGGTGGGAGATGCGACGCGATCTGCGAAAGGTTCGACTCAGTCAGCCCTCATGACACTGAACATCTAAGCCGCGAGCTACTCACAAAACGAGAAGCCCTCCAAGACGGTAGGCACGTCGTCATCCTCCCAGAGCCCATCTCTCTCCTCAGACCGGATCGCACACAGGACAGACAGCGCGGTCACGAGGATCGTCTGATGCAAGAACTGAACGGCTCGTCCCATATCGGACGCATGTGCGTGCGGCTGATCCCAGTCGAGGGTCGCGTAGTTGGCCGACGGGAGGGCAAAGATCGACGGTCCTGCAGCAGACGCCAGCAGCGGCGTTGACGGTAGCTGAGACGACAGATCTGGACACACAAGGAAAAGGGTAATCAGCCACCGCGATATTTCCGAAGCGATCAGTTGAAATGGCACTCACAGGCCTTGACCGCTGCGTTCCACTGCGCAGGGTGTGCTCTCTTGACGAGGTTAAGTCGGAGTCGGTGCTCGCCGCCTCGTCGCGTTCCCTGCAGGACCTCGAACGCCTCGTCCCTCCTCCTCCTTGTCTCGTCCTCTTCTTGCTCGATCGCTCTGTCCCAACCGGGTTTGACGCCCCTGCGAGGTGGCGGCGCCCATCCGAACCCGCGGAGGTCGACCCGAGCCTTGCGAACGTACCGCTGTAGGTTGTCGAGCGGATCAATCCCAGTTGTCTTCGCAGGACCATGATCGCGATCGTCGTCCAGATCGTCTCCGTAGTCGTCCTGGTGACTCGAGTGAAGTCTTCGTCCTCGTCCTCGTCCTCTTCCGTCGGGCGCGTGCCGCTGGGTGTCCCTCTCTGCGCGGGTGAGCTTCCTCTCGAGTCTCCGCCTCTGATCCTCGTCCTCTCTGGCTCCCCAGTCGGTCGTGCCACTCCTCCAGATGCGGTGGCGTCGAAAGTCTCGTCCTCTCTGCCGCTGTCGGTCTCCCCAATCCTCAAAGCCTCGGAGGTGAGGAAGACGCCAGTCTTCTGGCCAGAGCACCCGGGGGAACTCGAGGCCGTCGAGCCGGAACGGGTCCGTCACCGTCCTTGAGAGGTCAGACAGCATCACACCCATCGCAATGCTGGCAGAGCTTGTCTCTGTTGGACGAGTGCGAGGTTGACGTGGTCGTTGGCGGTCAAGAACTTGGCCAGCCCCGGCGGAACAAGCGGTAGACGGGGTGCTCAACAGGAGTCATGCCGAGGCCGGAGGGCTGGCCGAAGCTGATGGACAACGCAGAACTTTCTGATCGAGCGAGTGTAAGCTGAGGACCACATTCATCAGTGTCAGCATCAGAGCAGCGGGCTGAAGACGCGAACCGGGTGAAGGTCAGCTCAAGCAGGCCAGACGGGGAGAGCCAGGGCGTTGTTTGCTCATCGGGCTGCCAAAAATCACCCGAGAGATCTTTCGGCCGAAGATGGAGCACACACGCTTCTTCGCATATCAATCGAGTCGCGGCTGGGAACAGCAGAAGGGATGTCGTGGTTGAGGGCTTTGGCCGAAGAAAGGCAAACAAGCCGAGCTCACCTCTGAGCGCGACGCGTCTCGGCTGATGGCCTCCAACGCCGACTGCTGCTACGACACCATGGACTCCCCGCTGCTCCCATCCACCTCGCGCTTCCAATCGCACGACGCGTCGATCGATTCCCTTCAACTCCAGGACCTCTCGTTTGGCGAGGACGAGGACGTGGCCGAGGACGACTTCCTCGCGCCTGCCGGAGGGTCGAGCTCGGACGATGAGTTCGCCCGTCCACCGCCAGCAGCGTTCAGGTCCTCGCTCATCCGACAGCCTCCCCCGGAACGACATCAGTCAGCGCACGACGGCGATGACTCGGTAGACGACGTGACTCCCGTCAAGAAGCAGCCGGCCAAGGGCAAGAGCAAGCCGAGATTCAGCCTGTTCGCGGTCCAGAACAATCAACCAGACGATGAGGAAGAGGAAGAGGAGGAGCAGCAGCAGCAGTCGACATCACATCAGGAGGAGTCATACCAGGTCGAGCCCTCTCCACCACCACAACCCCGACGGGCAGGCAAGGGCAGACAGGTCGAGGACGAGTCGGTCCGGTCAGACGCAGAGGGCGAACGACCGCTCTCGCTCTCCCAGCTTGGCACCACCCTCACCAGCTCAGTCAGACCCCAGCCGTCGTCAGAGGAGCGGGATGCCTTCCTCAAGAGGGCCCTCTTTGATTTGCAACGGATCAACGGAGTGTTTGAGACATACATCCAGACCGTCGAGGGCGTCAACGCCTACCACGCGGTGAGCTCAACCTCTCCTCCCTGTCCTCGCGCTCGGGTGTCGCTCATCTTCGCACTGGCGGCGCCGAGCTTTTGCTCTTGATTCCTGTCTCTTTACTGACGTATCTTATCTTTTCGCCCTTGCCGCCGCTTCTTTTCGCCTTTGCAGAGAGTACAAGCCCAATCGACGACGACCGCCAAGCTGCTCCAGACGTACATCTCCATCCTCGACTCGACCAACACCCGCTCAACATTCGTCTCTGCGCGCTCTTGGTCAGGAGCAGAAGCCGTACGTCCCATTCATATCTCCTAGGCCGGGTACTGCCTTTCTAGCTAGACTTCCCGCTCCCCTTACCCCCTTCCTCGCGCCACTCGATACCATCTCCTCCCCACCCTCGAGCCATCGCTGACTCGCACCTCCTTCGTCTTGACCTTCGTACAGGACGTCTCCGCCCACCTAGCCCGCCAAACGTCCCTCATCGCCGCCGAACAAGCAGCCCTACGCGACCGGATCGAGCGAGAGGAAGCGGAGGCTCGCGCGCGCGAACGGAAGGCTCGCGAGAGGGAGGACGAGTTGGCTAAGCAGGCGATGAAGGCTGGGGGTGGACGGGGTGGAGGTGATGGTGGTGCGAGGGGGACGAGAGGGATTGGGAGGCCGAGGGGTAGGGGGGCGGCTGGAGGTGAGTACCGACTGGACGTGTAGCGAGATCGGAGAGAGCGAGAGCTGATCCCTCATTTGGATCTGGCAGGTGCGCCGAGCGGGATCCCGTCGGCGAGGGGAAAGATTCCTTCTGTGAGTTTGCTCTCCTCTCTTCGACTAATCGCAAAGCTGCGAACTCTGCATCGTCTTTCCGATCACTGACGGTCCTCATTGACCCTTGTTTCACCTGCAGTACTCTTCCGTCAAGTCATCAGGCTACGGTCCGCCCGTCGCAAAGAAGAAGGCTGCCTAGTTCTGCTCTCTGTGGGCTTCAGTCTCGCTGTCCGGTTCGGTTCGCGTCGGTTCGTTTTCGTCTTTCTCCCTCAGCTTTACCCTTCTTCTCTTCACTCTTGCTTCTCCCCACCCGGGCTATCTAGACCTGCTCCGACTGGATCTTAATGTCTCTATCCCGAGTCAGTCTATGCGCCCTCCCCAGCAGGTGCCCCTCTCCGCTTCGCCACCTTCCCGGCCGCACCCCGCACACCCCTCCCCCATTTCTTGAGCCCCGACGAGTGCGCCGCGGCCGAAGGGTCATGCTCATGTGGCTTGCCGCCGAGGAAGACCCAGTGGTGGAGGTGACCGCGAGTGCGGAAGAGGTAGAAGGTGTAGACGATGCCTGCGAAACGAGGGAGGAGACAGATCAGTGTCCAGAGCCTCGAGACAAAGACCGTGGGGTGGCAGTTGAACTCACCAGCAGTGAACACCGAGATCAACGACGCCAGCGCCGTCCACTTGAACTCGTCCGGGCTATTCAATCCCAGCGTCAGGCTCCACTTGGACAGCTCAAACAAGTTCTGCAGCGACAGCTGCAACGATGTGAGCCTGTTCCGTCGAGGATGATCGCGGAGGGCTTCTTGGAGGATCTGGAGTTGGATGAGGTCGATCGACCATAGAGCAATCCGGGAGAGGGCGATAAACGTGAAGAAGAGTACAATGTTCCAGATGGGACCTTGACCAGGTGGAGCCGTCTTGGGGAGACCGATGTAGAGGGTGAGAACTGGCGGGAGGAGGCAAAGGATTTGTGCCCTGTTGGAGGAGATGCGAGAGAGGGTGTCAGACGGGGCGAGAAGGTGTGTGTGAGGGTAGAGGGCGAGCACTGACCATAGCGACCATGCTCCACCTCTGTCGAGACCGATCTTTCGGACGAGTAGAGGCATGGCGACGGTTCCCACGAGACCGGCGACGACGGCTACTCCTCGCATGCCGGCGATGAAGGGGTCACCGAACGCGCGTTGAGACTTGAGGTACGAGAGCATGATCCCATCTGCACCGGAACCAAGGTAGAAGACGGTCAGCAAGATACAACGGCTGGATCTCGACATCGAGTGACTCACCGAACGAAAGCGTCGTCAAAAAGACGAGCGCCATTGCCAGACTTGTCAAGAAGACCGGCATGCGGATAAACTCTTGCCAGTCCGCCTTGATCTGTCTCGAGGTCTGCTTGAACTCGTCCCATCGCTCGCTCCACGTCTTCTTGTGGCCGGACTCCTCCTTCTCCATGTCGCGGACGCGTCTCGCCTCGACACGCGCGCGCTCCTCGACCTCAAGGACGGGAAAAGCGCGCCAGACGACTCCAATCCAGACGAGTTCGATGCCGAGGGTGAAGACGGCGATGGCGAGGCCGAGGTATAAGCTGATGAGGTACGAGGTTGTGGTGGTGCTGCGAAGGTGAGCTGCTCGCGTCAGTCTCGGAAGACAAAAAACACATGCCCACACGGCAGGCACTCACATGAGGGAGACAAGAAGCTGCAGCGAAAGAAGATAAGCCGATAAGCTGACTGCTGGCCGTGCGCTACGATTTGATGCGACCGGTACGTACAGGAGAGACCAGCTTTGACACCAAGTCGACGCGACGCAACCACGTGTTGATGGTCGTCAGCTTGCGGCTGTTGTTGTTTGAGATTGTCACTGCCCAGTCCCGCTGCACGGCTACTTCGATTCCACCACTCGCGAGCCCGGCTCCACTGCTGGCGAGGATAATGACCACGAGGCAAATGTAGACGAGGGCGTGCTCGGTCGGTGTCCCAGGAGAGTCGGAAAGAGCGAGCGCAGTTGGGGTCGATGTCGACCATGCTGACGAGGTCGCCGAGCGTAGCGGAAGGAAGAGGACGATGAAGGCGGCGTACGCGATTGCTATCAAACCCTAAAGAAGAGATGATGCATGAATCGGACGGCATGCGCCGACAGGATGGAGAGGGTCAGATTCGGCTTCGCAGTCCGCTTGCAGCCACGGCTTGCCAAGACCACCTCATACTTTCCTTCACAATGAGAAGGAAGCTCGAGCCGATTTACTCACCTTCTGCACCACGACCGTCCACCTGACGAACGCCAACCTCCTCTTCTCGTCAATCAGTCCGCCGACCCAACCGCTCCAAACGAGCCCCACGCCGGTGACGAAGATGCCGAGCAGCGAGGCGGGCACGAACGTGGTCGGGAAGAGAATGACCATGTACAGATACGAGGCGAACTCGTATGCCCGAGTGAGGGAGGTCCTGACAGGACGCAGACGCGAAGGGCCAGTCAGTCGACGGAGGACGGAGTGTTGAGCTTGACGCCTTCTAGACGGCTCGGCGACTCACGAGGAAGAGTGCTGCAGGACGAGGCACAGGAACGGCCAGAAAGGTATTGGATCGACATTTTCCGACTCTTCTGCCTCCTCTAGTGGGTCGTTGTCGCGAGAAGACGGATTCAAGAGGGCTCCATCAGCGGGCGAAGAGGAGACGTCGGGCGAGAGCGATGATGCCGGTACCTCGACCTCGGGCGGAGGTGCAGAGCCCTTGGAGAGGATCTCGAGCTCGATCGCTTGGCCAGTCGTGGCTGCTGCAGGCGCGGGCGCTGTCGACCGAGTTTGGGCGACCATGCTTGCTTGTAGGGCTGGCAGTGTGAGGAAGGCCGAGTTGGTGAGCTCGCGTCCTCTCGAATTCGATGTCCCCTCCTCCGCGCCTTGGCATCAGGACTGGCCCGTCCTCGGCAGGGAGACAACCGCGTCAAAGACCGAGATGTAGACATATATAGTAGCATAGGCAAGGTAAGCGCGTAGATTTTTCGAACAGATGAGCTGGGTCCGGGACAAGGGCTACTCGTCCTCCTCCTCCTGCTCTGCGAGCCTGAAGAGTGTCTTGAGGCAACAGTCCTCCCTCCGCTTTGTCGACTTGAGCAGACCGAGAAAGTCGAGCTCGTGGAACGACCGCATGAACCGAGCCTGGACCTCCTCGCGCCCACCCTTGACGGCCCCCTTGCCGGTCCCGCTCTCGAGCACCGATGCAAAGCTCTCAAACCAGTCGTACAGGTTGATGAGCTTGCCAGACTCGAGGTACCGAAGGAACAGGATGGTCGTGTCGGGGAGCGATTGCGGTAGCGTCGTCGAGGTGGGCGAGCAGCAGGTGCAGCCGAGGTAGGTGTGAGGCGAGAGGAGGGCAGTCTGGATGGCGAGCAAAGGGGACGGGCGGAACACCTGCAGATAAAGGCAGGGTAGAAACCGGATCAGCATGCATATATGCTTCATAAACGGAAATGAAGCAGGGGACGTACTCTGATGAGATCGTCGAGGTGGTTGAAGTAGAACACCTCGTGGAACAGGATCCTCTCTGGGGTCGTAAACTTGGCGCTGTCACAGCACAGGAGAAGGGTTCCTGTTCAGCTAAACCTTCACGTCAATGGTGAGACAAAACTCACCTGAAAAAAGCCTCCACCCCTGCGGCGACCATCTTTGCGCCCCCCTCCATGCTGGTCGCGGCATCGGCGAGCACGTTCGCGAGCGCGTCCACGGCCTCATCCTCACCCTCGACGCGCTCGAGAACGAGGCCGAGGTGCTCAGCCAGAGACAAACCCTCCTCGTCCGTGAGTTTGCTGTAAGACATAGGGTCAAAGATAGTCAGCGGCGAAGAAGATGCAAACGGATCAACATGAGAGACTGACCTGGCGAGCTTTACGTTCCACCGCCAGCCGTCCTCCCCACCCTTACCGATGCCTCGGTCTCCACGAACACTGTCCCTCATCATCCTCGCACCCTCTCCTCTCCCAAGCTCGCTTCCTTTCCGATGGGCCAAGAACGTCTTCAGACATCGGAACAGATGATAGCCGACCACCACGCCCGTCCAGTGCGTCGCCACCTCCTGCCGAGCCGCAGGGAGCAGAGACGCGATCTGCTTGGGCGGCGGTGGAGCCGACGACCTCGGAACCGAGAGGTCGCGCAGAAGAGCTTCATTTGAGGAGTGGTGGGAGACGGAAGGGAGAGAGAGGAGCGAGTGGTAGACCGTTGCGCTCAAAAGAGGCGCGTCGACGTTTGGCGAGATGAGGAGGCCAAGCGGGGACGCGAGGAACGTCTTCAGGTGGATGTACTGTGGACAGGAGAAAGTAGGTCCGCGATGAGCCTAGAATGAGTGCTTGAGGACGAGCACTACTGACCTGGATGGCGGATATCAAAGCCTCCAAACTGCCATCGACCCGGTCGAACCCCAACCGGAGCTCCTCCAGCGTATCTCCGTCCACGCCGACCCAGCCTGCCAAGGGATCAGATGACGACTCCACATCTTCCATCTCCGGGTCTTTGAGCGCGAACCAGGCTGCCTCGACGACGGCCTCCCACACCTCGGCCCCGGCTGGCAGATCGAACGACTTGATCTCCAACCCTTTGAGACCGTCTCGTCCTCCAGAAGCGGCCGCGTTCGTAAGCACGAGCGTGAAGTTGGCCCGGCTTGCGTAGCGAGATAGTACGTGGATGAGTTGAGGGAGTACGGCGGGCGGGAGGAGATGGGTTTGGTGCAGGGCGATGAGTAGTCGAGGCGGCGGAGAGGACGGTAGATGGGACATGAGAGTGGGAAGTGAGTGAGGCTAGCAAGCGAAAAGAGAGACAGCGCGTCAGATGCGGTGACAGAGAGGGTGGGCGAGAGATTTCACGTACGAGGGACGCGTCTGGTTCTGGGTCGAGGCCGAGGACGACAGACCGGACGAGCGAGTCGAGGTTTGAGTTTGGTCGACAGTCGACGAGCACCTTGCGATGAGGATGCGGATCCTCATCTTCTGATATGTCGGTGAACAGACTACCGAGGAGGGTGGAAGCGGTCGCCATCGACGAGCCTGAACAAAGCGGAGGGATCAGCATCCCGGCCAAAGACAGGCGCGAACGACGCGTCTCGTTGAGTGGACGAGGGCGGCTCACCCGAGATGACGGCCGTCGGGATGCTCGGGAACGGACTCGCGAGCTCGTCGTCAGCGTGACATGACTTGACGAATCTGGTGACGGCCTTGAGTGTCCTCTGGTTGAGCTTGCCGAGCGCTCGCTGTGGGCAAGGCCGACAGGAGGGAGGTCAGCCCGGACGTCCTTGTACCTGCTCACACGACCTAGACGGCCAGTCTGAGCAGATGATTAGCTGAGCAAGCAGTGTCTCTGTACTGACGTTGATCCTCGTCTCACACGCTGTCCAGCTTGCCTCGTAGGCGTCCCTCCTTGCCTGCTCCCTCTGTCTGTTGAGCTCGACCGCCTCCGGACCCTTTGTAGGCGACGCTGACGGTCTCTTTCGCTTCCTTGACGAGATAAAGAACGTTCCTTGTGTTCTCGAGGAGAGGTCCATACCGGAGAACAAGTCGAGCGAGATGTGGACGACTGCTAGGTGAGCGTTTGAGGGGTCATCCGGCTGGGGAGGCGAGATTCCAAGGTGAGCTTCAACCACCCAGCACAAGTCCATCATGTCCCTCACCGAATCCCAACTGTACGTACATCCAGCTTGCCAAATCGATCCTTCGACCTGCTGACCGTTCTCCTTTGAATCATCGTGTCTCAGCAAATCGCTCAAGGTGACGGAGCTCAAGGAGAAGCTCGTCGAGCTCAACCTGCCCTCGACCGGAAAGAAGGAGGAACTCATCGCTCGCATCCTCGCAGCAGAGCCAGCAGGGTCAGCTTCCGCCGCTGCAGGAGACGACTTCGACCCCCTGGTGAGTGTCAGAGTCCTGCCCGAGAAGCCTCCGCTGGCCATGGTCTGAGCTCAGCGCGAAGGAAGGCGGGCGAGCTCAACAAGAGCTCGCACACCGCCAAGGGTCCGACATCTCGGGTCCGAGCCTACTGAGTCTATGGACATTCCATCCAGCTGGCACGATGGTCGTGTATGCATCGCACGACTTTGAGTCAGCATCGGTGTGGACTGGCGGCCTCGCATGAGCTCGACTCATTGGACCATCTCTCGGCACCGGATCCTAGGCTAGCTGTCGCGACCCTCCTAAACAAAGACAATCTACTGAGCACCTACCGACTTTCTTTCGCAGCTTGCTCCTCCTCAAGACTTTGACTGGAACGCAGAGGAGGACTCGTCGGCTGCTGCCCCGCCTCCTGCGCCGGCACCCATCGCGCCCTCCGCGTCCTCAACCTCCCTCGCAGCCGTAGACGAGAAGCTCGCAGACCTCCCAGCAGACTCGGTACGTTCAGTCGAGTCTCTTCGCATCCACTAAGAAACATGTCCTCTGACCATCCGACCATTCTCCGTCTACAGACCTCAACTGCTTCCGCTCCTCCAGCCACGACCGCTCCCATCCCTGCCCCTCCTGCCCCGACACCTGCCGACGCGCCTGCTGCCGCACCTGCCGCATCTGCTGCACCCGTCCAGACAGCTGAGGAGAAGGAGGCCGCCGCAGCCGAGGCCATCGAGAAGAAGAAGGCTCGAGCTGCCCGGTTCGGAGTCGTGAGTCTCGTCTGGTCTATACATCTCTGCCCTGGACTCGTCTAATCTCGTCCTTGACATCCTGATGTTTGTTTTACATCCAGCCGTACGTCGAGAAGACTGAGCCCGTCGCCAAGAAAACCCCTACCCCGACCCTTCCTCCCACTTCCGCCAAGGGCAAGCAGCAACCCAAGGCCGCCCCTGCTGTCGCCGCTGCTGTCCCGACAAAGCCTACCGCGACGCCGGTGGTGCCTGCCAAGAAGGAGCTCGACCCGGTCGAGGAGGAGAAGAAGAGGAAGCGGGCAGAGAAGTTTGGACCGGTCGCTCCTCCCGTCAGTCCTTCCCCTCTCTCATCGCCACGGTCTCGCGCACATGTCGCTGACGCCATATCCTGCTTTCGTCTCTCCAGGCTGAGAAGAAGACCAAGACCGACGCTGCCCCTGCCGCTCCCGCTGCCGAGGTCAAGACCGCCTAGATCTCCCCTCACCCACTCAAAACTTAGGCCTCCTCAGGCCACGGAGCGTTATCACCTGTCTAGCTTTGTATTGAATGTGTAGTACAAACGTAACATTTCGGTTCGCTTGCTTGCGCGAGGAAAGGACCCGGATGCTGAGGCCATCCTCTCTCGATCGATCGAACATCAGTCTCGGTGGGAAGGTAGCGATGGTCATCAATCGGGATGGGGTGTTTCGTACGGGCTCTCTCCTCGCTTCTCGGCCGGCCTACCAAGTTGGCTGGAAGCAGATCTTCTTGTGTCGCTTCCAGTCGGCGAGCTGATGCTCCTCGGAGCAGTATCGGACGGCGCCGCACTGTAGGACGGAAGAAAGAGAGATGTCAGAAGAGCGACTCGCCATGCCATGGCCCCCCATTGGTCCGAACTCACACGACCACACGCCTTCATCTCCTGGACTTCCGTACAGGCAGAGGTTGTCTTTGGCGAGTCACACTGTGCCTGGCAGGTCCACCAGAGGATTCCTCGTGATGTCTTTCGCGCGCTGCGCAGGCGCTCCAGCAGGATCGGTCGATCTTGCTGTACGATGCGAGTGATGGCTCTCCCGAGACTCCGGAGATTGATGTCGGGAAGCTCGCCTGCTACGGCTTCGCGCAGCCGTTCGTCCGTGTCGAGTCGCTCGCGAAAAGCCTGAAGCGTCTCCCGGGCCCGAGATGGCAGAGGTGGAAGGGAGACTCGAAGGGGTAGGTGGGTGAGCAAATCCGCGTAACGCTCGGCGAGAGTATGATAACGTTTGCTGATGAACTTCAGGCTCCATCCAGGCTCGTGGAGAAGCTGCGGGGGTCATGGCAGATCAAGCGGTCAGCGGATGTCAGGCTAACCGAGTTGCAGGCGAGGATCAGAGGCTTACGTGCATCTGGTCCGAAGATGGCGTGAAGTTGATCAATCTGACTGCGAGGAGCTTGTAGAACTGCATGGCCAGGTCTGGCTGTTCTCGGATGAACCGGGCGAAGACCGGAGCTACTCTTACGCTTACGCTCGAGGTCGACCAAAGCGCAACCGGGATATAAACGTTGTCTACGACTTCTGGGTCGATTGATAGGGCAGACTGAATCAAAGAGGGCAGGTATAGACTGTTGAACTCATCCTGCTCGGTGAGGACAGAAAGACAGGCGTCAACAGAGCGGGGGCTCGAGAAGCATGTCTTTGGCCGATACGACCAGCCCCTCACCTGATACGCCTGATGCTTGGCTTCATCGCCACGAAGGCTTCGAAAGGTTTCCTGAGTTGATGTTTGTCAGCAAGCAACATGAGACGATCAGAGAAAAAAGCTTCAAGCACGTACGAGGATCAGTCCGGCCTTCCCCTGCCAGCTCGAGTCTTCCGCCGACGCACTGCCGGCCACGGCGGGCCATCCCGATTCGGATAGTCCCAGAAGCAGACCGAGCTCGGTCGGTGATGGGAGTGGCTTGTCTGAGGTGAAAGACGGGGTGGATGGGTCCGACATGATGATGGTTCGGGGCCACTTCGCACGAGGGCGAACTCACCGACTCACTGCTCCCTTTGGGTTCTTCGCCCACGTCACAATACTCACCGCGCTGGCCAACACTTCGCGGCTTGCCTCAGTCACACCAGTCATGGGCTGTTGTACTCGTGAGCGCGAGCTGAGCCGCGCTGCACGGACGAGACGGACCCAGCTCTGCCATCGAAGGAGAACCGAGCTCACCGACCTTGACCTTCCCCTTCTCCTCCTTCCTTCCTTCCTCATCTCCCCTCCCGACCGGCACCAGTCATCGCCGCCACGACAGCAACCACATCTCAAAACTCCGACACCTCTCATCTGCCTGATCTGCCTCGTCAGCTCCCGAGATGCACTCGCTCTCGCTTGCTTAGCTCACGATCAGCCCGGTCCGCCTGTCTGTCCTCCCTCCTCGCCCCTGTCCTCCTCATCTCAGACCCAGCTTCGACGCGTCTCATACTGGGCTATAGCTGTTGTAATCTCTGAACGGTCTCGTCGGTTTGCTTTCATCGTGTTCGCCGGTTCTGTCACTCGAGATCTCGATGTTATTTGACGGCTGGGTCGGCCGTCGGTCTACTGTATCATGACCGAGAAAAACGAAAAGCTGGGTATCATGCCATCCTCTTTTTCCGATCTCACTCGTCCGCCTTGACCCCGATCCGCTTCCAGAACAGATCCTCCCGGACCTTGACCAACTCCCTCCACGTCTTCTCCTCCCAACCCTCTTGTACCTCCACTGCTGCCTCTGCCTCCTTCCTGGGTGGAAGTGCCGGAGCGGCTGCCACGACGGCCTCACCGCCCTCCTTCGGCTCATCATCGACCTTCTCGACCGGATCCGCTTCGCGCGCCGACACGTCCTCAGCAGACTTGATTACCTCTGTCGTGACTGCCTTCTCCTCCACCTCTGGGATCGGCGCCGCGACGACGACGGGTGTCGTAGGCGTTGTAGCGGGCAGAACATCGCTGATGGACGAGATGGACGCTCCACCTGGAGGAGCTGGCACGAGTCGTCGAGCAGCGGCTCGACGAGGGAGAGGAGGAGGTGCGGAGCCTCCAGGTGTGGAGGGCGTCGAGGGTCGAGCACCATCAAGGGAGGTCCGGATGGGGGTGGTGGAAGCCGACTCGTCCACAGGAGCTGTCGAGGCAGGAGCGGGCGTGTCTGCAGACGCAGCGGGCTCGTCGGTGACTGCTGGAGGGGCCGCGTCTTTCTCCTTCTCGGCGTCTTGGCTGTCTTCCTCGGTAGCAGGCACGGCAACATTGTCTTCTGAGGGCGTCGGGCTGGCCTCGGTCGTCGTTGTCGGTTCCGCGGCCGGGAGACTGGGCTCAGGCTCTGCGTCTCCCTCGGCAGAGGGAGCGGCGGGCGTCGGGAGGGGAGTGTCCTCCTCCTTGGGCGTCCTGAAACCTTCCGAGGAGGTGGCACTGCCAGGAGCGGGCACAGACGTCGACTCCTCGGCAGAAGGAGCCGGCGATTCGGCTGGTACCGGCTCGGTCGCTGAAGGCGGAGCATCCGACTCGACTGCAGGCGACGTGGTGACATCTTCCTGCGAGGTGGATACGTTGATGGCTGCGCTTGGCTCTGGGACTGAGGCGGACTCGTCTGCAGGAGAAGGCGCAGAGACGACGACGGCGGGAGCGTCCGCCTCCTGTGCTGACGGGCTGACGGGTGGGACCTTGTCTTCTGCTCTGGGAGGCATCGGAGGAGGGGCGACCACCCTTCTTGGCGGCAGCTTGGGGATCTCCTTCTCCTGCGACTTCTCCGTTGAGGGACTTGTCGATCCGCTGTTTCCACCCAGGCCGAGATTCCACCCGCTGCCGCTGCCTGTCCCACTGCCGCTCTTGCCAAACAGACCCCATCCTTTGCTGCTCTTCCTCGGCGGCAGAGCGGGTCGCGCTCCGGTTCCATCACCACCTCCGACCGTCAGGCCGAGACTGCTCGGCTCCTCTGCCATCGCAGGTGCGGGCGCGGTGGTGCCGTCCTCGTACGACCAGATGGGCGCAACGATGCCCGTCTTGATGAACCGCCAGAGCTCGCACGTCGCGCGCAGACGCTCGAGCGTCCACCCGGACTCGATCGGGTACAGGTGAGGAGGGTTGGACGACGGCTGGGAAGTCGGCGGAGGGGCGACGCGGAAGATGTAGATGGGTGGATGCGAGGACGTGATGTTGAGCATGGGCGGAGACGGTACGGCGGGCAGCGATGCTTGGGATGACGTTGGAGAGGCTGGTCGAGAGCTGCGGGAAAAGAAGCGTGATGCACCGGACGAGAGGGAAGCCCGCGCGAGCGGATGTGTCGGCGGAGGTGGGAGACTGCTGGTTGAGGCCGACTGAGCCAGGTCCGACGAGCTCGCTTGAGCTTGAGCATGGGCCGAGGGCGAGATGATGACCTTGTTGGCAGACATGGGGACAATCGTCCGACCCGACAACGTGCAGGCAACGTCCTCCTGCGGCTTCTGGAGGAACACCTTGTGGGCCTGCACCGGCTCGACGACGAGCATCCCGTCAATGATCGCCTGCGAGATCGTCTTCTTCGAAAAGTACGTCACTCCAGGAGCGAAGTCGAGTCGCAGTGCCGGCTCGTGATCCTCAGCGACGAGACGGGCGATGAACGGGTGGGCAATCAGGGAGACAAGCGTCGGAGGCGGGATCTGGGTGGCCGAGTGCGACAGAGGGCGAAGTGACCGGAGGTGTTGAACGAACAGCACAAACTCGCGATACGGAACATGGTCCGTCAAGAGCGGTCGCGGCTTGGATGATCCGGCTTGAGCGACCTCGAGAGTCGGGGACGATGCGGATCCTGCACCGTGGGAGAGGGCCTGCATGGCGACCTGCAGTTCGCGAACCACTCCCTCGGCGACCTGGAGGTTCTCTTCGGTGCTGGCGAGCCTCGTCTCTGCTCTTGAGCGAGCGAGCCGCTCTGTCGCGACCATCGAGTTTGCCTGCTGGAACAGCGTCGCCGCGAGGTCGTCGACCTCGTTCTCGACCGTCCGACGGCCCTCCTCGGCGACTCCTCGCTTGCCCTGCTCCTCGACCAGCGTCGCAGCCAGCTTCTGCATCTCGGACCGCACGTTCGATCGCTCAACGAGAAGTCCGGTGCTGCACAAACGGACGAGGGCCTGATCAGCAGGTGTGCAAAGACGAGCTGGACTCGGTAGCGGAGACGACATCGGGCTCTGGCCGTAGACGACGGACTCACTCGAGAGCGTGGAGGTGCTCCTTTCTCTCGTACTCGAGGATGTCGATCTTTGACTCTTGTTCCGTCTGGGTCTGCTTGAGATGGTCGAGGTCGTCCTCGAGATCGGCGACGCGCGAGAACGAGGTCACCAGCCTGAAACGGACAAGCAACCGTCAGTCTTCGTGGCTCGCATGCTTGGCAGATGAGACCGACGGCCGACTTACTTTGTGTTTAGCATGTCCCTCTGGTCTGTGACTGCCTCGAGCTGAGCTCGGAGGGTCTCAATGATCTCGGCCGTCGGGCTGTCTGGCGGATGGAGGCCCGCCGCGCCAGCGAGCGAAGGGTTCGACGGTGAGGTCGTCAGGATCTCGGGTGGGACAGCCTTGCGAGAGAAGGGAGAAGAAGGTCCAGCGCCCTGTAAAGAAGGCGACCCAAGACAAGGTCAGCTGATGGGTTCGCCAGAGTCGTCGAGCTCGACTGGAGGGGATCGACCGGCGAAGGGCGGACTCACGGTCGGGGTCGACTGGCCGTCCAGAGCAGGGCTGAGCTCATGGGCTGGGGGCATGAGAGCAGCATGGTGAGTGCTCATCTGGAGGTCAAGCAAGTGATGCGCAGAGGGAGGTTAGCCGGGTTCCTGGAGCAGGGGATGGCGAGCTCAACACGAGGTGAGCTCCATCTCGTCCCTCTCGGATGCCGTCCAATGGGTAATGGGGCCATCTCTCCTTGTCGACTGCTTGCTTACCTGGTTCATCTCCTCCTCAAGATCTGATCCTTCCAAGTCAAGGCTCTGCCTCGGAGGAGCATCGTCGACGGTGTGGGCGTCCTCGAGTGGACGACCTTGCTCTGCGTCGGCGACGACCTTCGCTTCCTCCTCGTCCGGCCTCGTCTCGTCCGTAGAGATCACCACAGAGTCCGAAGTGGGCTCCACAGGATGACCGGATTCTTCCTCTGCTGGTAGTGGCGGATGCTCCTCGGTAGACATGGCGTACGCGAGGGGTTAGGGTGAGCTGACCGTTGGACGGATCCGTGGAGATGCCCCGAGCTTCGCGTCCCAACCCGGCGCGCCTGTCTTTCCCGACTCCGAGACGAAGCGAGTGTCATAGTATCAGATCCAAGAGGGTATGTCACAGTACCGAAGTGTGCGAGGGACGGCTAGTAGCGGGGAAAGCACATTAGCTAAGCGAGCGAGCGTGGGGTAAGGAAGAGGCAAAGGTATCAAGTTACGGCGACGAGCCGGCTGGCAGCTCGCCTCGGGGTGTAAGAGCGCAAGGAAAAAAGGGTGTATGCGAGGATGGGAGGGCAGAGACTAGGAGCGAGTACACCGTGTATCGATAGGGTTGTGTGCGGGAGAGGGCGCGAAAGAAAAGCGAAAAAGCCCAAAACTGAGAGAAAGGAAAACGAAAGGATGAAGAGAAGCCGACTAGAGCAGACCACAGTCTCGGAGGTTGACTTGGACTGAAAGTTGGCAAAAGAGGTGGGGTCAGAACAGAAGACACTGAGTTGGAACGGGCATGTTGCACTCACTGATGATGTCGTTGATCGCCGAGAGAACGAACTTGATCTGGTTGGTGTCGACGGCAGAGGTGTAGTGGCAGTAGACACTGAGGGAAGATCGAGCACGATCGTCAGCTCAATGGACCGACTCGGCTCGATGCCAGGATGACAAATGACTCACGACTTCTCCGGTGATTGGTTCAGCGACACGAATCGGTCGAGGATGTACGCGCACGCCTTGTCGTAGTCGTTTCCTCCGGTGTAGTCCTGGAAAGTTGATAGACATGCATCAGCTCCGGACAAGGACGCGAGGAGACGGCGAAGGTGACTCACCTCGAAGTAGTCCTCCAGGGGCGAGTTGGGCAGCTTCTCCGCGAACAGATCGATCTTGTTGAGGAAGAGGACTGTGAAGGACAGCATTGCATCTGTCAGCAGCCACCCAGACAGATACCGCTCGGTGACGATCGCGCTGATAACTCACTGATCGAGGTCCGCACGAACCAACGCGAGTTGCAGATTGAGTCAAACAGCGTGAGCGCCTCTTGCATTCGGTTCTGGAAAGAAGAAAGGTCGCACATGGTCAACAAGCGCTCAGCAGGAGATCTGGTGACGGGAGCAGTACTCACGACCGACTCGTCCTCGTACAGTCGCATGTCGTACTCGGAGATGGCGACAAGGAAGACGATGGCGGTCACGTTCTCGAAGCAATGGATCCTGGCAGGACGATAAAAGATTGACTGAGCAAGAGTATAGCAGTTAAGGAAAAGCTTAGACTCGACTGACCACTTCTTTCGCTCTGATCGCTGTCCTCCAACGTCGAACAGCTTGTAGACGAGCTCTCCGATCCGGAAGGTCGTCTCTGTGATCCCCGTCGACTTTACTCGCGATCGGAGGATGTCCTGGTCGCTGGGGAGGTAGTCCTCTCGTCCGATCGTGTTGATGTTGTTGAAGTAGTAGAAGGACGAGTCGTTGAGCTGGATCTCCCTCTTTCGCGAGTAGACCTCCTGGACGCCTCGGTCCTGCCACAGCTGGAGGATCGCCTGCGTGAGCCGCACGGGGAGCACGTCCGCCTCAATCTGGTTGGGTGCGGCCATGATGACCTCGTAGTTGGACTGGTTCTGCGGGTTGCTGAGCTGGATGCCCATCGTTGCGAGTCCCTCGAGCAGCACTCTGTGAGGGAAAAGGAAAACAAAGGCGCGCGCGCATGAGACCGTCAGCTGGATGTTTGGCTGCGCCGCACGGCAGAGAGGGCAAGATACTGGTGCTTACCGCATCGAGGTGACGGTGTTTGAGAAGATGATCTCCTTGTACGACTCTCGCTCCTCGTCATTGTACGAGCTGAAGGAGAGCAGAGGCGTGTCGCAGGACGGGACGAGGTCAGCTCATGCATGAACGACCCGACGATCACTCCGCCTGAGGTTTGGCGCCGGGTACTGTAAGACGAGGGTGGAAGAGTGCGTACCCTTGGTGGATGAGCTTCATCTGCTTGAGCACCGTCGACTTTCCAGACTCTCCAGCTCCGAGAAGCAGCATCTACGCGCACGGACGAAAGGACGCAGGCGAGGTCCGAGCGGACGGTTTGGCAAATGGAGGGTCCGGGCGGAAGCGAGCGAGCCATCACCGGACAGGTCGGCACAACAGAGAAGGCAAGCACAAGGGAAAACGGGAAAAAGACGAGGCATCAGTACGCGCTCTTGGATGTCATACAGAGGCGTGTATGCTTGTCCGAACGGACGGCTGTCGTGGCAGACGGCGACGGTCGCTGGGCGGGGGGGTCGAACAAGGGGGGCGAGCTCACCTTGATCTCATTCCTCAGGTTCTGTCGGTCTCGCTTCAGCTGAGACTCAATCTCCTCGTTCCCTGCAAAGTCGAGGTCAGAGTCAAAGAAGGCAGCGCGTCAGTGAGTGTGGCGACTAACTCTGACGAGGGCGAAAACGTGCCGGACAGAGAGCGAGGAGGCAGAGGGGCGCGAGCTCAGGGCCACCCGAACGGACGACCCCACTTCCCACTGCTGAACTGCCGCGCGACGATACAGCACTAGCGAGTGGATGAACTTACTCTGCTTTGCTGCCGAGTCCTCTACTGATGCTCCGCATCCCATGGTGAAGAAGGCTGAACGGGGGGTGGGTGGGTCAAGGGGGCGAGAGAGAGAGCGTCCAGCGAAGGCGGCGGCGAGATCAACGGCGACGAGAGAGGGTGGGGATGGGCGAGAAAGAAGACGAGCTTGGGTGAGAAAGGCGAGAGAGTCGAGGAAGGAAGAGGTACGGAGAAAGAGCGGGCGAGGTCGGAGGGTGGGATGGGTGTTGAGGGCGGTATTGCGAGTCGTTCTCTTCTGCCTGCTCCGACAGGTCCAGGCGCACCGTCGATCGCCCTCCTCGCCCTTTGATGAAACGCCAGCCAGCTCCTTCCACAGCGCCGCTATATTACACCGTATGCCGAGGTACTTTCAGAGGGAGTTCACTTGTCTCCCGTGCCAAGATGCTCATTTGCTTCAGCTCCGTTCTTTCTCAGCCCGTCCACTGTACAGGAAGCTAGACAGACAGAGTCCGAACAGGGGTCGGGTCTTGATTCAGGGCACCAGAGGGCGGGAGACGCGCTGTGCTGGCTGCCTTGAGCCCCATCAAACGGTGCTCTCCCTTTGGGCTCGAGGGAGGCTTTCATACTGGATCAGAATCTCCAAGAGTGAGGAAAAGCAAAAGTTGAGATCCCTCAGTTACGAGAGACCTAAGCGTCGAGCCCTCCATGTTTGGCAGCGTAACGTTACACATGTCGCGCCTCCGCCCCATGGAAAGGTTCACGTGAAGGAGGCCGTCTTCGTCGAGAGCGAGGATGCAGTCCCTTCGTGCTCTTTGAACGTACAGAGAGATGTCCTATCAAGTCGTGTCTGCCGTCCCCGACTCGATCGGCCGGACGAGGGGTCGCGTTCGAGCTCGCGCCTCGCCCAGCACGCTCCCTCAGCCGTCGACGACCCGCCCGCCTGACGCCAGCCAGGATGGTCTCCGATCTGTCGACATGGACTGCGCTGATCTCCCAGCAGCAGGAGGAGACTGCGCGTGCCCAGCGGGAGGAGAACGAGCAGCTCGAACGGGTGAGCTCATCGTTGACTTCCCCGAGCCCTCCTCCCAGGACCGTCAGGGGGCAGCTCGACCCGCCTCAGTCCTCCCACTGACCACCATCAACGCGCTCGACTCGCCTTGCAGGACATTGCGCTCGCCCGTCAAGCGCGTACAGCCCGTCAGAGCGGCTTCCTGTCTCCGCAGACTGCCCGTCCGTCCACGTTCATCGGTGAGCTCACCCTCTCTCCCAGGGCGGTCATCCCGCCAGGCACTCGTCTGTGCAAACAGGTCTGCTGCTCACGTATCTGACCACTCTGGTGTGCTTTAGGTCCTCCTTTCTCGTCCTCGTCCCTGTCTGGTATGCCTTCGTCGTCGACTTCAGGCTCCCGTGAATGGGAGGTCAACAAGCTCGGGGCACGTCCGACCTCGCTCGCCGGCATGCTCGGAAGCTCATCACCGGGACCCAGACTCACAAGAGCACCACAGGCGATCAACACGGAAGAGCATCAGTCCCCAGCTCCGTTTTCAAACAGAGGCGTCGGTCTTACAGGGATGAGCGGTGGACTCGCCAAAACAGACAGCTCGGCCTCCAGGGACGAACAAGGGGGCACCCCGAGACGCTGGACGCCCGCGACCGTCGCCACTCCCTCCACACTCGCCAAACCATCGATGCGATCTGTCGCAGAGCCTCAGGAACAGTACGAGCAGCAGCAGCCGGCGCTGTCAAAGCCGGGCTCGGGCTCGGGCTCGTCGTCCCTCCCGTTCGAGCGACGAACCTCGCCCTCGTCCGCGTCGGCTGTCGCCCAATCCTCAGCTTCCACATCGTCCCTACCCTTCAGCAAACGGTCCACCACACTCCCAGCACCAACCACAGCCTCGACGTCCCAACCGCTACGTTCAACATCGCCCCTGGACCATCGCTCGAAACCGTCGCTGTCGTCCCACGCGTCCTACTCGTCCCCGACCTCGACCGCTCCGTCTCTCCTGCGCCCGATCCCAAAGCCGGACCCAAACCCTCCCGGCATCAGTCCACCCGCAGCACCACCTTCCGAAATGTTCCTCCGCCCGAGCTCACAGAAGGCGCCGACCGCGTCGCTGACTCGGCTCAAGGGACGAGGGATCGTCGAGGAGCAGCTCCGAAAGTCAAAGCTCCGCAACGAAGCGGACGACGATGGAGCGCTGGCCGAGTTTGGATCTCCGTCGATGGGGTCTGGAGGATGGGCGGGAGCTGGATCTGGGGGAGCAAAGTCGTCGAGATCGGCTGGAGGCTCGGGTGGGTTTCCACGGTCCAGCGTCCCAGAGCGAAGCCAGACGCAACCCGGACCGCCACCAAGATCGGGAGCCCATGCTTTCCTTCCCACCTCCGACTCGAGCTCTACCGGGGCTAAGGATGCTTTCCCGGTTCTGCGACCGACCCGCCAACACCGTCCGTCGGCGTCCATCAGCCAGCTTCCGACCCAACCTGTCGAGCCTCTCGCCCCTACGACCTCGCGACATCGACCAACCTCCTCTGTCGGACGGCTTCCGCCCATCGGAGCACTCACGAACGAAGCCGCGTCGTCGATCGACCGCCAGATGGCTCCTCGCGTCCGCACGGCCGGCAAGGCGTTCCAGGCAAAGCACGAGCAGGACTCTCTGCTCCCATCTGCCTCGTCGTCGGCTGCGCCCACCATCCCGACCATCCCTGGATCTCCTCGGGTGAGCGTCAAGAGCTTTGTTCGGTCGGTCGAGTCACCCGTCAGCTCGGACGTCGGACCCGGTCGTCGACTGTTCCCGGCCAGATCCAAGACGGCCCCCGTTCCTCCACCACACATCATGATCCCGACAATCCAGCCGACTCAAACTTCGGCGGTACCTACTCTGGCGAACCCCGCTACGTCGATCCCAGTCGTCTCGTCCCCATCTTTGGCGAACCCTTACTCGACCTTCTACACGCCTTCGCCGACAACGGCTCGTCCCGCCTCACCAATCAAGTCGACCTCAGCCGTCTCAAACGCTGGTCTCGGACTGCCTGGCATCGCCACCATTGCCGATCTATCCTCACCAAGGACGTACAACAAACCAGAGACGGCTGCAGGGAAGCCTCTTCCCAGTGCAGGTCTGCCCGGGATCGCTTCAACCGGACAGTCTTCACGCGCAGGTGTGACGTCTCCGATCAAGGATCGCTTCGAGGCGCTCTCTCACCCTCAGCTTGTGCCGGAACGATCAAGCTCGTCGACCAAGCCAAACTTCAGCGGACTGCCCTCGTCACCGACCAAGACCGCTTTCGATCTTCGACACAGAGACGATGCAAGCGTCACCCTCCCGCCTGTCCCCAAATCTCCGACCAAGACCGGCCGGACCTCGCCGTTTACGTTTACGCCGTCCTCACCGACCAAGGCAAAGATGGCGGTGCCCGACTCGCCCACAAAGGCGACTGCTGCTCTCCCGCTCACTTCCGCCACCCCGGTTCGAGTCCGTCGAGGAAAGTCAGCTTCCGGAGCAGAGCTGAGCCTCGTGCCGACCGAGGCAGAAGAGAAGGCGGCTGATCCGGCGGCCAGTAGTCCGACCGGAGGTCTCTCTCACGTGAGTCGTCTCGGGCACATCTGCAGCAAGCGCTGACTGACCTTTTGCCTCTATCGTTCTGGTAGCCCACCCGCGATCGAGCGCGAAAGCCCAAGAGCAAGAATCGACCCTCGCTCGTGTCGCCTTCTGCTTCGGCCGCATCTCTCGTTCAAACCTCGAGTCCAGTCTCGCCCATGAAGACGCGACCTCCTCCGCTGTCACCTGTCAAGGCGATCGTCGTACAAGTTGCCAGCCCGACCTCGCCGACCAAGAAGCTGGCCTCGCCCGTCACGCCGACCTTCCAGAACCTCGCTCAGCGAAAGTCGGTCTGGGGAGATCAGCCTCCGATCGGCGTCCGACCGCTCGGCTCCCATGCCAGGGGAGAGAACTCGGTCGAGAAGGAGGCTCCACCTTTCGCCAAAGGACCCAAGGGCACGTTCGGAGGGAAGGCGCTGCCAGGGATGGTGCCGAGGGAGGACGAGATCGAGCCAGCTGCGCCTGTGCTCCAGGCTGTCCGAAAGCCAGTTCCTGCTCCGGTCGCTATCGAGGATCCAAAGGTCATCAAGGCGGTGGCTGCGACCAGACCAGCGCCTCGATCAGGTGAGTGCGGCTCAGCTTCCCTGCGATCGCGGCCAGAGTTCCTGACCTCCGTCTTCTTCTGCTGCAGTCGTCACTCCTCTTCCCTCGTTCTCAGTTCGCTCCATCCTCGCCTCTCATCCCCCGACGAGCCTCTCTTCGACTGCGCCTCCTCTCACGCTCTCGCTGGAAGTACTCTCCATTCTACCTTCGGGCCAGACCTCGACCCTCCCGGCATCGTCGGCTGGCGTGCCGTGGATCTTCTACGAGTCTGAGCTGCTCGCGATCGTGCATCGGTCCAAGTCGAGGGAGACGGGCTTGGTGAGCTCGATGGTCTGGGGATGGCAAGGTCGCCGATGGGCAGATGAGAGGGGCAGAGGAGCCGCAAAGCTGAAGGACATTGGAAGCAGGTTGAGCGCCCAAGTGGTGAGTAGTCAGGTCATCGTCTTCTAGCACCTGATCGTGGCTGACAGCACTCTTTGTTTGACATAGACGGAGGTGAGGCAAGGCGAGGAAGGCGAAGAGCTGATGCTCATCCTTGGAGGAAAGCTCGTCACCAGACAGGTCAGTTCACCCTTGCGCATGTTCGACTCTCGGTGCCGGCAGCTGATCATGAACTTTTCACGTCGTCACAGGGGCCACGGGAGCACTTCGCCGCCGACAACACCTCGGTGAGTATCGTCCTTTATTGACGCTGTCGTTGGAGTCTGATCCGTGATTGATTTGACCCGTCCGTCGTCCAGCTTTACACCGTGCAAGAGTCTCGAGGCTCTCTGTTCGTCGACGAGGTCGATCTGGTCCGTTCTCCCCCTTTCTGCTTCGCTCCTCGCCAGCGATCCCTCGCTGATGTCCGTAATTTCCTCAGCTGCCGACTTCCCTCACCTCCCGCCACTCGCTCGTCCTCAGCGTCCTCTCCCAAGTCTTCCTCTACCATGGTCGTGGCTCGCTCCGCTCTGAGCGCATCGTCGGCAGACAGTACGCCGCTCTCCTCGCCAAGGACTCACCAGCAGCTTTCATCGAGCTCGAGGAGAGCGACGGGAAGAAGAGCGACGACTCTGAGCTGTTTTGGATGTGCTTTGGCGAGAGTGATGAGGCGGAAGGATCGAGGGCGGACCACTGGAAATGGAGGGCGAAGGCGGGGTCGGACGAGATGAGGGTCTGGAAGGTTGATGCGGACGCCGGAGGGAAGGAGAAGGCGGTGAGTGCAGTCCTTCGAGTCTTCCTGTTGCAGCAAGGTTACTGACGTACTTACTACCATCTCTCAGATCACTCCGGTCATCCCATCCAGCGCCGACGCCGTCTTCTCCGGCACAGGCGTCAAGCTCGTTCTCCTCGCGTTCGAGCTGTTCATACTCGTCCCCGCCGACGCTCGCTCTCGTACACGAGACATCGAGCTCGCGATCAAGGTCGCAGAGGTATGTACCTCCTCTCCGCAGTCTTTCGTCTGCTCTCACTGACGGATGTCTTCATCCCATGTACCGCCAGGCCATCTCCCTCGACCTCGCGACCTCGAAACCCTTCGCCCCGCCCGTGCACACTCTCATCCTGCCATCGAGTATCCCAGCGGACCTCAAGACCTACTTCCGCGGTCTCGACGAGGATGAGATCGTGCGTCGATCTCTCCTCTTTCTCCGTTGCCTAATTGACCGAGCCGTGCCGTGCTGACCTTTGCTGCTCTTCGCCCCTTTTTTTTTTTACGCAGAACGGCGGTCGCGCTCCGGAGCACATGAACGTCTTCTCCGCCTCGGAGACGAAGGGACTTCTCGCGGCGGAGGGTGGGTTGGATGGAGAAGGGTGGATCAAGACGAAATAGCAGCTGTAAACTTTGGGACTTTGCTTACATATGACGACTGATTGTGGTGATGATGATGATTTTACGAGCCTCGTCTCTCGTCCCGCCCGTATCGATCGAAAGGTACAACAGCATGCGATGTGCGAGTGAAGAAGATCTAGGTTGAGGAGGCTTGCGAGTGAAGTGATACGGCATCTATGTGGAAGGCGAAGGGGCGAAAGCGGGAAGGGGTGACGAGGAGGCGGTGATCTTCCGTGATGAGGGTGGTGGTGATGGTGGAGGGTGGGCGGCGAGCTCGTGTTCGGCGACCTCCTTGTTAGCTGAGGCGTTGGCGTTGGAGAGGTAGGTGTTCCATCCTGGAGCGAGAAAGAGGAGAAGAACGAGTCAGCGTGGAGGCCGACAGATGAAGCGCGTCGTCTCCGCGAATCTCGATAGGAGGGACTGAAATGGGGAGAGACTTGACGTACCAAGTCCGACACCTTGCAAGAAGAGGCCTCGATGTTGAGGCGGGACGACCGAGTACGTGAGCAGCGCTGTCGGCAAGAAGACGGCGCCTCCAGACAGGTACGTCGACCAGAACGACGACCGCAGCTTGTCGACCGACTCCTCCGGCGTATGACCTTCGAGCGTCGACATGATCAGGTAGAA
Organism: Mrakia hoshinonis; assembly: GCA_036245725.1. NCBI lineage: Eukaryota > Fungi > Basidiomycota > Tremellomycetes > Cystofilobasidiales > Mrakiaceae > Mrakia > Mrakia hoshinonis. The sequence continues at coordinate 67,971 of BTPH01000198.1, forward strand.
CATGGTGCATGAGACCGGTCCCCAGATCGTTTGGTCGAGGGCGACCTGGAGGGGACAGAGCACAGGCGGAGGCAAGGTCAGTTTCAGACGCCAGCAACCAGGCAGAGGGCCAAGCAAACGGTTTGAGCTGAAGGCAGGACTGACCTTGGCAGTCAGAGCGGCTGCACTACTCTTGAACTTGACCCGGTCGACGACCTTGAACCACTGAGCGAGGACAGGGGCATGCACAAAGAAGCCGTAGAATGCGAATCGAGCAGACCGGGCGATCTGAAGTAGTCAGACAAAGACAGCAGGGGATTGTAAAACGCTTGATCAGTTCGTGGACGGACGGGGTGAAATGAGTCGTAGGAATGGCGCCGGCGACGGACGACGAGTCGAGGTGGAAGGTTGAGCTCACGTCGTGCTTCTCGTTCCGCTCAAAGACTCGCTGAGAGATGATGTCTCCGGACGACATCATCGTCGCAGCGACGCACGAGCGCGTCACATCTGTGAAGCGACAATGAGCAGGGAAGTCATCGGTGAGCGGACGGGCAGCACATGGAAAGAGGAGGGCGGATGTCGAGCTCACAGGGATGACTCGAGAGCAGTCGGTTGTAGCGCGCCCAAGGCATGGTCTAGATCGATCGATCGATCGGATGGGGATCGGAAGGCGACGTTCAAAGAGTCGATGGAGGACGGACCGGCCGTGTGCGTGCGCGTCTATGTCTGTGCTGGGCGTTGACGAGTCAGGAAGGAAGCTCAGGAGGGTGAGCTTGATTTTTCGGAGGCTGATCTTCGGCCGACCCCGAACTCTCGATGGCCCGGAGCAGGAAGAGAGAAAGATGGATCGTGACATAAGAAGAGGAGACCGTTAAGCGTGCAAAAGAAAAGAGTGAAAGTCTATCTGCGAGCCAGAGGGCGCTTTTAGGAAGAGACGGCGGAAAAGCAAGGGACGAAGCAGCGAATGGAGGCGAGACGAGACGAAGGACGGAGCGGTTGAGGACTGGACGTCTAGGAGCAGAGTGGTGGGGGTGAATGCGAGATGGGGTACGAAACTACAAGAGCGAGAAGGGAGACAGCAAAAGTCGAAGGAAAGCGGCGGAGAGGTGGGTAGCGGTCAGATGAGAGCGACGGGGACGCGTTGAGGTTGAGCTCGGTCGCTGCTCCTCCTGCACCCCTGCGTCCTAGCCAGATGGTGGTCCTATGACCGGGGCTCGCCGCCGACGGTGGCAGTGGCACCCTTTGGCCACTCGAGTCCCATCCCGATCCTGGCCTTTACGGGTCCGTCGTCCCAGAGTGAGCTGAGGACGTTCTCGAAGCCGATCCGACCCTTGGCAGCGTTGCCGATGAACTGCTCCAACGAGAAGGCCTCGAGCTTGTCGGCGAACGACTTCCATAGTGCGCCTCGGGTGACGATCTCGGCGGACTGGGTGAACGTCGTCTGCTTTGTCGGATTGCTGGCTGATGGCGTGTACGAGATCGACTCAAGCACAGTGAGATATTCTGTGGGAGACATAGGAAGAGAACGCCATCGTCAATCAGAGCAGCAACGGGCAGAGAGTTGAAGTCTCCTGATGAGGCAGTACTGACGGGAGAGGGAGAGGTTGACCGAGTACATCTTCATCCGCCGCGTCGACGGGTCAATGAACGACACCTCACGCACGTACGCATCGTCCTGACCACCGAGCATCTGCGAATAGGAAGACGATGCAAGGAGTCAGCTTGGCGCTATGGTTAAGGCAGACTCCAGGCCACGGAGGGAGGCAGGCGAGAGGTGAGCTCGGCCTGTTCCTCCCTCGCCGGACCGAAGACGAGCACGCACCCTCATGGCCCATTTCTGAGACGGAAACGAATCGACAGGGAGGAACAAGGTCAGTTGTGCACATCGAGGACCGCTAGGTAGCTCAGAGAGGCATGGGCCCGTCTATGCGGGCGGGCATGACGGAGGGGGGAGGGGAGGACGTACCGGTGCACTTTGCTTGCAGCCAACCACGCGCTCACTAGTAGAAACCGATATGGGAGACGTGCAGAACGATGAGACATGGTCAGCGGGTGCTATGCTCAGTCGTCGAGCGGATCGATCTTCCGTGGGGTCGTGAGACGAGGGTGGGCATGTGAACGTACGTTCGGATGATGCCCGTCTCTGGGTCCACAGACCGGTCTATCGTGTCCACACACGTAACATGGGCAGCGCTATCGTTCGGGTACTTTTGCCACACGCCAATCGTGACTTTTGTCCACTCGTGACTAAGAGAGAGCAAGAGTAAAGGCAAACGGTCAGCTCGGACGCTCGGACGGAAGGGCGAGCGGAAGGGAGGGAGCTCAGCCGCCCAGGTGGAGGGCCACACAGCAAGCGCACATACTCACGCAAAAGAGAACTGCTGGGAGAAGAACTGGACCATGCCGAGGAAGGGGAAGGAGAAGAAGAAGCAGGAGAAGGGGGATGAGGTCCTAGAGTGTTTGTCGGCGTTGAGAGGGCAGCGAAGAGGCCGGGGGCAAAGCCGGCAGGCGAAAGGTCACAGATTTCGGACAGCCCATCTCGCTGACCGCAAACCACGACCATCGACTTCCAAGCGTCCATTCTTTCTTGCGCAGACCTTGCCCGATCGACACCAGCCTTGTCCTCAGTCGACCTTCCGTGAGAGGCGCACGACTGGGGCAGGACTGAGACCGATCCAGTCAGCTTTGCCCTCGCTCTCTTGCTTTCCGTCACCTTTGCTGTAGACTGTGTCTCCCTCTTCTTCTTCCTTTACCTGTTTGGCTACCCCTACACAAAACGCTTCACGACATCTTCCACTCGTTGACGGCGTCCATATGGCGGTAAGAACGAGGCCGAGTCACTCATGGATTTAACCCTCGTCTAGCACTCTAGACGACAGAGGGTCATTGAAGAGCGACCTACATACACTACAGCCGAGACAATATATGCATCTTGATCTTACTCATGCTTTCTGGACGAGCTACATGCAAGAGACTGCTGTCCAGGACAGCTCAAGCTGATGTTGAGCTCGACGCTCGGACGACCTGGACCCTGGTCGTCTCTGCCTCTCTCTGGGAAACACACTATACATCGCAGACTAGTCAAACTGATTACTCCTCGCCTTGCACAATAACTGATCGGGTCTTACTCTGGCCTTAAGCGGGCTCTGGAGAAGCAGGGTCGTGCGAACGCGTTGGTCGTCCGAAAAATGGGCTGGCTTCGTCCGAAAGCTGGGTTTCCCAAGTGAGCTCTCCGCACCAACATCTCACCACCACCACCACCATGACCTTCCCACCCCCGAGAGGTACGTACAGTCTCATACATCGCCATTGGGCGAAAGCTGTTGTGCGATCGTCTCGCTACCCGGTTGCGTCTGTGCGGTTCTGTTGAGCTCGACGAGTGTGTGCTGACTCGGTCGTCTCCCTCGTTCCCCTCCGCCCGTGTTCTGTCGCCTTCCTCCGCCCGCCCGACACGGTTGCGCTCTCTTTCTTAGCTGGTCCGTTCAGCTTCCCTGAGGAGGAGCATGTTGTCTTGCAGTACTGGCGGGAGATTGATGCGTTCCAGACGTCGCTCAAGCAGTCGGAGGGCAAGAAGCCGTTCACCTTCTTTGACGGACCGCCCTTTGCGACCGGAAAGCCCCACTACGGTCATCTCCTCGCAGGAACCATCAAGGTAAGTACATCGGACGTCTCATATCCCTATCCAGGCCATCGCGAGGTCCGCGCTCTGTGTTGCGGGCTGCAGCGAGCTCAGTCTGGGGACGAGTGATGAGACGAGCTCACCACTCCGCCAAACGCCCCAGCTCGAGTCATCCTCGACTCCTGACTCGGGCTCCACCACCTCGAGCATGCTTGACTTAGAACAACCGAGATTAATGCTGACTGTTCCTTGCATCTCTCCCGCAGGACATCGTCACCCGACATGCTCACGCGACTGGCCACCACGTCGACCGACGCTTCGGCTGGGACACGCACGGTCTCCCCGTCGAGCACGAGATCGATAAGAAGCTCAACATCACATGCAAGGACGACGTCATGAAGTTTGGTCTCAAGAACTACAACGACGAGTGCAGGGCCATCGTACGTCCATCCCAGACGGTCGCCGGTCGAGAGAGAGCCGAGGCTGACATCCCGCTCCTGTCAATCTGCTGCAGGTGATGCGATACTCTGGCGAGTGGAAGGAGACTGTCGAGCGCATGGGACGGTGGATTGACTTCGAGAAGGACTACAAGACGCTCAACCCGACGTTTATGGAGTCGGTCTGGTGGGTGTTTGGACAGCTGTTCGAGAAGGGTCTCGTCTACCAGGGAGTCAAGGTCATGCCCTACTCGACCGGATGCACCACGCCCGTCTCCAACTTTGAGGCCGGACTCGACTACAGGGACGTCTCGGACCCTGCCGTCACGATCGCCTTCCCGCTCATCGACGACCCGTCCACCTCGCTCCTCATCTGGACGACCACCCCGTGGACGCTGCCTTCCAACCTCGCCATCTGCGTCCATCCCGACTTCACCTACCTCAAGATCCACGACGTCGAGCGGGACCAGAACTTCATCATCCACGAGGACCTGCTCAAGACGGTCTACAAGGACCCCAAGGGTAAGGACAAGGCAAAGTGGAAGAAGGTTGGCTCGTTCCTCGGGAAGGACATGCAGGGCTGGCGGTACGAGCCCCTGTTCGACTACTTTGTCGAGGCGTTCGAGGACCGAGCGTACAGGGTCGTCTGCGACACGTACGTCACCAAGGACTCTGGTACCGGACTCGTCCACCAGGCGCCCGCGTTCGGAGAGGACGACAACAGGATCGCCATCGCCAACGGCATCATCACCCGAGAGGAGCAGCCACCTTGCCCCATTGACGACGCCGGTCGGTTCACCGAGGTTGTGCCAGAGTTCCAGGGCGTCTACGTCAAGGTCAGTCTGGCTTCTCTCGTGCGTCGAACGCTGATGGCGGGATCGGAGGCTGACTTGCTTTCGTCCTCTCCTCCGCTTCTAGACCGCCGACAAGGACATCTGCAAGCTGCTCAAGGCCAAGGGACGGCTCATTGTCCACGTTGTCCTCAACCATTCGTACCCGTACTGCTGGCGATCGCACACGCCGCTGCTGTACAAGGCGATCCCCGTGTGGATGGTCAAGGTCGAGGAGTACCGCGACCGACTGGTGGCCAACAACAACAAGACCCGATGGGTGCCAGAGTACGTCGGAGACAAGCGGTTCGGAAACTGGCTCGCCAACGCACGAGACTGGAACATCTCCCGAAACCGGTACTGGGGGACGCCCATCCCCCTCTGGGCGAGCGAGGACATGCAGGAGGTTGTCTGCATCTCGTCGGTCGCTCAGCTCAAGGAGCTTTCCGGCCGGGACGACATCACCGACCTCCACCGACACCACATCGACGACATCACCATCCCCTCAAAGAAGAACCCAGGAACCGTGCTCAAGAGGATCGAAGAGGTCTTTGACTGCTGGTTCGAGTCTGGGAGCATGCCGTACGCGCAGAGCCACTACCCGTTCGAGAACAAGGAGAAGCTCGAGGGAGCCTTCCCCGCAGACTTTATCTCGGAGGGAATCGACCAGACCCGAGGATGGTTCTACACCCTCCTCGTGCTCGCCACCCACCTGTTCGACACCGCTCCCTGGAAGAACGTCATCGTCTCGGGTCTCGTGCTCGCCGGAGACGGGAAGAAGATGTCAAAGTCGCTCAAGAACTACCCCGACCCGAACCTGGTGATGGAGAAGTACGGAGCCGACGCCCTTCGACTGTTCCTCGTCAACTCGCCGATCGTGCGAGGAGACAACCTCAACTTCAAGGAGGAGGGAGTCAAGCAGGTCCTCTCGCGCGTGCTCCTCCCGTGGATGAACTCGCTCAACTTCTTCACCTCGCACATCCCGATCCTCAAGAAGGCGACCGGCATCGATTTCGTGTACGACCCGAACGCCAAGCTGTCGGACAATGTCATGGACCGCTGGATCCTCGCCCGGTGCCAGTCGCTCATCTCTGCCGTCAAGGGAGAGATGGACGGCTACAGGCTGTACACCGTCATCCCCCGGCTGATTGAGCTCATCGAGGACCTGACCAACAACTACATCCGCTTCAACCGACGACGGATGAAGGGTTCCGAGGGAACCGAGGACTCGGTCACCGCGCTCAACACCCTGTTTGAGGCCCTCTTCACCCTCTGCCGGACCATGTCGTCCTTCACCCCCTTCATCACCGAGACCTTCTACCAGCGTCTGCGACCGTTCATGGCCGAGCCCACCACGGGCGAGGATGTGCGATCGGTCCACTTCCTCCCGTTCCCCGAGCCCAAGGAGGCCTACACCGATGAGGCCGTCCAGGTCGCCGTCCGACGTCTGCTGGCCATCATCACCATCTGCCGACTCAAGCGAACCGAGAAGTCGCTCGACCTCAAGGTGCGCTCCTGGCAACCATTTCCCCTTGATCTGCACAGACGTTGACGTCTTTCCTCTCACGCTTCTTTACAGACCACTCCCCTCGCCGAGGTGATCGTCTACCACCCGGACCCTGCCTACCTCGCCGACGTCAAGTCGCTCGAGACCTACCTCGTCTCGGAGATCAACGCCGTCTCGATCAAGTACACCTCTGTCGAGTCGGACGTCAACATCCAGTACAAGGCCTTCGCCGACTGGCCCGTCCTCGGTCGTCGGCTCCGAGGGGCCATGCCCAAGGTCAAGGCCGCCCTCGCCGAGCTCTCGTCCGAGGAGGTCAAGACCTTCCGTCAGACCGGCTCGATCGAGATCGCCGGTCAGACGCTCACCACCGGAGACCTCACCGTCGTCGCCGAGGCAGACTTTGCCTCCTCGACCGACTTTGTCGCCGGGGCAGGGGACAAGACCGCCGCCAAGGAGGACGGAGAGCTCATCGTCGTTCTCGATGTGCGTTCCAGCCCGGAGCTGGTGCTGAAGGGTCTCGCACGAGGGTTCATCTCCTCGTGCCAGCAGCTGAGGAAGAAGGCCGGCTTGGTCGCGACGGACGACGTGGATATCTTCTTCGCGGGGGCGGGGGAGACGATGGTGGATGCGATCGGGCAGAGCAAGGAGCAGATCTGGAAGGAGTTGGGGAGCAGCGCGGTGGAGGATGGGCAGAGGGAGGAGGGGAAGAAGGTGTTGGGAGAAGAGGAGATCCAGGTGGCGGATCAGACGTTTACGATCAGGTTGGTGGCGAGGTCAAATTAGGCTAGAGTAGAGTAGAGGTTGTGGTAGTGGCTTGATATTTCAGTGGGTTCCGCTCTGTCGAGAAGATTATGGAGAGGTGCGCGTCGTGTTGGGAACAGAAAGAAGCCGCTTAGCAATTTTTCCTCGGCGAGAGGAGGCCGAACATGATTTGCCAGGGGGTGACTTGACTCTTACTTGCAAAAGCACGAAGGGCAGATCCGGAGAGCGCGAAGGCTGCCAAAGACTGCTCTCGAGCGTCGGGAAACTCACCATCTCACCAAAAGAAAGAACATCTCACAAACCAAGAACCCAACCCAACCCACCCCACCCATCCCAAGATCACGCTTCCCCCCCACTCACCCACCCAACCAACCCCACCCTCCCTATCTCCCCTCCACCACCCCCCTCCTCACCTCCCTCCCCCTCTCCTCCAACCCCCTCGTCAACTCGACCTTCTGCCCCTCACTCTTCCCCTCCTTCCTCAACTTCCACCAATCATTACACACCTTACACAACACCCTTGCCACGTACTTGACACCCATCTTCCCCTCTCCTCCGGCATAGCGAAGGTTGACGCGTGCGTACCGGTCAGAAGAGGCGGACCCACAGGCGTGGCACCAGGCGTCGCCTTTGTGGCCTTCTGGGGGGACGCCGACGGAGAGGAAACGATTCGAGGTGGGTTGGGAGTGGGGGATGCGGGACCAGATGGGTTGGGAGGGTGGAGGTGGGGCGGGTTGGTGGGAGGAGGAAGAAGAGGCGTGGGAGTGGAAGGCAGGTCGAGGTTGAGGGGGTGTGGCGCCGAGCTTCTCTTGTTTCTGGCGGCGTTTTTCGAGACGGGGGTCAAAGTCATCGGGCTTTTTCCAGCTGGAGTGCGAGTGAGGGGCGGGTCGGGGAGGTGGAGCTGCGTTGGTGGAGGAGGAGGGCCCTGGACCTGGCAGAGAGATTCGATGCGAGTTTGAGGCGGAAGAGTTGGGTCGAGATCCAAAGGGGAGAGACTGTCGCTTGTTGTTGCCCCCGGCGGACAAGGGCTCGTCCGAGTCGTCGCCGCTGTCGCTGCCGAGAAGCGGATGGGGGACGAATCTGTTGCCAGTCGGTGGCGCTTGTGCCTGAGAGGAAGATGGGGGGCGGCTGTTCGCTGCCTTTTCGGCGAGCACGCGTTCCCTGCGTTCAGCGAGCTTGCGCTTGGCTGCTTCCAAGTTGGTCTTGCACGTTGGGTAGTCTTAGAAAGTAGGAAAGAGTAGTCAGTGAAGCGCTCGAGAGTGGAAGATGTTTGCAAAATGGACGACTCACAGACACCCCTGCATGACGCGCAATACCAGTGCTCGGGTGTCTTGAGCTCGGTCAGATGGTGGTACATGTTGGCGTTGGTCGATCCACAGTTGTGGCAGATCTTGGGCGTAGCTGCAGGAGCAGGTCGGCGAACCGCGGCTGGTGAATTTTGATTGTCGTCGTCGGATCGCTCCAAGACGGCCGGGCGATGAACTCGTGCTGGAGCGACGGAAGCCTGATCTCCTCGCTCCCGCTTGATCTGAACGATGAGTCTGTTGATCTTGTCGGTCGCGTGGTAGTGGTGCTGCTGGTACGAGTTGAGACTGCGATGAGGGTGCTGTCGAATGGTGTGTCGGCCTGTTAGCTACGCGAAGCAAAGGGAAGCGAAATCGGCAGAAGACTAACCATCTGTTGGTAAGTGTTCCAGTTGGGATTCGGGTTCTCAACCATGTAGCGAGCGTAGGACTGCAAGACAAGTACATGTCAGCTTCTTTCGCAGAACCGACTTGATTGGCGTATGAGCGGGGGATCACGACTGACCATGTTCTCCTCATCCGTCCATGTGCCCCGACTCGCCGCTGCGGCCAAAGCAGGCGCAGGCAGAAGCACATCTACAGAAGACTTCTTCTTTGGTTGAGGTCTGGGTCGCAGGTGAAGCACCCCGGATGCCAGTTAGTGCACTAGTCCGAACCGACCCATCCCTCTCGCATCCCTGGACTCACCTGGCATCCTCCTCTACATCGTTCTCCCTCTCCCTCTTCTTCCCCTTCGGATCCTCCCCCGCCCACTTGACCCTGTAACGCTCATCCTCCACATCGAGCGCCTTCTCCTCAAAGTACGAGTCCCTCGCCCAATCCAGGCTGACGACCACCTTGCCCTTGTAGGCCTCCCTCAGAAAGGCCGGCAGTCCGTTCGGGTAAGGAAAGATGTCGACGAGAACGTGCGAGGCTTCGTGCACCCAGCGGGTGGTCGGGAGGGTGGATTGGGTGTTGCGCTGTCGGACGGACGAAAGCGGCGAGGTGAGCTCAACGCGCGAGTCCCTTCCCCCTACCGGCTAAAGAGGAGGTCGAAAGAGTGAGTGGGAAGAGCGTACCATGAGTCCCTCGTACGTCTTGAAGGCCCGGTCAGAGAAGGGATCGAAGAAGCACATGAGGCCCGGTTGGTTGGCGGGCCATTCGAGAGCAGGCGGAGGAGGTTTGGCCTCGGCAGGAGCGGACGCACCGAACGGGACGGGCGCAGACATGGCCGACAACTTGGAGAAGCGAGGAGGAGTCTATTAGGGTTCGGAAGAGGGCATGTACGCGACGATGAGGCAGTTGACGGGCCAGAGGTCGTGAGCCCGGTAGGTGATGGGTGGAAGAGAGGAAGGAGCTCCGGCTCGTGAGCTCAACCTCCGCTCCCTCTCGCTCGCCACAGGGGCAACTCGCTTTCGCTGACCACTCGGCCAGTCCGTTCGCGCGAATCTTGAGGTGATGTGCCAGTTCAGACGACTAGCATCGAGAGCTAAGTAAGAAAAAGATTCGCATCATTGGGCTGATGACTCTGAAACCCTCCCTCGCGCTCTCAACCCGAGCCCTCCGCCCACCGACGCGGGGCGTAGTAGTCGTCCTCCTCGTCCATCGCTTCACCGTCGAGATCGTCGCCCATCGCCTCGCCATCCAGATCCTCCCCCATCGGCTCCCCATCGACGTCGCCGTCCATCGCCTCCCCGTCCAGGTCGTCGTCGTACGCTGCAGGCGTCGGTACAGGTGTGGGAACAGGCGCGGCCGAGACGAACGATGAGGAAAAGCCCGACTTCTTGAACTTCGACTGGTGCTTTGACTCGGCCGCGAGCGTCTGAGCGGCTTGCTCAGCTGGCGTGAGCTCGACTGGCGCGACGGTCGCAGAAGGGGCGGCAGCGACCGGTCCATTGCCGAGCAAGCGAGAGCGCAGATCCTCGGTGAAGATGGGCGTAAAGACGATCCTGTAAGATCGAAATAGAGACAGAGGAAGGTCAGTGTGAGTAAGAGTTGATATTGAGGTGAAGAGAGGGCTAGACACAAACCAGATCTCGAGGACATCCAAGACGTTGCTGATCTGTCCCTTGAACTGCTCGGCCGTCAGTCGACCCGCTTGAGCCTTGAAGGACGCGTAGAGGGCGCCCAGATGGTCGAACACGGCCGGCAGACGGGCCTCGAATGCGCCTCGGTACTTCCACTGTGACAAGAGATGTTGGTCAGGAGCAGCTCGACAGTGCATGTCACAATCCAGACGCAGTACTGACAGCGTTTGGCAGCGGAGACGCCGAGTTGGACAGGATATCTGAGACAAGATGCAGACGAGCGACCTTCATCGGGACCGGCGTCTCAAAGATGACGAGCGACTGGACGATCATGTCGGCAACCTGACAAGGTTCCAAAGTCGTGCTAAGTCAGACTCGGACCAGGACCCACGCCTCAGCTGGAATGAAATAGACTCACCTCATCGGCAGCGTCTGCGTGCTCGAGTGAGAAGGTCATACACCTCGCGATGTCTCCCCTCTCTCCCTTCATGCCCCGAAGACAGCTGGTGAATCGACGCCGAGCAAGCTTGCCCAGCGCGCCCTTCTTGATCCGTTCCCGCTCCGTCTCCTCCTCCGAGTCGGTCGAGTAGACAGAGTTGTAGCCCTAAAGACCACACCACAGAGGATCAGCCGGATGGTTGATGCGACACGAACGAAGGTGAGCAGGACTCACATCGTCCACAAAAGGTAGCGGCGCGGGAGGAGGAGGTCGATAGCTTGGATCCAAAAGACCACGGAAGAAGTGGTATTCCGGGATCTGTAGGAAGACAGGGCAGATCAGCTACGGAGCCTTAATCCAAAGAAGCCGCTCTGAGAACGACTGACCGAGTTGTATTTCAGGAAGAGGAACTTGGGGTTCTCCTTCTCCTTCTCCCTCAGATGGTCCTCGAAGTCGGGACCGAGATCTTTGACTTTGCCAGCGACCGTGCGGATAAACTTTTCGATCTCAGGCTGCAGGTTTGGCCCTCGCTTGCGCGGAGGCGGCGAGCGAGAGCGAGACCGCGAGTAGGACCGAGATCGAGATCGCGACCGCGAGTATGAGCGCGGCCGGGAGTCCTTGTACGAGGGTCGACCGCGTGGGGGCGACGGGGACCGGCGACTGCGTTTCGAGGATGGTGGCGGCGAGAAGGATCGAGATCTCGACCGACGGATGGCGGAGGTGATGTCTGGTGGAGCGTTCAAGAAGTCATAGAAGTCAGATCTCGTCACCAGATAAGGAGGCTCCTAGCACAGGTGAGTGACTGACCATAGATTGGAAGGCGAGGGATGGGGACGGCTTTGCTCCACCCGACCTTGAGGATACTCCCTCCCCAGTCGAGTCCGTCAAAGTCCTTGATCGCCTGCTCGGCGTCAGGTCTCTTCATGAACGAGACGAATCCAGAGAGACCGGCTCGGATGCCGACTCGTCGACCACCAAGCTCGTTCAGATCGACGTTGGTCCGCGAGTCGTCCAGGCGGGGGTACATGATCTTGACCGACCCCACAGGCCCACACTTGGCGAACAGGAGACCGAGAGGTTGTTCAGACACGTTTGGCGGAAGGTTGCCGACGTAAAGGTTGGTCGTCATTGCGTCTCCCATGTCGTGCGAGCCTCGGTCCTTTGGGTTCTCCCATGCTAGACGGACGTAGCGCACGTGGGCCCGTCAGCGAGGCGGCTCAGAAGCGGAAACTTGAGACTCGGACTGACCAGCATGGACGGCTGCCGAACTCGCGGTCATGCCACTCCTCCGGAAGCGCTCGTCACGGGCAGCTTGATCTCTGCGAGCGATACGAAATAGGTCGGCTGGCCGACTCTGTCCAGCTGGAGACACGCTGGATGACTAACCTCTTCATCTCCTCAAGGAACGAGTCCATAGCTCGTTTTCCCTTGCCCTTTGGCGGGCCAGACGGGGGCGGGGATGGCGACCGGGGCTGCAGGGGCCAGAGAACAGATGCTGAGCGAGTGTCTGCGCCACCGGATTGTGCAGGATGACATCAGACTCACCTTGGAATTGCGGTTGAAGGCTGAAGGTGCTCTAGGCGGCTCATAGGCCTTAGGGGCGCCGCTTCCCGAGCCTGAACCTGGCACACGGCGACGAGGAGTGAGAGTGTGAGCTCGGCCTCGTCCCGTCCTGCTGTGGCCGACGAAACTGACCTGATGCCAGCACGAAGCCTCCCTTTCGCGCGCTCCCTTCTCCGTGTTCGGCCTCAAACTCTGCCGAGAACTCTGCAAACACCTTTGCGGCGTCTCTGGAGCGGGACGCAACGCAACGGGCGGAGACGAGCGTGAGCTCACACCTCGACACTCCTCTACAGCTTGACTGATGCGACGGTCAGGATGGGTGCTCACCTCTCCTCCTCTTCCTTCTTTCTCTTTGCCTCTGCGATGTCCCTGTCCCTCTTTGAAAGCTTCTGGATGCCGTACTGGTACGTCGCCTTGCGCTCCGCGGTGAGCTCGGGTTGCTTCTGCTCCACGGTCGACCGACGGTGAACGTGACGGGCGGGATAGGCGGGCGTGAGAGGTCGCCATGGGAAGTGAAAGATGTGCAAGAGACGAAGAGTGAGTCTGGTGGTCGTCTAGCACGGCCGAGCGTGGGACAGAAGAGGACGGGAGCGGACGGTGGGAGGGCGGTCGTCTTCGTCCGACGAGTTGCCACCGCCAAAGCGGGAAAGATCAAGCTTGCGCTGCATCCGACCGGGAGCGAGCAGTTGTGCGCGGCGATGAGGGAGTAGAAGGTAGCTGGGAGTGATGAGATGAGCCCTCTGAGGGGATGCTGGTGGTTTGGGGATTGGTGAGCTCGACGGTTTCCTTCCCCCTTGGACGCGCCAAACCGCCATCTCGCCCGCCATGATCTTCTCGCTCTACATCTTTGACAGGTACGCCAGTTAGTTACTCAGATACAATCTGACTGTTGGAGCAGCTTATTGACCGTCTCGTCTCCTTAGGCACTGCGAGATAGTGTACTACCAGGACTGGCACCGGTCAACCCCTCCGACACGGGCAAAGCCAGGCAACATCCTCCCGGCCGTCTCCCCTCTCGTCACCTCCACTCCACAACCACAAAGCCGTCAGAGGGGACTCAACCCGTCGGGAGGGCTCGTCATCGCAGAGCAAGACGGACAGCACGGTCGGGCAGGAGGACAGAACGGAGCAGAGCCGGTCAGGTCGACCGGAGGGCTCCCGTTTGACGAGGAGGCAAAGCTCGTCTACGGGGTCGTCCTCAGTCTGAGAAACATGGTCAAGAAGCTCACAGGAAGGTAAGCACGACTCCATCCGCGTCTGGACGTCCCACCGGCGGGATCGTGCAGGCTGAATCCGCAAGATGGGTGAGCTCGCGCGAAGTCCGAGCTCACCTCGGTCGCGTCTGGGGAGTGTTCGCTCTGCTACGAGGTACACCGTCTCCGCCCTCGGCTCGAGGACCAGAAAATCAGTCCATCACCCCTACGGCTGTGCGGACCTCTGTTGGGATCCGAATGCTGACCTCGTCCCCGCACGTCCCTCTGGTCCCCCTCGCCCTCCGCGTGTCCTGCAGCCCTCAATCGCTCTTCCACGTCTACAACACACCCTCATACGCACTCCATCTCTTCGAGGCGCCGACAGGCCTCAAGTTTATCCTCCTCACCTCGCCAGGTCTCGACTCAAAACTCGTCCGGTCAGTACTCCGGACAATGTGGGGTCCCAACGGCGCGTACGGTCTCTGGGTCGTCGGCAACCCAGAAAAGGGAAGCGGCAAGGAAGAGAAGGAAGGGCTCGATAGCGAGTGAGTCTACGCACCGAGAATGTTGTTTTTATACCCGAGCGGATGGCGTTGTGTCGAGTTGACACTGATCTTGCCCTTACATTCTCGCTTTTGCGTCGTCTTGCCAGGCAATTCCGGACCTCTGTCGACAACCAGATCCGCTCTCTACCCTTCTTCTCATCATAACGATTTTCATGACCCTGCACGACATCCTCCATCGGCATTATGTTTGCCTGTGTGGACTCGACACCCGTCTTGATCTCTTCTGCCCCGATACGACGTCGACGTCTCCAGACGCTTCTCGCCCGAGGCTTCGCACCTTTCAGCTTGTAGGGTCAAAGGCGTCTTGGCGTCCGGACGACAAACTGTGGGAGGGAGCGTCGGACGATTGGCGGGCTGGCAGAGGCGCTCGTCTATTGACGCTCCCCGAGCGGCCTCGTGCTGCCCGTTTGCTAAACGGCCCTCTCCCCCCGTCGTCGACCCATGCTTGCGCTCGTACGTCGGCTTGGCCACCAACCACCAGCTCTTTCATCGACGCCCGTCGCTCAATCATGGCTCGCTCGACCGACGAGATGACCCTAGCTGGTTCTCCGTCGACGCCGGAGAAGACAGGCGAGGCTGCTCCTGCGAGCTCGACCTCGTCCTCCTCTGCCTCAAACGATGTCGGACACATCCGTCCAGCCCATGCATCGGCCTCGAGGGTGGACGTTCCCCAGCTCAAGAGTTTCAGACAGTACCCGGGACCTCTATAGTGAGTGCTCATCGCTCAGGTCTCCCTGGGACCGAGTGCGACCTGATGCATGGGAGGACGACTCGGAGGGTGAGCTCGCCCGACATCCAAGCTCACGCCCGATCCCTTGCTCGTTTCTCTCTCCACTTTGCGCGGCAGCTTCTTATCCTATGCGAGCAAAGGAGACCTTGGCTTGTACCTCATCGGGTCGCTCTGTGCTCTTTTCAGTACGTCCACTCTACTATCCATCAAGAATCGTCTCGTCCACTCGGCGGGGAGTCACTTCCTCCCTCTGAGCTGAGCCTTCTCGGATCCGACGCCTCCCGATCTGACCTCCCTCCCTCTCCCTCTCCCAGGTGCCCTTCCCTACTCTGGCCTCGACCTCGTCTACGGACGATGGACATCCGGTCTCGTCACTCCCCTCTCGGACGGCTCACCTCCCGGCCCAACTGAAATCCGTGCCGCCTCTCGCGAAGCCGCACTCATCATGATTGGCATCACCCTCGGCATGTGGATCTTGCCCGCAGGCTTCTTCTTCTGCATGTCGCTCGCCTCCTCGAGGGTCGTCGCTCGGATCAGGAGAGCCTACCTCGCAGCCGTTCTGGCGCAGGATGCGACGTGTGAGTCGCTCGTTTGAACCCGAAGCCTGCTTCATGATTCGTTCTGACGCCTTCCGTTGACTTGTCTCGACAGACTTTGAATCCATCGGCCCTGGAGAGGTCGCTTCGAGGTTGCAGAAGGATATCGGCATGCTGCAGGCTGGGATCGGGGAGAGGCTCGGGTTCATTCTCTGGTCTGCGTCGGGGATCATCTGCGGAAGTAAGTTGATCTGAGTGCTGCCCGCCCTTCCCACCAAGCTGATCGTGTGCTCGTACTCGCAGTCACCGTCTCTCTTTGGGCGTCGCCTCGAGTCGGAGGAGTGCTGTTCTCCATCCTGCCCGCTGCGACCATCATCTTCGTTGCCTCTTCCAAGCTGTCATCTCGGGCGTCGGATCGGATGGACAAAACGGCAGGTTCTGCATCGAGTTTCCTCGAGCAGGTGATCAGCTCGATTCGGATCGTCAAGGTCTTCCAGGCCTCGGACCCGCTCGTACGCGTGTACGACGACCATCTCCGGGATGTGAGTGTCTTTACGATCTGATCGCCTCGTTCTGGACTTCGTCGATGCTGACTGCCGGTTCTTGTTCGGTCAGATCCAACGTGACGGACGGTTCATCGCGTTCGCCAAAGGGCTCACGTACGCCGGATCGTACTTCTTCATCTTCATCTGCTACGCGCTGGTCTGTGAGTACGATGATGTCGTCAGGTCGCATCTGCCATGCGCTGACTCGTCTCTGTTTCGCAGTCTGGTACGGAGGACGACGGGTGGCCTGGCATGGTCTCGATGTCGGACGGCTTATGACCTGCTTCTTCTCGATGGTCAGTCTTTGTCTCTCCGCCCGTGCGTGTCACCTCTTTCATTATGTGGCACTGATGACCCTCTGGGTGCGTCGAACAGTTCAACGCAATGGTCCGTTTCTGCCTCCTCCCTCAAGCTGTCTTTCCTGCTTGTCCTGACAGCTCTTTCCTTCGTTCGGTCCAGTTCTCGATCGTCAACATTCTGCCTCACATCACCGGATTCCACGACGCCATCTTCGCCCAGATGCGGATCGAGAAGGAGATCGACCGGGTCTCGTCCATCGACCATCGAGAAGGCAAGGGTGTCGCCACCTTCGCGACCGGATCAGAAAAGGACGTCGACACCGAAGGCCTCGAGATCGAGCTCCGCAACGTCACCTTTGCTTTCCCGTCTCGGCTCAATCACAAGAGTCTCGACGATGTCTCTCTCATCATCCCGAAGGGCAAGATCACCGCCCTCGTCGGAGCTTCTGGGTCCGGAAAGTCGACCATCACCGCCCTTCTCCTCCGCCAGTACGATCTCCCGAACCCGACTTCGACTACTTCCAACATCTTTATCCAGTCTCATCCAATCTCGTCCCTCTCGATCCGTTTCCTCCGGTCCAACATCGCCATCGTCTCGCAGGAGCCGCAACTGCTCTCTGGTTCGATTCTCGAGAACGTCAGCGTCGGACTCACAGGGACTGCCGACGAGCTCAAGGTCGACCGAAGCAACATCGAAGAGGTTGAGGCGCTGTGTCGGGCTGCACTCGAGGCTGCCCAGGCGTGGGAGTTTGTGCAGAGGCTTCCTCTGGGTGTGCACACGCTCTTGGTCGGGGGCAAGACGGGTCTGCTGTCTGGAGGCCAGAAACAGAGGATCGCAGTCGCTCGTGCGCTCGTACGTCGTCCGAGGATCCTGGTGATGGACGAGGCAACCTCGGCGCTCGACAGTCAGACCGAGGGTCGGCTGCAGAAGGCGCTCGCGGTCGAGCAACAGGAGCGGGGCATGACCGTCATGTAAGCAGCATTCTCTTTCATCTCTTCCGTCTTCACGTGCTGACATCTGCGCAACTTACAGCCTGATCGCTCATCGACTGTCTACGGTGCGGGACGCGGACAAGATCATCGTCATGGCCGCCGGTAAGAAGATTGAGGAGGGCACGCACGAGTCTCTCGTCGCCGCCGAGGGAGCCTACCACACCATGCTTCAGCGTCACCACGGCATCATCCCGACCGACACCTCAGTACCCACATCCGACCATCACGATCCTGCTGCTGACCAGGTCGCAGCCCACTCCGAGCTGGCACTCGACCCCATCGGCGCTCCCGCTGCCCCCCATCACATGCCGATGGCTCCGCCGGATCTCAAGCACACGGCATCGTCCCATCCCACGACCGAACCTCTCCACCGACCTGCCACTCGACCGGGAGGAGCAGGCTACTCGTTCGGGCTCCAACAAGCTGAGGAGGCCCAAGCGAGTGTGGATCGGGCTGAGAGCGACAGCTCGACGACGCGCAAAGAGCAGTACCGACGGTTCCTCAAGTACATCGGCGAGCAGAAGCGATGGGTCATTCCAGGTCTGGCGTGTTCTCTCGTCATGTACGTCGTCGCCTTCTTGTTGTCTCCGTCACGATTTCCGCTGATCAGATCCTCTCCCGCTCTCATGACCATCTAGCGGAGCCGCCTTCCCCGTTACGGGGTATCTCACCGGTAGGTCTTTCTTTGGCCCCCGCCCGCCTCCTTCTGATTCGAACTGACTCGACTCGCTCGCCTTGATATGCATCCCATATCCATACAGGTCTCGTTGTGCATGCACTCGCGCTGGACGATGTGCGCCGAGTCGCATCCGAGTCTGCCCGATACGCCGCCATCTTCCTCGGCATCGCGATCGCCATCCTCGTCCTCTGCTTTGGCGAGGGCTTGTTCCTCGAGAGCGGCGCTCAACGGCTCTCGCGACGGATGAGGAAGACGGCAACGGACGCGGTCCTCCGCCAAGAAGTCGGCTACTTCGACCAGGAGGAGAACGGCGCTGGAGGTCTTACTGCAGCCATCGGCAACCATCCCTCGCAGGTCTCGACAGCGACCGGACTCGTCACCGGGCAGATCGTCGTCTCGCTCGCCAATGTCCTCGGATCCGTCATCCTTGGGCTCTACCTCAGCTGGGACCTCTTCCTCGTCGCTTTCTCGCCACTCGTCTTGCTCGTCCCGGTCGGACTGCTGGAGATCATCTACTTTGGAAAGTACGAGTCCGAGGGTGAGAAGCCGATGGTCAAGGCGACGTCGTACGCGAGCGAGTCGATCGACGCGGTCAAGGTCAGTCTTCTGAATGACGTACGGCGGGTGCAATCTGCGAACCCAAGGGACTGATGTCAACCTTCCTTGGACTGTAGACCATCTCCGCGTTCGGTCGCGAAGGCTACGTCGTCGAGGAGTTTGACCGCTTCCAGCAACCCGACATCAAGGCCCACCGCCGTTCTCTCGCCCTCGGATCGACCCTCTTCGGACTCGGCCAAGCGTGCATCCCCTTCCTCATCACCCTCATCTTCTACTACGGAGGTGAAAAGTACGCCCGCAACACCATCTCGCTCGTCACCCTGTACGCCGTCTTCGAGTCGGCCTGCATCGGCGCCTTCAGCGTCGGCAAGATGTTCACCTTCATCGGAGACATCTCTCGCGCGGTTCACTCGTGGAGGTCGTTCTCCAAGTGGATCGAGAGGATGCCGCTTGTGGCAAAGATCGCGCCCAAGTCGAGCGGAGGAGAAAAGAGCATGGGAGGAAGTGGAGGGGCAGAGATTGTGTTCAAGAAGGTGGAGTTGGTGTATCCGACGAGAAAGGAGAGGCCGGCGATCCACGAGTTGGATCTGCACATCAGGCCCGGGGAGAAGGTCGCTTTCTGCGGTGAGTGTCGTAGCAAAATAAATCTCTCTCTGTGCGCCCGTTTTGCACCAGCTGACTCGATCCCTGCGTCTCGACACCAGGACCGTCCGGAGGAGGCAAAAGCTCTGTGCTCGGTCTCCTGGCTCGCTTCTACGAGAGCTCACGCGGCACAATCACCGTCGACGGAGAAGACATCCGAGCCTCCCCACTCGAGGAGCACTACGGTCGGATCGCGCTCGTGTCTCAGGACGCTCAGCTGTACGTCTCTCCCTTGCGATCCGCGAGAGCGGCTTTCATCGATTGACTTTGTCTCGCTCGTTACCCCGGCAACAGCTACGAAGGAACTGTACGTTTGCCTCTCATCGGCTCTCATCAATGCCAACGAGTCTCGCTCCGACATTAATCTCTTCTGATCTCTCCATCCAGGTCGCGTTCAACCTCACTCTCGGCCTGACTCGTCCGGTCGACGACAAGGAGCTTCGCTTCGCGTGCGAGCAGGCATGCATTCTCGACTTTATTCTCACCCTCGACGAAGGCTTCCAGGCTCAGATCGGGATGAAGGGGCTCGCCCTTTCGGGTGGACAACGACAACGGCTGTGCATCGCTCGAGCGTTGCTCAGGAACGCAAAGATCCTGCTGGTCAGTCGCCCTTTCACCCTACTCTCGTCTCTTTCTCTGCAGCTGACCTGGTCTCAATCTTGACTCTGTCCCTCTTCCTTCATGCGCGTCAGCTCGACGAGGCGACCTCTGCGCTCGACAACGCGTCCGAGTCGCTCGTCCAACAGGCACTCGACCGGGCGTCCGAGGGCCGGACGACCATCACCATCGCTCATCGACTGTCCACCATCCGCGATGCCGATCGGATCTATGTGCTCGAGGACGGGCGGGTGGTTGAGACGGGAAGTCACGACGAGCTGATCAGGAAAGGCGGGCGGTACGTCGAGTTGGTCGAGGCGCAGCTGTAGCAAGACCAGACGCGGTCCTCTGAAGTTCTGTATCTATCAGAAATTGTGATGCTCGTGCTGTTATCGACTCAAGAGTCGAGTTGCGAGAGAGTCTAGCATACGTTACCTTCACTCCTACCAGTTGACCCCTCCGGGGATGGCCCGATGACACCAAACATTGATTTTTCGCAGCAAACGAGTACTACGAACCAGGCATGAATCCAGATAGCTGACTTAGGCACGCTGCTTGTGTCAGAAAGTTGAGGCTGGGAAGATCTTGATCTCGACGGCCCACGCCGGAGAAGCTCGAGCTCACCACGATCGATTCCTCCTCGACCACGACTCTGCCCTCTCGCAGACCCCTTCTTTTGTCTCGAACCGCCATGAGCTCCTCTACAGATCCGCTTGGGTCACTGGTACGTCCTCAGCTCTTGATCAAACCTTCGAGATCGGGCAGAGGCTGACTAGACGCACGGTTCTCACCCGGCCTGGGACGGTCGCCCAGTGCTCCTCCTTGCTGGACCAGTTCGTCACAGAGCTCTGTCTCGACGTCGCGCTCGAGGCCCACAGCGAAATCAAGAGGGGTCGCTTGATCTGTAACATATGTGGCACCCTGTACGTCCAGTCTCGAATCTGTCCGAGAGTTGTCCACCGCGCAGACGTCCGCGAGGGAGGGACGAGGGTTGGTGAGCTCGGCGCTTGGACGGGTCAGACCTGAGGGTCTGGCCGAGCGGCTCGTCCTCCTGCAAGGCCGCCTGCTACGAGCTCAGAGCTCCATCGGGAGGCCTGTCAAATGTCTCAGCTATCCGAATGGACGATCTGAACTCCGGTGGACCAGAGCAGCCGTTCAGATCTGGCCGGGCGGCAACCGAAGCTCAAGCCGAGCTCGCACCTCCCTCTCCCCGGTCGTCCACCTTCGCTGACTCTTGCTCGTCTTGACCCTCCTTCCTCAGATGCAAAGCCTCTTCAGGATGTAAGCCAACTGCTCACCCAACTCCGAATCGGACCATCTCATCATCCTGGAGTGTCACTGACACTGTGCTCCTCGTCCCCTCGTCACCCAGCCCACTGTCCACCAGTACCGACCCTCGTTCCCGCCACCGCCTCCCCATCATCTTCATCTCGCTCGAACACGCCGCTACCAACGACGCCGGTCTTTGCGTCCAAGAGACCTCAGGCGCTCGAGAAGGACTTCAACCAGCCAACGTATGCTGAACCGGTCGGGTCCGGCAAGCAAGGAAACATCTTCTTTGACTGCGTGCACTGCTCAAAACCGGTCAGTCCTATGCTGCTCGGCTCATCTAGCTTGCCCGAGTGACGAGCTGACTCGTCGTCCGGATCCGACTCGCAGATCGCGAGCACACGGTACGCGCCCCATCTGAGCAAGTGTTTAGGACTGGGCGGGAGACGGACCACTGGGAGATCAGTCGTCAGTCGGTTGGGAAAGTGAGTGGCCGTTCAGTTTGGCTTGAGAACTGGTGCGATGGCTGACTTGGTCGTTCGGAACCGCAGGACGGGCAGTGAAGCAGGCTCGGACGCAGAGAGCGTCTCAAGCAAAAGCAAGAGTACGTTCAAACCTTCCGCCTCTGCTTTCGTTCGACCATCCGAGCAAGATTTGACTTTCGATGCTTCCAAATTGCAGTGAAAGGTCTCAACGGGAACGCCAAACGGGTACGTCATTTCACCAGTCATCCTTTTCACCTAGACCCATCGTTTACCTGTGTCTCTCGTTTTTTGCAGACTGTAACACCCACGAAAGCCTCCTCTCTTTCATCCACCACCACAAACAACGCCAAACGTCAGAAGACCTCCAACTCCACCAACACTACGCCCGTTCTGTCAGCTGGTTCGTGCTCTTCACCCTTGTACCACGCCCATCTCTCTTTTCCCAAGCTGACCTCTCCCGCTTGTCTCGCAGCTCTTCCCGTCCCCCTCGCTCCCCCACCACCGACCACTGCGCCGCCACCGCCTCCGCCACCACCACCTCCTCCCCAAGTCGGCTACGGCGGTGCCACCCCGCCTCGGCTGCAAAGTCGCCTCGTCAACGGTTTCGGGAACGACGATGCGAGCGGTCTGGGCGGAGGGTTCGACAGCTATGCGGTCGATGGAGATCTGGTCGATAGTGACTCGAGTGGGGACGACTCATAGCCATCCCTCATATCCCCTCGCTCGTCGTCGGTTTGTTTGCATTGCATAGTCTCCTTATCATCTCACTCTCCCTCCCTGATCCTATCGCGAGAAAGTCATTTCCGACATCCATAGTGAGAGCGTGTACGACCGAAGCCCCAATCAAACTGAAACCGACCAGAACACCAAAGATCACATCCCCAACCCCACCACCCTCGCCCACCCCCCATCCACCGTCGGCCTGCACCCGTCCCGCATCGCGGTCTCCACATCACAGCACACCGCCGCCGAGGCCGCATCAGCCGCATCCGTTGACGTCTGCGCCAGCAGCAGGAGCGGGTGCTGTAGAGGTGGAAGATGGCATGGCGCGCCTGTGGCGGAGGAGAACACTGTTCGGGGACCGCACCCTGAGGAGGAAGGGCCGCAGGAGGAGCGGGAGGACGGGGTGGGGAAGGAGGGTGAGATGGGCTGGGACTGTTGTTGGGGTGGCGGGGGAGGGGGTTGGTTGGTGAGGGAGGAGGGGAACGGGCTGCAGCTGAAGGATGGGCAGGAGCAGGGGAAAGGAGGGGTCAGATGACGCTGAGCGGATGAAAGCCAAGTGGGAAGAGGACTGACTCGAAGATCCCATCACAGCACTCTCCCTCTGCTTTCTGCACTTCCAGTCCGACCGGCGTCAGAGGCGATTGCGAGATGTACGACTCGCGCCTCGGCTGATGCAGTTGCTGCTGGTACCCCTGCTGTTGCGGCGGAGACCGCCCATCTCTGTACGGGCTGAACGCTCGCTGGTGTTGCTGATGTTGAAGCTCAGGCTGCTGATGATGGTACGTCTGGTGCTGCTGAGGTTGCGGTGGCGGATGGGCAAAGTACGTAGACGGACCGGCCTCGGGCTGAGGCGGAGGGGGAGCGTACATCTGCTGAGGCGGGGGCTGAGGGAGATGTTGCGGAAGCGGTGGCGGCGGCGCATGGTTCATCGATGCGTAAGGAGGCGACAGAGAGGCGGTCGAGGAAGACGCTGGTCCGAGGTGGTGGGAGGTGGATGAGGAGGAAGGCGTCGGAGGGACCGCCGCTGAGGCGGCACGCGGGGAAGGATCGGACGTTGTAGGAGGGTAGGCATTGTTGACGAGGTTGAGCGAGGTCAGCAGGGCCTGGCGAAGCTCAGAGGCCTGGAAAGACAAGACGAATGATGCCAAGAGGGCGGGACGGTGAGCATGGGGTCGAGGCAAGGAAGCAGAGGCTGAGGGAGGAGCGAGCTCACCTCCTTGTGGCCCATCCCAGAGTGCCCGCCTCCTTCCCGCGTGATCCGAAGCTCCTCCTCAAGGTCGGCCACACGCTGCTCGAGCGTGACAACCTTGGACTCGAGACCAGCAATGTGAGCAGCCTTGCGGGCACGGTAGTCTCGCTATAGAGAGGCAGGATGGGTCGCCGAGGCGAACGCCGGTCAGCTTAGGCTGGATCGGGCAACAGGGGATGAGAGAGAGAGCATGGACTGACCTGGTTCGCGAGCTGTCTCGTAGGAGGGAGAGAGAGGTTGGGTGCGCGTCCTCGAGCCATGTTGATAGGGTGACTTGCTAGCTTTCGGAGTGGGTTCGTGTGGTCGATGATGAGGTGCGGAAGGTGAGCTAGGTGTTTCTCGTCAAATCGCTCGTCAAACTCGCCCTGCACTTTGAGAGAGGCTTCCATGCTCCCCGAGATGGCCGCCCCTCCAACCACGATGGACCCAAAAGGACCACTCGGCTAACACAACTTGTTCTTGAGCGGTCGGCTGACTGGACCGCGATCTCGCTCTGTCAGTCGACGGCTCATATCGAGGCAGAAGGACGATCCCTCCGTTCTGTGCCTGGCACGCTTCGCCCCCCTCTCCAGGGTCAGAGGGAGACGGACCCGTTTCCCTCAGACCACCACCTGCTTCAGGATTGCTGTCTTCCGGTGAGTGCATCGTATCCGCGCCAGTGCGAGGAGCAGAGTCGGACGATGTATCATACCCGGCTCATCACCTCTGTCCCTCTTGTTCCTCGTCAGCCTCCTCCCTGCCTCCCTTGCCCTCCCTTCGCCCCAAGATGAGCGGCAGCACTCAAGTCTTCACAGAGACCCTCAGTCAGTGCGCTTGTCTCCAACCTTGACTGGCGCACCTCATCCTCTCACTCATCACTGACGACCAAACAACCCTCTTCCCTTTGCCCTGTCGACCCAGCCTTCTCACCGACCTCGCTCCTTCGCCTCCCCTTTCCTCCCGACCCAACCGCTCCTTCTCAGCCAGAAGACACTCATGGTCTCTCGACCGGCATCGTGCTTGCCGTCGTCGGTGGCGCGAGTCTGTTCCTGGCCGGGTTCATCGGCCTGGGCATCATGCTCTGCCTCCGAAGGCGGACGAGGCTCAGGAGTGAGGCGAGGATGAGGGAGGAGAGGGCAATCTGGAGAGAGGGAGCTTGGACATCAGTCAGTCGCACTCAATCGCCACTGGTCTGTGAGTACTGTGACGCTGATGAGCGTGTCTCTTGTCTGTGGCAGATCTCTGATCTCGACAGTGCGAGGTCAAGGTCCCGCCCTGAGCTCAAGGAGAAGCGAGTCTCGTCGTCATCATCATTCTCAGTCAGTCGCCTCTTCCCTATCATTCTTCGCAGTCTGTTTGAGCTGACCTCGCTCTTGCCGGGTCTGTCCAGTCCCCGCGAGTGTACATCCATCCCGCCACCGCATCCTGGTCACCACCTCCGTCCCCGCCTGTGCCCACCGAGCCGACGTTCCCTCGCTCCCGACCGATGCAGGACATCCCTTCGGACGCAGCCTCGTTCAACACGTTCAGCGCGTCGGTCATCTATCTCCCTCCGCCCATCGCGTTGTCAGCGCGGAGTGACGCCGGGTCGGAGCACTCGCTGCCGTTCGTCGCGCCTGAGCCTGTGAGGGTGACGAGGACCGGGATGGGTGCTGAGGGCAGTGGGAGATGGGACTAGGTCCGTCTGCTCTTGCTGTTGCTTGGTTTGGGTTCCTGGGTCGTCCGTCTTGTCTCGTCCGGTGGTTGCCGTTCGCATGCTTCACCGTCTGGTCCTTACTCTTATCCTGGTCCGTCCTCCTCTCCCCGAGTAGTCGCACACACTCTTTAGTAGCCCTCGCATACTCCTTCTCCGTACACGACCTTTCCACGACCGTCTCGATGACTTCCTTGCTTTCACGCGCGTCGAGTCGACGACGATCCAAGCGGGGTCGAGGTTCGAGTTGACCGCGAACGCGCGAACGTCCATCTTCTCCACCTCCCCTTTCCGATGGCCAGCTCGTCTTCTCAGTCTGGAAGATCACGGTCAGTCCATCAGCAGACATGGTCAAACGACCAACAGCTGTCTGACGCGTCTGGTCTTCGTAGATACGACGAGGACGAGCGTCCACATGCGGTGGTCCGGTCCAGGAGTGAGCTCGACGTTCCCTGCCTTCGGCTGCAGCCGATCTCCACGAGTCCTACCCACCGAGCAGCTCCCCATCTGACTTTGTACCGTCTTTCGCCATCATCATAGCCTCGTCGGTCTCTTCCCTGTCGTCTGCGTCCAACAATCGAGGCGGAGGATCCCTTCGAACCGGACGCCGAGGCATGAACGCTCACTACGACCGCATGTTCGGAGGATTCACCCTCGTCCGCTCACTCGGCAAGAGGAAGGGAAGCACCGAGGCCGAGCTAGGACTCGGGACCAAGAGACTCAAGGTCGAGGCTGGCATCGAGCCCATCCCAGGCAGAAGGGCAGCCAGCCGAGCCCACCAGGCGGACGACCCAAAGGACGAGCTCGACGGCCGGCTCGGACGCGACGGACAGGACGTTTATCTCGGCACAGAGGCAGAGCAGCAGAGTAGCTCAGTAAGCCAACCTTCACTGACCATCTCTTACCCTTCCTTCTTACTTTTGTGACTGCATGAAACGAAATGTCTCACGATCCGCCTGGCTTTCTGCTCACCCACCTTGACCTCAGCGACCATCCTCACCGAAGGCTCTTGCCACCCCGCCTTCGTGGCTTCAGTCCACCCTCTCGCATCTCCCTCACAATAACCCTCTCTACCATCCCGACAAAGGAGATCAGCTCGCGGATGTCAAGCCTGTCCGTCGAAGCCGGACCGAAGGCTCGTACCCCGACCGCGCCGACGAATCCGACTCAGCACCTCAGCAGTCCTCTCAGCCTTCCGCCATGTCTGGGCGACAGTACTTTGACTCGCTGTCGAACAAGCGAAATCACTCCTGGGGCGGGGAGCTGCCGTCGTCAGTCGATGAGGGCGCCAGATCGCTCGCATACACCTCCCCGACCCGACCCGCCCGCCTGACGCCACCGGCCAACGACCATCTCGCGCTCGGACCAGCACACAGCCAGCTCGTCTACGATCGACCTGTTCCGTTCGACGCTTCTTGGCAGTATCGCGCACCTCATCAGCAGCAGCTCGTGCCTTTCGACCCTCGAGCTTCAGGTCCGCCTTACGGAGGTCTCGACCCTCGCCTGTCTTTCGGCTATCCCGCCCCTACTGCTTATCCTGCGTATCATCCTGGCGCACTGTATCCTGTTTCCTCGATTTCTCCTTCTCAGCCGTTCTTCCCGGGTCTGTTCCAGCCACCTCAGCCTTTCCTCTCCAACCCTCGACGCGCCTTTCCTACCGCCTCTCACCAGTCACTCGACTTTCCGGCTCTGTCGGCGCCGCTTCCGCTCGTGCACCGGCCTTCCGAGTCTGTGCTGCATAGCCAGAACCAGCTGCTGGACCCGGAGCTAGTGCGAACGCAGGCGCGAGCTGGTGGCGTGCCGTTCTCTCGTCCAGGTCCGGGGAGGAGGGACATGCTCGAGGGATACAACACCGAGCTGATGGACCTCGAGGACGATCAGAGGATGATCCAGCAGCAGCAAGACGCAGAGGATGCGAAACGACGAGATTGGAGCAACAGCAGCGAGGACGACAGAGCCGCAACGTTCGCCAGACCCGACCTTCGGGCGGGTCGAGCGAGGGGACCGGTCAGGTATCCTTCGGGGCAGAGTGGGCAGCAGAGGGTCAGAAGCGCGCCTTGGGCAGCGTCTCAAGTGGTAATGTGCAGTTCCACTATTGCGACCCATCTGGCCAAGCTTACTGTCGTTCCTCTTCTTGCGTCTCTGTCAGCCGATCCACCAGATTCCATTCGCCTCTAACCCCCTCACAAACAAAGCCGGCGAACGTCCGATCTCGAAGATCCCTCCCATCCCGACAGCGCTTGGAATCGGACATCGCCAGTCGACCCAGCATCAGCATCTCCCGCAGCAGCGACAACAGCCCGGATTCGATGGACGACCACCTACGACGACGGTGCATCCAGCTCCCATGGCGACGATATTCCCGATCTCGCACGAGCGGTCGTCTGCGGAGCGAGAAGAGGAGCATCTGCCGTACAACGAGGCCGGACCTTCACACGTTCGTCCGGGCGTTCGCTCTCCTTCCGTGGCTATTGGACTGACGCTCTCTGATCGACAGCAGATTCCGCCTGCCCGCCTATCGTCTCTCACGGTCGCAACCATCCCTGACACACCCGAGTCGCCACCTCTGGCGGAGCCGACCCAGAACGTGATTGAGGTTGTGGCGGGCCAGCACTCGACCTCGGAGGACTACATCCCGCGACCGAGGACTCCCGACCCAGCAGCCGAGGACGGAACGCCGTACACGTCCGAGACGGACTCGCCTCCGCAAGTAGTCGTACGACTAGATCCAAGATCGGGCTCGAGTAAGGAAGGTGGAAGTCGATATGAGGATGCGGTCAGTCCTTTCAGTCTAGCCCCGCCGCGAGGAGCGAGGGCACACCTCGTGAAGCTGACTCGGCCTTTGTGCATCGATCTTGCAGCCGTCTGAGAGGAATCACACGCCGTCCGACAAGGTAGCGTCTGGCAAGCCGAGTACGCCGTCGACGCCCTTCCAGCCGAGTGCAAAGCAGGTCGCCACAGCTGTGAGTCGCACTCTCGTCTTCTCGATGTTTCTGCTTGGCGCGATCTGACGGATGCGACCTGTCTATGCAATCAGTCTGTCTCGAACTCGTTCCCGCCAAATCTGCCGAAGAAGACGCCTCAGATGCTCAAGCCTGAGCACACGTCAGAGGGATCCGCGGGGGTCGACCAACGACGCGGTGGGGACGACGAAGACAACGTCGTACGTGTCATCTATCTCTCTCCCAACGCCGCAGATGAAGTGCTAACGAGATGTCTTTTTGCTCAGTCGAGTCGACCGTTCCAGCAGCAGGATCTCGCCCACACCCCTACGCGACGAACCAACCCGTATCCCTCTCCGCCGCGTCCAGCTCCGGCGCTGGAAGCTGCTCGACTGAGCTCGGATCGCGTTGGCTCTTCGCCTGCGTCCAATCCGCGCGTGACCGTCCGCAAGCCGCAGCCGTTCCCGATCCACTTCGCTCCTCGTCCTGTCGTTCAGACGCCAGTCCCCACGCCGCCTTCGCCAAAGATAATCCCGCCTCGAGCTCGAACGCCGACGATCTTCTCGGACACCATCCGTCCCGCCATGGACGAGCTGGGCGCAGACGACCCTGATCCGGGACCGGAGCTACAACTGCAGTCAGAGCCAGAGCCAGAGCCCGAGTCGCAAAGAGGCGGTACGACGGAGGAGGTTCCGCAGAACGACCGACCTGCAGACGCGCCTAGTCCTGTCCGGTCTCCAGCCGCATCGCCGAGTCAGCCGTCCGAGGAGGCTCAGCAGCAGCAGCAGCACGGCCAACAGCAGCCAGAGCCTCAGCCAGCAGCGGATCCTCAACCTCGAACGGAACACGAGCAGCCAGCACACATTCAACCGCAGCCAAAGCGACCAGCGAAGAGGAGCCGATCCAGCCGTCCAGCAGAGCCTAAAACCAAAAAAGCACCGACGAGAAGGACACGATCGACCGCCGACTCGTTCGTCGAACCGCCTCCAGTCACGACGACCACGTCCACGACGCGGCGAAAGCGACGCAACAGCAGCGCGTCCCTCATCCCGACCTCCAACTTCCCCGCCGAGGAGCACACCAGTCCTGAACCCGGGCCGTCGACGAAGAAGGCGAGGAAAACACCCGCACCGAAGGCGAAGAAGCCAGCCGCGAAGATGACGACCCAAGGACGAGGGAAGAAGAAGCCGAGATCGACCCCGACCTCGGAAGAGGACGACGCGGGAGACGAGATCATCGAGGACAACGACGGCACCCCCACCCAGCCTATCCTACCCACCCCTGCTCCGACTCTCCTCGCTGCCTCTGCTCCAGTCGCACGAGGCAGGAGGAGAGGACAGACACCCGCTCTCGGCCCGACCCTCGCCCCGAGCCCGACGCAGAGCGACTCCGAGGAGTCGATCCACTCGGACTTTGAACCCTCCACCTCCTCCGCTGCCATCAGACCCAAGTCAAGCGCGAAGGCACACACCCCCATCACCACCATCAGACACAAGGTCGACACCGACGCCGACTTCGACGCCGGCGGATCAGGCTGGATCACCAACACCGGCGAGAAGGCCTCGAGCCCGAGCGAGTGGTTCAGGTTCGCCGACGAGGACGCGGACGACGGGGACGGGTTCGGGGTCAGCATGGGCGGTGGGTCGGGAAAGAGTGGGTCGTCTATGGCGACGTCTGACTTTTGGGGGAAGGGCGCGGGACAAGGGCCGGGATTCACAGTCTTTGAGGATAAGTGAGGAGGAGGTGAAGGGGGGGCGTGAGGCGGATGATATGAGGATGACACGCATCGTCTTTTCGAGGAGCCGAGCGCGACCACGATACTCTTTCTGAGTTTTGGGGCGTGTGGTGGAAAACAAGGGTGCATGGGATGAAGAAATGAGGGAGAGAGGTGAAAGAAAAGGCTGAGTGCAGAACGACAGGGCGGAGCGAGATGGTCAGCGGAGAATGCACAGGAGAACTAAGACGCGAAGGGAGAAAGATACGTCTACATACTCGTTACTTTTGCTATAAAGCGATCGTGATAGGTGTCGCAGGCGCTCTGGGCGGCGAGGACCGGGCGAGTCACTCGGTTTTGACGGTCTGCTGTCGGTGGAATGCACAGAGCACAGATGGTCAGCGGTTGATCACCTTGTAGTCATGAAGAGAACGTCTGGCGAACTGACCTTGAAGGAAGCAATCAACTCAGCCAGTGCGTCGTCCTCGGAGTAGCCGACTTTGTTCGATCGTTTCGACATGATGGTCGCGATGAGTTGGATTTGAGCTCGGGACAGACGGTGGAGAAAGACCTCGGGGATGTCCTTTACGCCGAGATAGCGCCAATCGGTCGATCGTTCCTCGGGGTTCTTTTCGTTCCTGTGCGTGAGGACAGACTGTCCTTTGCCTTCGAGCTCTTC
Organism: Mrakia hoshinonis; assembly: GCA_036245725.1. Classification (NCBI taxonomy): domain Eukaryota; kingdom Fungi; phylum Basidiomycota; class Tremellomycetes; order Cystofilobasidiales; family Mrakiaceae; genus Mrakia; species Mrakia hoshinonis. The sequence continues at coordinate 98,488 of BTPH01000198.1, forward strand.
TTCGAAGATGATGGTGAGACCGAGCGCGCTGACGAACGCTGACTCGTGGATCATCCCTAGGAGAAGGCAAAAGAACACCAAAGTCACGTATCCCTCCTTGTCAAACTCTTCCTCGGGATAGTCGTCCGGGTTCCGAGCAAGTTCCAACGCCTTGTCTGCCACCGTGTGTACGACGGAGCCGAAGATGGACTTTGACATCGCGTACTTCTCGATGAGGGAGGAGACCTGCAGGGTATCTTTCATCAACTGAAGTATGCCAGCGGCGTTCTTCTCGTAGGTGACCGCAGGCCAGGATCGATGGAGGAAGGGCCAGAGAAGCTCGAGGTCCGCTGCCGATTCCTCCAGCGAGAGAACAGGTCGGCCTTCCTCCTTCTGGAGCTCGGACGTCTTCTGGAGCAGATCCTCGAAGACGGGGGAAGCGGCTTGGAGGTGAAACTTTTGGGTGGCGAAGAGAGTCCCGTCCGAGGATCGCACGAGGAGATCCGCGCGATCGTGAAGTGGGAAGCGCTCCGAGTACGTCGCCGTGGAGGCCTCAGGCTCGGGGACGATGGCATCGGGCGTGGAGGATGAAGACATGGCGATGAAGCGGATGGTCATGGCGATGTGGAGTTATGAGGTGGGCGATGATGGCTGTCGAGAGGTGAAGAGCGCGAAGGCAGACGACACACCTGACCTTGCACAGGTCCCGGCTCCACCGGGACCAGCTGCCTCCGCAGGCAACGGTGATGACTGAAGGGCCCATCTTAGATATACAAACGAGTGTAATGGCGAGATGACGGCGGTGGAAGTGTATCAAGAGAACTGAAGACGCACAGCGCCAGAACGATCGATAGAGGTCAGTCAGATGACGGGAGGAGCCATCGGAACGAGCGGAAGCAGAAGCTGACCTTCCATCGGCTGTTGCAGTTCAGACAAGTCACGAACGTCTGCAGAGGACAAGGGACGAGGGTAAGGCGATGAGTTTGACGCGATCGAAGCAGCGTGGAGAGCTGGGCTGAGGACTGACCGTCATCGGCTCATCCGCACTTCGCGTCTGCATCTGGTAGTACGTCGTACGCTTGTGGCCACACTTGCCGCACTTGAACTGGTCCGTCTCAGCCTGAGAAGGAGAAAGGGCGAGTCAGCGTTGGCATGTAGGAGAGGCCACGGAAGCGGGACGAACCAGCTTCTGCTCGGCTCCTCGCGAGTTGAACAGGTTCTCGGTCTCGAGCTTCTTCCTCAGAGCCTGCAAATGCTGAGAGGCCAGATCCTGCGACAACGAAAGAAGACAGAGTCGTCAGGGAAGGTGGAGGCGGAGGGTTTGCCAAAACGAGCCACTGACCTCCTTTGACATGGTCGACAGCTCGGTCGCCTTGACCTCTCCTCGAACAACAGCGTCACGGAGACCCGGGTTCGCCTTGTCCTTCAGGTTGGTCACGATACTTCGTACCTCTACATGATGAGACCAATCAGGTACGTCAGCAAGGCTTGCTCGAGTCGAGAGAGCACGAGAAATGAAGACGCGACTGACTTTTGCGGTAGTTGTCGTCCGTCTTGTTTTCGCTGACCGAGAAGAAACCCTTCTCGACACCCTTCGACTTATCGATCAGGACCTCCTTCGCTGAAAAAAACAGACGTCGATATAGCGACGACGGTCAGAGAGAGCCTCTGTCGGACTGGCTCGTCCGCCTGACTGTTTGGGAGGGGGACTCACATTGGTTGCTGTCCCCAGCGAGGGCATCGTAGACCATCATGACGCACTTGTCCCGTACCGAGTCACCCAGGTTGGGTTGTTGGGCGCCGTCAGACTTGAACGTTCGTGGTGTCGACGGGTAGGGAGACACGATGGACGGGAAGCCAGAGGTTGATGACGACGAGGACGACTTAGGAAGGGAAGAGATGGGTCGGGAGGTCGAGGAAGAGGACGAAGGCTTGGAATCGGACGGTGCAGGGGTGGCCGAGGGGGAGTTTGTGGTCGATGCGGCTGCTCGGGGTGAAGCGACGCAAGACGAACAGAGGTTAACTCGGCGGTCGGACAGAGGACGAGACACCCACTTCGCGGCACGCGTCCTAACAGTTGAGGCTTCTTCGCAGTAGGTTTGTGCACTCACCTGCGCTGTTGGCTGTCGAGCCCTTGTCGCCCTTTGTCTTTCTCTTGTTGGGCACGTCGGGCTCGCTAGCAGACGCCTTCCTCTTCTTGCCCTCGTCGACGGCCTCCTTCCAGATTTTGACGATCGACTTGGCGAGCGCACCAACCTCACTGGACAAGAGTGCAAGTGAAAAGAGTGCAGAGAGTGAGCTTTTGGTGGCGACCCAGGCCGGTGATGCCGGCAGACGAAGAGGCGGAGGAGAGGTGAGCTCACGCAGACGCGTGGTTTCGCAGCTTGCCGACAGCGACTCCGGCCTTCGTCTCCTGCAGACACAGAGGTGGGGTAGAGGAAAATCAGTGAAAGATCTCGGACGCGTGAAACGCGGATCAATCGAAGGGGGAAGGGCGGTGGCGACCGTCGGTCCGACAGATGATCCGAGCTGAGGGGGAAGAGCCGGACGTACTCTGAGCACTTCCTCGGTCGGCTGGACACCATCCTTAAGACCCTGCAACGCCTCAACAGCAGCCTAGAGAGGTCCAAGGAGCAAGCAGCCGCAAGGAAAGGTCAGCTCGGATGGATGGAAGGCCAGACATCGGGAGAGGGAGCGAGGGAGAGCTCACGTCTGCATCGTCCGCTGAGATCGCCGCCTGGAGCGAAGCCACGAGCGCTTTGATCTCGGCAGAGCTCATGTTAGGACGAGAGGGGTCTGTGCGGAGCTGTTGAGGGGCGACAGAAGGGAGTCGGGTGTCGAAGGTGGTTTGGATGGATGATCGTTGCGGCCAGGTTCACCCAGGTCCAGTCGGTCCGCCCGACGGCCGGGGGTTTGGGCCCTAACCAACACCACCGAGCCTGTCTGCTACCTACTCGCCCTCAGCTCGCAGGGCCCCCATCTCACCCAAAGCAACCGAGTCGACTGCGTTGTACCCGCCTAGCTGTCTGCAGTCTTATCGGCTCTCTGGACGTGAACGAGGTGGCTCTCGGCCCATCACTCTCCCCCTCCTTCCCTCCCTGGACGGCGTGGTGTCCTCGGTCGGCAGCCTCCCTTCCCCTGTTGCGCCCATGGTTGCGCCCTCGTCGATTCCTACCCCTCCAGCGCACAATCCTCAGCCAGCGAGCAAGAAGATCACCCTCACCATCCCCGCAAACTACCACGCAAACTCGCCCAGGACCACCGCCCTCGCAGACCCAGCCCCCTCCCCACACGCACCGTCACTGCAACACCCGGTCTCAGGGTCAGCTTCACCAGCCAAGCATCATCATCTGCAGTCGTACCCGTCTCCTCCGATAGGGGACGGGGAGGTGATCAACTCTGAGCTGCTCGAGCGAGAGCTGCCGGACGTTGCGTCGGATGAGCTCGTCCCGTTGGCAGAGGTCGTCGACGCAGTCATCAGGGAGATCTACCAGCGCCTAGGGGAGCTCGGAGAGGTGCTGCCGTCGCTGCACGAGTCGGCGAGGGCTCCGTTGATCCTGCAGTTCTCGCTGTATGCGAAGCGGCAGGTCGTCCGGCTGTTGGCGCTCGTCCGGTGGAGCAGAGAGAGCGACGTCGTCGCAAAGTGCATGGTCAGTACGATCTCACGCGTAGACGTCGGTGAGCATGAGCTAATCACATGGATCGCATCATATCTTCAGAACATCAACGCGTTCTTGGAGCGACAGAATGCGCAGTTTGACGAGGCGGTCAACGAGCTCACGGTCGTCCGGACAGGGCTCGACGGAACGAGGTCAGCTCATCATTCCATGGCTGCACTCATGTGGTGCCTCCCGATGCTGACATCGCCTGTCATACTCCTGAAACTTTTCAGACTTCGGAATCCGGATCTGCTCACGGGTCTGGATGTTCTCACGACTGGGACGTACCAGCGACTCCCTCAACGCTTCCAGGTACATCCCCACCTTTGCCCACCCCATGTCCATCACGCAGCGGCTGCTCGTGCGGGTGTGACCTAGTATGTCTTCTTCGTAAGATGTGCTGACACTGCCACGCCTTCTTGCACCCGACAAGACCGACTTTGTGCCGCCCGCGCCCCTCACCGACGCGTCCATCCTTCGCGCTCTCCTCGACCTCAACAGCGTCATCTCGTTCAGGCTGAGGGTCAAGGAGCTCGTGCCTGTACAGATGAGGTCGTATCGTATAGGTGAGCATTCTGCTTGATCGTGTCTGTACGTTGGCAACTTGACTAACGCCTGCCCTCTTCTCTTCTTCTGCAGCTGACGGCCGAGTGTACATCTCGTGTCCTGGACTGTTTGACGCGTCTCTGTCTCTCACGGGTGCGCAGAAGGCGGAGGAGGACGACTCGGAGGAGGCGAAAGCCGAAAAGGTCGAGCAAGGGAAGCTCGGTGGGTCGTGGTATCTCGTCGATCTCGGCTTCTCGTTCCACATTGACGGCGGAGAGGACTCGGTCGACGACGACCTACGCAAAGGTACGTCCATCTCGTGACTCTCCTTGTTTTGAACTGTCTCGCACGAACTGACCGTTGCCCCTTGTTTTGCAGACTTTCCGACTGTTCCGCCAAAGGCCACGTTCGACGAGATCGCCCATGTCTCTCGCCTGCAACTCGCACCGCCTCCACCAGAGCCTGCACCCGAGACTGTTCAGTCTGCGGGGGCCGCCGTTTCGCTGCCAGACCGGCCGTTTGACCCTCTGGCGTCTCACATGGCCGCGTCCCCGTTCGACGGGGACATCAAGTTCAAGTTCTCGCTCGGTGACGGGGAGCACGTCGAGCGAGAAGAGGTCGTACCTCCAAAAGAGGTCGTCCTCGACGCCCCTCTCGTCAGAGTGTACAACCTGCTCCGTGAGTCCCCGCTCTACTGGCATCGAACCTAATTTCGAGATCGATTGGTAGAGAAAGCTGACGCGCAGTCCCTTCGTGTCTTTCGCGCCCGGCAGAGAGCCTGAGTCTGACGTATCAGCTCGAGATCCTGTTCCGGCAAGCTCAGCGGATCAAGAGCTTAGGCTGGGCCGACTGCTTCTCACTCGACATGAACCAAGACCGAAAGCAGTTCAAGATCTCGTACTGGCCGTGAGTAGACCCTGTCCGCAGCAGGCTTCTCACGTCAGAGTCGCTGACGCTGCTCGTTTCTGTTGCTGTTCAGACGTCAACGGCCACTCCCTCGTCAACAGATCCAAGCGTCGACTTCTGGAGCTTCAGCCCCGCCTCAGACGCATATCGCCATTGGTGGGACGCTGACGGTCTCTCTCGTCGATCGGACGACGGCCCCTTCGTCTTCGTCCCGCACGACGCTCAATCGGATCCTGAACGAGGTCGAGGGAGCGGTCAAGACGAAAACCACGACCTCGGATCCCATCGCGGGCGGGATGACATCGTCCCCACGAGTGAGCGACCGTGTGCTGGAACAGGAGCTGTCGGTCGTCTGGGAGGCGGACCGGAAGTGGACGATGGGTCTCGACCTCAGCGACGGGATGGACCTGCGCAAGGAGTTTGCGGTCGAATCGGCCAATCTCGACCTGGAGGCGATCCTCCTCTCCATGGTCCGGGGTCATGCGAACGAGCTCGTGCGGTCCATGCACAGGAAGCTGCTCGCCTTCCCGTCAGTCTCGATCATCTTCGACCTGCCGGGCGGAGACATTGTGCTCGAGGAGAAAGGTCAGTTCTTCTGCTTGCATCGCCCTTTCTCTCCGCCACAACTGGGGACTGACGCGTCCTTCGATGGCTGCCGCAGAGGACGAGCCGTCCCGACTGTTGATCCGCGTTCACGGCGACCAGTTTGTGACGGTGTCGATGGACCCCCGCTCTGGCCGGATCAGCGTCCGAGATGCAGGCGACATCCTTCCTACCGAGGACGCCCGGCTCGTGCAGACGGCCAAGGCGATCAACGAGAACCCGGCCTCGCTGAACGAGCTCCTCCTCAGGCTCAGACTGTCGGTGAGTTTTCTCGCCCTTGCTCGGTCGATATGTTACTCCTGACTGACTCATGCTCCCTGCTTCCAGACGATCAACGATGACCTCGATCAGAAGTTCAACTACCTCGGCCTTACCACTCTCCGTCGACTCGCTCTCAAGCCGACAGAGTACCAGAAGTTTGGTCCGACCGCTCGGGCGTTCCTGTTTGTGCCCATCCCCGACGCGTCGACGCACTACTTCGTGGCGGTGATGACGCAGGGGACGTACCGCTTCGCTCTCGTCACTGCCCGACCCTTCGTCGAGAACGGACTGCGGTGGTTGACGCTCGATCAGGTCGGCTGGCTGGACGAGGATACTCTCCTGCGCAGGAGCACGTCCGACAGGCAGGCAGTCGACGCCGTGGGCGTCTTGGGAAAGCGCACGTTTGACGGAGAGGCGGTGGGGACCGGCAGACGATCCGAGGGGAAGAGGAAGAACAGGTTCTTCGTCGACGTCGAGGATCTCCGAGAGCTGTACTCGTACTGCCTGTAAGTCTCCCATCCGTTCTTTAATCCAACGCTCGACCAAGGAACTCACCCCGCCCATCGCGTTGCTCCAGCGCTCGTGTTGCGAGCTTCAAGGTCGAGCAGCAGCTTAAGGCTCGTCTCATCCCGTACCAACTCGTCTCGTCCGCCCGGAAGGGCAAAGGTCGCGCGTTCGCCCCCTCGTCAACGTTGGACCCGTCCATCCCAACCATCTCGGTTCACGCTCGAGACTTGCTCAAGAGCGTCCCCGCCGCGGTCGACGTCGCGCTGCCAAACATTTCGATGCGGGTCCGGAACTGGTGGGGCGAGGGCAAGTGCCAGGTGGTGACGAGCATCAAGCTACGCCAACAGCTCACACTGTCGCTCGCCGGTCGGAAGCACGAGATGTCGCTCCCGAATCGGAACGTGCTCATCGACACTGCGACCTCGGTCGTTAGCTTTGTGACCGAGGACATCGAGGGGTGTGTGGACGCGTTGACGGAGGAATTCAGCCGCGTGGGGAAGTTGGCCGTCATCGCGAGCGAGAGTGAGTCGAGCCATCGCATCCTAACCCAGCTCAAGATTCAGTTGACTGACCATGCTTCCTTCCGCGACAGTCAATCGGTCGACGGATCCGAACCTGAAGATGACCTACTTCGACCTGCAAACAGCAACGTTTATCTACGCACCGGTCTGTCGTCTTTCCTTGCCCAACTACCGTCTTGGTCTCGCCGCTGACTGGTGACTCTCTCGTTTTCGCAGGGTCTTCTCGTCTCGATCGGTTGGCGAGCTGCGCCTGCAAAGAGCCGCTCATCAGGAGACTACGACGTCACCTTCGGCGTCGTTTCATCTTCGGAGGCCGACAAGGGCACCTCGCCAGCGGTCAACCCTCACTCGGCGATGGCAAGCCTGTTCCGAGCCCGACTCAACGAGTCGGACGAGCCTGGCAGCTTACTCGACTACATCCAGGTCAGTTCTTCTCGCTTTGCCTTTAGACATAGACCGGCTGCCTCATGCTGACGTGTCTCCCTTCCTCCTGTTCTTTAGCTGCTCCGGACCACTCTTCCTCTGCTGCAAGAGGCCAACTCGGTCATCCTTCCCCCGCCTCCGCAATCGGAGGTGACGATCAAGTTGTGGCCGAAGTCGGTGTCGTGCTTCTGCTTCGTGTACGAGAACGGCTCCAATCGGTGCGTCCTTTCCCACATTTCCAGTCTGCTTGCATCGTCGTCTTCCGCCAGCTGACCTCTCTGCTTTCTTTCGTGACTCAGATTCGGCCTCACCTACAACCTCATCCTCTCCTCCCCCGACCGACTCCCTCGATTCCTCATCCAAGACGCCGCCCAACCCCTCTCCACCTCTCGTCGTCGCGCGCGTTTCCGGCCGATCACATCGTTCCACGACGTGCTCACCAAGCTCGTCAAAGAGACCGCGGCTGAGTACAAGCCAGAAGAGGGGAGGCAGAAGGGACTGATCCCGCCTGTGATGGTTCTGGGGGAGGAGGAAGGGGTGGTGTGCGAGGTGGACGTGCTGAGGGGCGTTATGGGGAGGTTGCATAGGGAGGTGATGGGCAGGTTCTGATGGGAGATGAGGAGGGTGGAAGGGAGGTAGCTTAACGAATTGACACGATCATGACGACGACCGGACTTGGAGATTGGATGCGCGGTGATGGACGACATCCTTGCTTGCTTTTTGACTTCGAAGAGAGCGCAGATGGAAAGAGAGAAAGACGAGGACGAGATGATATAGGACAGACAAGTGCGAGATGAAAGCGAGACCAACATACCAAAAGCTACGGAAAGAGGAGCTGAAGAAGCATCGCAACCAAGAAGGCAAAGGAGGAACCAGTCCTCCCTCGACCCTAAAAGGCTACCCAAACGAGACAGACGAAATGGCTCCAACCTATTTCTTCCCTCCAAACCAACCCTTGACCAACCTCCCCGCCTTCCCACCCGCACCCCCTCCCATCTTCCCCAAACTCCCAAACGCCACGCCCGAATCGACCCGCTTCCTCTCCGGTTCCAAGCCGGTATACGCCGGACTGCTCGGCTCCTTCGGTGGTGACTCAGGCCTGAACGTCGCCTCCGTAAACTCGGACTTCCCCTCTTCAGCCGACGGAGCCCTCACCGGTGGTGGCGGCGCAAGGGTGAACGATTTCGGGAGGGACGACGAGAGGGTCGAAGGGAGTTGGAGCGGGGTGGGTCGTTTCTTGGTTTTGATCTTGGACGTGGACGTCTTGGTGCCGAACTCGGAGACCTCGGAGATGGAAAGGGAGTCGGAGTCGGAGTCGGTGCTGGATGGGGGAGCCGGAGCCATCTTGTCCCGTTTCGGCATGTCGAGGACGGAGACCTTCAGTGCCGGACCCGAATCCGCCACCTCCCACGCCTCCTTATCCGCCTCCAGTTCCTCCTGCTCCAAGAAGGTCGGCAGACTCATCGAGTGCACCGGGAACGTCCCACTCGTCGGGGAGATCGACGACTCCTTCTCCCCCCTCGGATGCAGATGCGACGAGAAATGAATCGGCCAGTGTGGTAGTGGTTGAGCGCCGTGTCCAATCTCGGAAAGAAGCCAGGTGAACTCTTGTTCCTCTTCGACGTCCATCCAGAGCGTGCCGTCGTCGCCTACGTGATCGACTCCTGCTCCGCCACCGACGTTGCGGGAGGAGGCAGCGCCGTTCCAGTGGGCTTTGGCTTCTGCTGACGAGCCGGACTTGGTGCGTGAGGTCGAGGTTGAAGACGGCTTTTTGGGTTTACGAGTCTGCACAAAGAACCAACCCCTAAATCAGCCACGTCCTCCCACTCCCAAACGAGCGAAGTCGGACAAGGACTCACTACCTCCCCAAAAAACGCATCAATCTCGACCTTCTTCGCGTACGGCAACGGCCTCATCGCCTCTGCCCGCTTCCGCCTCTCCCGATCCCGCTTCGCCTGTTCGATCTGAGCGGGCGTCTTCTTCGCTCCTACACCTGACATGGGCCCACCAGGTGACTGAGGGACACCGAGGAAGGCTTTCGCCTTTCGAGGCGCACTCCCTGGACTGGTCGGGCCGGCACAGGCTTTCCGTGTTCGTGCAGGCGAGGACGGGCCTGAGGCTCGCCGGTCCCGGTCGAGGGATGACGAGGTCGATGTTCGCTGGGAGGAGCGTACAGAGTGATGCGAGAGAGGGGGGAAGGCGTATGTGATTGGAGAGGGGTTGGGCGAGGTAGGAGGAGAGGGTTGAGGTTGATATGCTTGAGGGAGGGTCTCGAACGCGCCTAGCGAGAGGGCGAACTCCGATGAGACCGACGCTGAGCGAGGTGGAGAGGCGATTGGGGAGGGCTCGTTGAGGATGGTGATGATGGTCGGGGTGTGGGAGGGCGTCATGCTGGTTCGGCGGAGGTACGAGGGTGTAGGCGGGAAGTGGGCGAAAGGCGAACCTGGGGTGCGGGAACCGCTAGCGAACGAGGATTGCCGAGGCGAGAAGGATGAGAACGAGGTGCGCGAGGTCGGAGTGTAGGAGGATTGACGAGGTCGGGTCGCGTGGAACTTGTGCGCTGATGGACGACGGATCCGGGCGTGGGCGGAGGTCGACGGGAGAAGCGGCGAGAGGACGATCGACTTGTTACGGCGGGAGGCGAGCGGCGTTGGAGGTGGGACGTAGCCGAGAGGGGTAGGTCGAGACAGCTTGGATGCCTTTGTGAAGGGGTTGTTGGTCGCGTACGGAGGAGGCAGGCACGAAGGCGAGGGAGGGCTGTCGAGGAACGTCGGAGGTGAGCTCAATCCGCCGGCGGAAGAGCTGGAGGCGACCTTGTCCTTGCTAGAGCTGGCGTTGGAAGCCGCCGAAGTCGCGATGGCCGTGTTGTTATCCGCGACAAAGTCTGCGAGAGGGTCTCCGAAGGGCGAGGTCGGGGAGAGGGCCGGGAGGGAGAGCTCGGGCTGGGCGACCTCTGTGGTCTCTGCGGTGATGGTTGAGGACATTGTGGTTGGACCAGACAGCGTGCACAGACGACAGATGCGGGGGTGCGATAACAGCTTGGTCGAATAAATGTCTCTGCGTTGTGATGTGTCCCTTTGATGGTGTCGGCTGAGATGGGGAGGGACGAGGGAGGTCAAGAGGAGGGGATGAATGGGAACGAGGGCCTGCCTGGATGTTGAGGGCGACAGTGAGCAGCCTGGCCAGCCTGGTGTTATACAGATCCGGATGGACGACCTGTCATGCACGATCCCACACAAAGGGACGTCAGCCGGGGGTGAAACCATCAGGAGAGGGAGCCACACAACAGGTTGGACGAGAACAAAGGGGAGTCGAGCTCGCGCGTCTCGCCCTCATCCGTCCAGCCAGCGTGACAACAGCCAAGCGTTACACGCGAAGGATGGATCGAGAGCCCGACTCTTCGTGATGATGGAGAGATGAGCATAATTCATTGGAGGGGATCACAGTTTTTCGTCGCTGCAACACTGTCACCGCATCTCAAGCGTCCCTCTCCTTGACAATGACAGCGCCCTCCGCGAGCTGCCACCCGCATTTGGAGAGAATCTTCTCCATCGCAGCCTTCTCCTTGACATTACCCACCCAAACTGTGACCCTCTGTACCTTCTGGCTTGATGCGCTCCTCCCTCTGCTAATCGCGAACCAAGCCCTCTCCAGATTCCCTCGATCGACCACCATCAACGTCCGAAAGTCGAAGATGAGGATGGGATCGGACGGAAGCGAAAGCCAGATATCGTCCCAACGTTGATTTCACGCAGACGTAGGCCCGTAGAACTTGACGACCGCATCGTTGACGTACACCCTCTCCAAACTCGGCCAACCTCCGGATGGCAATTCCAACGTCAGATCCAAGATCCGACGAGGTTGAGCGCGCGCATTCGGCTGTCGAGGTTGTCCGTAGATCTCGAGAATCTTCGGGTTGATCACCGGATTCCAACGTAGATCCAGGATAGTCGAGCCTAAGGCTGACCAACGTACTCGGAGAGTAGTTGGGAATGGCCCAGCGCGAAGAAGCAGGCGGTCTGGATGATGTCGAGGGGGTGAGAACATTGTGGCAGGTCGGTCATGGATGTTGAAGCCGATGATAGTGAGGACGTCGACGGAGTCGAGAGACAGGTACCAACGAAGCCGATCGGAGTCGAGGGCTGGGCTCTGTCATTCAGTAGAGAGTGGAAGAACAGCGACGTCTAAACAGCTAGAGACACATGCACAAGACGAGGGGACCGACCCTGATGCATATTTGTAGACTCCCGAGCTTGTGATGGTGACGTCTCGATAAAGCAGCGGGGCAGCGAGCTCGAGCATGGCGAACGAAGCAGCGCAGACTCTGGCCAGAGTGGATGTGTCGCATTGCGCGAGGATCTTGCGAACGAGCTCGATGGCCAGATCAGGGAAGGGTGCGAGTGTCGCCATTGACGAAGAAGGAAGCGAGTGGAAATGGTGGTGGATCGCGGTCAGCTCGTCCAGACGGCTCTCTGCGGAGGTCGAGGGTGATTTGGGAATTCAGACTCCGCTCGCGAGCCAAACCCTTCCGCTTGCCTCGCCCTCGTCGGGTTGACCTCAACGCCGCCACAACCTCGCCAACTCCTCCGTACCCTACCCCTCTCCCTTTCCTTCGCCCAAGATGCATCTTATGTTTACCGACGCCGCGGATGGAAAGAGGTCAGTCACCCTCTGCTGAGCTCTGGCGAAGACGGGCGGATGAGTTCGGACGAAACTTCAAAGCTGACCTTTGGTCTCCTTCCTTCTCTTGCGCAGGGTCTACACGCTCAAGGTTCGCAGCGCGGTCTCTGGCGGATAGCGGTGTGGCTGTCTGTGCATTCTGTTCTGACGCTGCCTTGTGACTGCTGTCGGTGCTTGTGCTGTGTTACAGAAGGTGACTGAGGCTGGACGAGTCGCCAAGTCGGCACACCCCGGTGAGTTCGACCTCCTCCGCTTCATGAGCTCTCAGGCTGGCGGACGGGTCATCCAGCACGCTGCTCTGCTGTCTGAACCGTCATAATGTGGGAGATGAGAGGCTATCAGCTGTCCCTAGCCTGGCAAGCATCAGGGTCGAGCTCGAGCTCTGAGCTCGCTCGCCGCCAGACCCGCCTGCTTTGTTGGCTGGGCTTGTCATGCTCTACAGCATGTGCTGACCCAAGTTTCCCCTCTTGATCTGTTCTGCAGCTCGATTCTCGCCCGACGACAAGTTCTCGCGACACCGAGTCACCGTCAGTCCCACCTCCTTGCTCTTCGTGCGGCGTGCTCTCGCTCGCTGCCGCACCTGCCGCTGCCTCTTGCCCTCTTGGACCGTCTTGCTGACTTCCCATGTCTCGTCACGTCTTTGCTCTGTAGATCAAGAAGCGATTCGGAATCCTCCTCACCCAGCTCCCCGCCAAGCCTCTTTAGAGCGCTCCCCTCCATCCTGCTCGCCTCGCCTTCTCGCCTCGGTCGGACCCACCTTGGGCGGTCTGTGTTCTTGTATCTCGGTCGGACATGTCGCTCTTGGTTAGTAGATGGGCTAGCCAGCATGGGCTTGTATAGTATGCACCTCCTACGAAACCAAGCAGTCGGCCGAGGCGGCAGGCGGAGGGACATCGGGTCAGGGGCGGACCATCTGGGGACGGCTTCGTTGATAGAGCGTTGTCGGACGGAGAACATGTACAGCTCACAACACGGGAGAGTTCTTGCTCTAGTCGGAAGGGGGCTGCTCGGTCCGGGCCATGACCCGAGACGTCCGTGGCGACAGCGTCACGACCCTCTGGCATGCTAAGGAGCACGACTTTTATCTGCGACACCTATGCTTTAGAAGTTGAAATCGAGCTGAAGCCATGTCGCAAGAGATGACGAGCAGGTCGCTGGACAGATAGCGAAGACAGGTTGGACGCGTCCCGAGCTTGCTCTGGCTGAAGTCCGAGCTCACCACCACTGGACATCGACTCGTCCGCTGAACCGACGCTACGCCACCTCGGCCAGACAGATGGGCGTCCCATCTTGAACCCGTGAGACGCGCTCTGTGCTGGCTTTGAGCAGTGCGAGCCCTGTGTTGACCCTACCCACTGGTTTGCGCATCCAGGACCGGACCTCGATCCCTCTCTCTCGCTCTCCACCTCTTCTCCACCCGTACACATGAGCTCTCGACCAACCCCAAACGCCATCGCCTCTTCCTCAAAGCTACCGTCTGCTGATGCTGAACGCTCAGCCGCTTCCACCAAGACGGCCAGTTCTGTCAAGAGTTCGAAGCGTCCAAACCCGTACGAGGCGGAGGAGGAGGGTGAGCTCGCGTCGGGTCCTCCTCTCCCGGCCGTCGCGACCGTCACAAAGAAGCCTCGCCCGTCACCGTCAGTGCAACATCAGATGCGCCATTTTAGCTGATATGTCGTATGCTGACGGTAGCTTCCCATCACAGATCGAAAGTCAAGGTCGAGGAGGATGGTTCGGGTACGAAGACGAGCTCGTGGCTGCCCGACTGGAACCCAAAGGACGAAATCCAGACGAGGGAGAAGATCATCAGCAAACTCGTCAGTGTATATCACTATCAGAGCGACACGAGATGCAGCTGACGCCGACCTGCGCGTCACATACCCAGGTCTCCAATCCCAAACATCCTCAAAACCCGATCACGACTCGGCAGAACAACAACGCGGTCGATGTCGTCGTCTCTGCATCATCTGGTCATCAAACGAGCGCGTACCATCCATCCAGTGCGGCGTCAAAGAGCTACTTCCAGGCTCAGCAGGCAAAGATGGTCGCGCAACAGGCCCCAAAGGTCGGTCCGCGGTGTCCGTCAGTCGCCTTCTTCGTCGAGTCTCGCGCTGACGAGCATCTGTTTACGCACGAGCAGAAGGACGAGATCTTCAAAGGCGTCAGGGTCTGGCTGGACGGGTCCTTGGGACCGGGCGTGACGGATCTCGAGTTGAAGCAGCAGGTCACCACGCACGGCGGGGCAGTCTCGTACGTTCTCTTTGGGTCTCTTTCTGTCCTCTCTTTTGCTGATGCTCAATTACTGACTCGCATGAGCTTATCTCGACCTTGTAGCCACTACCCATCCGCCTCCGTCACCCACATCCTCACCGCGACTCCTCTCGCCGGGTCCAAGAACCACGCCTTTTTGCACAAAAGCAAGGGCTGGAGACCGTTCATCGTCAATCCCAAATGGTTGTTCGAGAGCATCGAGACTGGGAAGAGGGTCAGCGAGAGACCGCACGCGGTCTTGGCTGCTTCGGTGAGTCCGATCCCGATGCATCGCGTGTCAGATCGTCATGTCGTCCGTCGGACAGCACGAAACATCATCGCGGTCTTTGTGTATTGAGTCCTGTATAGTGCTGACACTATATTCCTTTACATCGCAGTATCAACCCGGCATCGGATCCATGTTCAAGCCGGTCCAAAAGCCCGCAACCCAAAAGACCCCGACTCGCTCGTCCTCGTCCTCCTCAATCTCGTCCAAATCAAAAACCTCGGCTTCTTCGAAGCTGGTGCGATCATCGTCCGCGCCCACGCCTAAACTGGGAGACTCGAAGGAGGCAGCGATCTCGTTGGAGGACGACTGAGCGGCGAACCTTCTCTTCATCCTTTCTTTCTCTTCGATTTCTTCCCGTCCCATCCGGGACTGTCCTTTACGATCCTTGTTTTTCTTGTTCACCGCTCCCCTTTTTCTGTACTCATGCCAATCTGATGACCCTTGACGACCCTCACCGGACTGCTTCCGCGCGAGCTCAACATTCCGAGCTCACCATCCCTCCCTCCCTTCCCTCCTTCGCTCGTCCCCGCAACCTACCACTTCCGCTTCGGCGACCCACTCAAGTCCAACGCTATGATCCTTCCTCTCGTCACTCGGCGCGTAGCCCGCGCCGCTCGACGTCCCTTCAGCAGCACCGTACCCAGCTCACTCCGGGCGTTCCCTCCTCCGACCTCCGAACGCCAACCTGAGCTTCCGCCTGTCGAGCCCGATGCGCTTTCGCCGTTTGGCAGCTTCAACTCGATGGGCGGGCTCGAGATGGGCAGCTCACTGGAGGAGTTGAAGACTTGGGGTGGGACGAGGAGCAACGAGATTGACGAGGTCAGGAAAGGAGAGCTGTGGGCGGATCCGTACGGTCAGTCCTCGGTGGGCGGGCGATGACCAACATGTAGATTATGGCGGAGCACTGACGCGCAAATCGTTGTCCGGTACAGTGAGAATGCTCCAGGAACCGAAAGTCAGCTGTACGATGACGGGGAAAGCGTTGCCAAAAGGTCTGCCCACCGACTCAGTCCGTACATGCATGATCGCGATTGGCCGCTAATCTGCTTCGACCCTATCTTTCTGTAGCGCTCACCATCTCTCTCCGGCCAGCGCTCTATCAAGCAACTCCCGAGGATGACCGCCAGCAGTTCGTCTTCGTGCCCGAAGAGGTCCTCCACTCCGAGTACGCCTCGTTCGTCCGACAACCACGCGAGCACGGCACGCCGAACCTGCAAGGGCCGCGCATAGCTTGCTCGGATGCTTTGTTGGCCGAGTTTGACTGTAAGCATCATGGCCCATAAGTATCCAAGCTGCAAAAGCGCCTATGCTGACTATCTCCCCTCCATCCCTCAGCCACTTTTGCCCACTCCACCCGCCTCTTCTCGATCGATCTCCCCATCTCCGAACCCCTCCGACCTACCATACCCCTGCGCGTCTCTCCCAAATCATCCGACAACCGTCCCGCGCCTGACCTCGAGAAGCGGCGGGTGCCGTCACAACCCGCTGGCGCCATGTCGACACGTATCCGGCTGAACGAGCAGGTGCGGAGTCAGTTGGTGCGCAGGATCAGTCAGGAGGTTGAGCTTCTCGCTGAGAAGCTTGCTGGAGCGGAGGAGGAAGGGAAGCAGATGATGAGGGTCGTTGGCGAGGAAGAAAGAGAAGCAATGAGGGACGAGGATTGGGATCCCAGCGAGTACGAGGTGACCGAAGGGAAGAAGGTGGTGGCGATCCTTGAGCTGGACACACCCTCGACCGATATCGGCGCCTTCTTCTACTCCTCGACACCGCCACCGCCACCGTTCACAACCAAAGTACCCGCCCCGGCACCGAACCCAAAGTCTGATGCCGCCCTTCCCCCTCACCCGCAAGACTTCCGTCTCCCCTCCCTCATCGAACGGCTCAAGAACGGGTCCTCCTCCCGCCCCTCCTCCTCCTCCAAACCCAGCAGCAAGTCCAAAAACCGCCAGCAACGAGCAGCGGACTTCCACACGCCACCTGCCCAAACGACATGTCCTCTCCTCTCGGACCTCTCTCGCTCTGACTCTGGAGGAGCGTCGGTCCCATACTACCCTCTCACACACCTCTTCTCCTCACACCCCCTACTTCTCCCCCATCTCGCCGCTCGACTCGCCTACCTCTCCTCCCCCATACCCACCACACCACTCCAAGCGGCGGGACCCAAGACCTACGCTCTTCTTTCCTCCCCCTCCTATCTCCTACCTCAACCCCGACCCGCACTAGACACCTACCCCCTCTTCCGCGCCCTCTTCCGCCTCCGGCTCTTCGACAACGACGGGGGAGGATGGGACGCTTCGTCTCGCGCTGGGTTGAGGCCTGTTTCGAAGAGGGGTGGGGTTGCGGCGCCACCGGTGGAAGAGGGTAAAGAGAGGGTGGATGAAGAAGAAAGGAGGAGGCTGATGATGAGAGAGTTTGAAGCCGAAGAGGAGAGGGAGGGTGATGGGATGGGGGTGGGGGTAGGGGCGGGGAAGGAGGGAGAGACGCCTTGGCCGGATACGAGGGGGTTTGAGGGGGGTGAGAGGGGAGGGGGTTTGAGGGACGGGAGGGGTGGGAAGGAGAAGGAGCAGGGAGGGGGACAGAGGGATGGGTTGAGGAAGGGTGGAGGACAGAGCAGGGAGGCGCCGCCGCATGTAAACGGGCGGAGGGACGAGTCTAGGACGGACGGGCCGCGAGATCGGCCTAGTGGAGGCAGCAGAGGTGGAAAAGGTGGCGGTGGGTTTGGGTTGTCGTAATGTGATCTCCACATCTGAGTTCTTCATCTGAAACCGAGAGAGAAGGTCGGTATCGGTGTGGGTTCGCAGGAAGTACAGGAAACCACACGTGGGTGACACTTGCATCTTCAACAGGGGAGATAAGGCACGAAGACATCGTCTAAAGATCTAATTCTTCCCTCGCTCGTCCCATCACGACACCCTACTTCACCGGGTCCCCCCTCCCCGCCCTTTCCAACTCCTCATTCTCCAACATCCACGCAGGCTGATACATCGCCGCCGGATGGTACTCCGCCGGGCTCAGCGGACTCGGCGGCGCGGACGATCTCGGTCTCAGCAGCAGCGCAGGATTCGGATGTGTGTTGAGTTTCGAGCCGAGTGAGGTGTACCCTTCGTCGTACAAAGAGCACCAGGGGATCTTGTACTCGCGGAGATAATCCCATACGTCGGTGTAGGACCAGTTGAGGATGGGGTGGATGCGCATGAGGGCGGGCCAGGAGGGGTCGGTTGGTTGGGAGAGGGAGAGAGAGGCTGGGTGTGCGCAAAGAGACGAGCAGAAGACGAAGAGGTCAGATCGGAGGCCCGTGCCGGCTACAACAGCATGCTGACTCGAGGGACTGACCGCCATGAGGATCGTTCCTCCGTGTTCCGACGAGCATGCCCTTGACCCCACGTCCCTTGCCCTTCCCACTTGGCTCCACCTCGCACGTCTCGTCGAGATATTCTGCCAAAGCCGACTTCATTCCTCCTCCTAGACGGACGAGGTCGAGGTTGTAGTCGATGACGGCCTGGTCGACAAAGTCCTCGACCTCTTGGAACGGATGTGGGGCGGTGATGTACAGTGCTTTGATCTTTGGCGGTGGTAACGATGAGAGAGCGGAGGATGCAGGAAGGAGGGAGTGGAAGAGATGGAGGAGAAGGGTGCCTAGAGCGACATATACGATGAGCAGAGGGCAAGGACGAAGGTCAGCGGGTGTGGCCGACGAGGGAAGGGACATGCGATGGCTCAACGGCATCAACTCCGATAGCAGCGATCTCTGCATTCATCGGCGTGGAGCAGTCGATACGTACAGTCTTTGCCTCCGTTGAAGCTTATGGAGAGTTCGTCGAGCCTGGTGGGCGGCAGGCGAGAGAAGGGGAAAAGTGGTCAGCTCAGCTTCATCACCTCCCTCGCTTGTCGTTTGCCGCTAGTACTCACCCGTACAGATCGATCGCGTCCCTGATGACTTGCCTAGCCTCTTCTACTTTGCGTTCCAGTGAGCTTCTCCGTGATGCCGAGATGGGCGGTGTCTCTGAGCCCAGGCGGGTGAGCTTTGGCTCTGTGGACGCTGACAGCGGGAAGAGCGACGAGGAGGACGACGTCCGCGAGGAGAGCTGGCTCGAAGGAGCCGTCGTCGTTGCCATGCGAGCGATGCGAGAAGGAGAGGGAGACGGGGACCGACGAGCGAGAGACTGGGCGAGTTGGGAGGAGCGTAGGCTCATGGACGATTGGGCAACAGAGGGAGACGTGTGAGCTCGCTCGTTCGGCAACCAACCAGCTCGCCCGACCTGGAGTCGGCCACACAAGCCGACTGACTACCCGCGCTAGCCAATCACGCCAAGAATGGGCAAAGTGCTGGATTTGTGGAAAGCGTCGCTCGATAAGATCAAGTACTCAAACAGGTCATTGTGACTGGCATGTGGTTCCGGGTGTGCATGGACCCGATCCCGAGCTTTGGTGTGAGCTCACGGCCCCCTCCCTCCCTGCCTGTTCGCCTGTTCCTCCACTTCTGTCGCCAGACGGCCACCATCTCCCAACCTGTTCTTGTTCGTTTATGCTTCCGCACCCTCTCCTGCAGCCTGCCATTCCTCCGTCCTTCCTGGCGCCGTATGTGGCTCCGACGGGCATCCCTGCCTGGACAGTCCGCTGCGTCCGATTGAGCTGGACGCTCTGGGTCTCGCTGCCTCTCCAACTCGTCAACGTCGTCACCTCGTTCCTCTTCGACAAGCCTATCCTCCCAGCTCATCCCGGACGAGACTTCAAGAGCAACGTCATCGTCACGTTCGTGCAGACGCTCGTCTGGTCGGCCACGTGGGGGTATCTGCCGCCGGGAGAGGAGCCCGTTCTCAACGAGGGCGCACAGGCCTCGACCGGACCAAAGTCGAGCATGTATCTCTACGGGAGAGAGCATGAGGGTGTTACAGTCAGAGCAGAAGGAGTCAAGATCGATCCGGTCGCGGCAGAGTGGTGCAGAGGGATCGTCAAGGACGGGTTCAGAGGCAGAGTGAAGACGAAGAGGGTCGGGGGCAGTTGGCTGTGGCGGGACGGCAAAGGCATCGACGGACATCCCAAGGGAAGTGAGAAGGCTAGGAAGGACGAGAAGATCGTCTTCTACTTCGTCGGAGGTAAGTCCGCCGTCTTTGCCACCTTCAGAGCCCGAGGCGACGACATTATGAGCTTACCCCGGCCCTCTCTCCGATGTTCGCATGATTCAGGAGGCTACATCTCTGGCGACCCTCTCGTCGGTCCCTTTGTCTTTAATCTCCTCCGCTCAACCCCGCCGGGAACCCGCGTGTTCGGTCTCTCATACCGCCTCGCCCAACAGCCCTCGACCTCGTTCCCCGCCGCTCTGCAAGACGCCCTCGCCGCCTGGTCCTATCTCACCCACGATCAAGGCTTCGCTCCCGAGAACATCACTCTCGCTGGCGACTCAGCCGGAGGCGGGCTCATCTGGTCGCTCATCACCTACCTTGGAGTCCTCCAGACCGAAGAGCGAGGTCCGGCCCTCGGCATGCCAGGTCAAGTGGCGATGTTCTCGCCCTGGCTCGACCTCACGCTCTCACACCCGTCCTTCCAGTACAACGCACCTTATGACATGCTCAACCGAGGGCAGTGCATCACCGCGGCGTCGTTCTACTGTCGCAATCTCGACGCGCCGGGACCGATCCCGCCGCCGGGGGCGGCTGCGTATGGCGAGACGTTGACGAGAGCGGGCCAGCTACTCGAGAGGGAGTCGTTCGACCGACTTGGAGCCGCACACCCGATCTTTTCGCCGTCGGCGTTGGCGCTCTTTGGTGCCGAGTCGAAGAGGACCGCCGACGTGATCGCGGACGAGTCTGCAGCGCGAGTGGAGACAAGCGCCTTGTGGACCGGATCATCGCCGTTGATGAGCGAAGCATCTACTCCAACGGAATACCACTCCACTAGTGCGAGCACACCACCCACGAGCGTGTCCCCCTCACCCATCTCCATCGCCCCGTCCTCCGTTCTGCCCGCATCCTCAGCTGCCAACTCCCTCCCCGCCGCCCTCCTCCTCCTGCTCCCACCTCTTCGACGAACCCGCTTCCTCGTCCACTCTGGATCAGCCGAGCTGTTCGCCTCCGAGATCGCTCTGCTGTGCTCGTCCCTCCGGGGTGCAGGCGTCCCGGTCGAGGAGCAGATCGAAGTCGGAATGGCTCACGGAGGCGCGCAGTGCATGCTCATG
Source organism: Mrakia hoshinonis (assembly GCA_036245725.1). Taxonomy (NCBI): domain Eukaryota; kingdom Fungi; phylum Basidiomycota; class Tremellomycetes; order Cystofilobasidiales; family Mrakiaceae; genus Mrakia; species Mrakia hoshinonis. The sequence goes on from BTPH01000198.1 coordinate 119,287, forward strand.
GCCGAAGGACCCGAAGGTGGGAAGTTGCTAGGCGGAGGCAAAACAGCGAGGAAGGTCGGGAGGACGTTTGGAGCGTGGATGGCAGGAGGAGGTACGAGAAGCGGGGGTGGAGAGGGATGGGTCTGGGGCGACTGAGATGTGCAGTGGGTGATCTTTGGGTGTCTTGGACTTCTTTCGTACTTCTTGGCCAGTTTTATCTCTGTGGACCTGACGATGTGACACGATACATATGTTTTCTTTCCTTTACCACTGGACCTTCTCCCCCTTCCAATCCCTGAACCCGCCGCTGTCGCCTCCATCAGTCTCCAACCCAGGTCTGAGACTCCCGAGCACTCCAACGAGCTTCTCTACCGCCTCCTCCGGCTCAAACAAACCCTCGGCAGGTTTCGACGGCGTCGAGGACGAGACAAACGGCGAGGACAAGGGCGTCTTGGTCGTTCCGGGGTGGTACGAGATCGCGACGGCCGAGGACTTCTTTTGATTCAGCTACAGTGTGGATTGGAAGCTGAAGTCAGCGATGAAAAAGGACGGCAAGTAAGAGGACGAGAAAGAACGGCGACCAACCTCGAGCGCCAACGTCTTGATCACCTGGTTCACCGCGCTCTTGGACCTGTAGCACGTCCGACTCAATGTCAGCACCTCTGCTCTCCTCTTGCTCTCCCTTCCACTCCAGAATGAAGGACTCACGATCGATACCCGACCCACCCGCCCATCCGATTGTCCCCTACACTGCCCACCCGCGCACTGACGCTGAAGCACGCGCTTAGGCCCTCCCTCACTAGTCCCTTTGCTGGGTCTTCTCCCTCTTTTGCCGAAGAGAGGGCGCGCGAGGTGGGAATCAAGGGTACGAAGTGCTTGTAGGTGAGGAGATGGGAGAGGGTGTTGAGTTGGTAGGATTGGAGGGCCTGCGAGGTACGCGCATGAAAGGGTGGTGAGCAGAGTGCACCTGGTTGGAATGGAAGGGAGGCGTACGGACCTTTATGGGATCCACTTGGGTGACACTCTTTTCTGGGTGAAGCTGTACGGGCGGCGAGGGCAGAGGGCAGATCGGTGGTCAGCTGGCCTTTTTGAGTCTCTACACCCCATTCCCGGCTATGTTCGACCTATCAGCCAGCAGACTTACGATCCCAGCCATACATCCCAGCAACCTGACTTGATCCTTCCCGTACCTCTCCTTCACCGCCTTAGCAGCCTCCTCCAGTGCCCGGTCGACCTCGTCGATCGGCGCGAGTCCGTCCACGCGGAAGACCGCCAGACGGTCTTCCAACGCTTTGTCCTTTGACGAGAGGGTGTCCATAATGGATGATTGGGTGTGAGATGGGTCGCGTGAGGAGAGGGCGACGACTTGGAGGGAGGTGGAGCGGAGGAGATGGCCTGAGGAACGGAGGGAGGAGGAAGCAGGAGAGGGTGAGCTCGCGTTTGGCTCGAGCGCGTAATGGAGAGCTGCTTACGGGCCAGGTGAAGTCCGATGCCAGATGAGGCACCGTATAGTACTGCGACGCTCATGATTGATGGATGTGTGGGGATGCTTGTTTTAGGTCAGAGACGGTCAGAGGAGGAAGAGACGAAGAGGGCTGAGCTCGATCTCGAGCTCAACGAGGGGTCTCCACGAAGATGACGCGGCACCAACAAGGAAGAGACGCCGTGATTATCATGTATCGAGTCAAAAGAATCATAAACGAGACGTGGAAGCAAAGAGTAGAAAGAGACGAAGGAAAAGGGTGCGGCAAGACGGTAGGGGAAAGAAAGAAGGTCCGAAGTCAAGGTGAGAAAGAGAAGGTTTCGAGCATACGTAGACACTGCGCACGTCGCGCTCGAATCGAGTCGCAAAGTACGATGCACCATGGCGGTTCCTAGTCTCGATTCGAGTTTCCAAGCTGAAGATCGCGAAAGAGAGTCGGAGAGGATCAGCTTCCGCCTCACAGCGTGATGTGCACTCAAGAGAGCGGTTCAGAGCACTCACAACGCGCAAAACAGAAAGGAACAGGTTCAACGCGTCTAGATACAGCCTGAGTGCCCCGAGAATGGCCTCGTCGGGCGAGAGTCGCTTCATGATGGCCGAGGTGTCGTACAGGATGTAGCCCGAGAACAGCAAGCAGCTGGCGGCTCCGATCGCCATGTCGATGGTCGAGTTGAAGGGGAAGAAGATGCCGACGAAGGACGTGGCCATGAGGGACATGATGCCTGCGAAGAGCCAAGGGCCAAGACCCTCAAAGTCGTACTTGGTCTGGAGAAGGTGCAGGGCGAGGTCAGCGCGCGTGCGACGTACGCGGAAGGGCAAGCGGACGCACCTGGAACGTGAACAGCGTGAGCCCGACGAAGACGCCGAGGGTAATAAAGAGAGCTTGTACGACGACCGCCGTCTCGTAAAACCTGCGACAATTGAGGATTCGTCAGGCCCTGGAGGACGTTCGAGGGATGATCGGACTCACCCGACGACAGTCCCTACCGACACGGCCTCGAACAGGGTGAAGACTCCGAGCAGAACGAGGTTCAAAGGGTGTGATTGGATTTTCCAGAAAAGGAGGCCCAGCGAGCCGAGGGATCCGACCTGCAAGGAACAAGAGGGCCGGGCGAAGAGACAAGAGGTGAGCTCACCCTCGTCATCGACGGAACGCATCACAGCTGGACAGACGGCCAAAGACGTACGAGAGGGATCCAGAAAAACCAGGGGCTGTGACAGGACAGATCCAAAGTCAGCTTTGAGCACAGTCAGAGGGCAAGAAGATCGGGAGAGCTGGACGTACTTTGCTCGCGTCCAGTTCAACACAGCCGGTTGCAACATGCCGACGCTGACAGCCGCCGTAGCCAACAGCTGCAGACTCAGGATCGTGTACACCTTTCGAATGAAGGCCATCCTGTCACACCCAAGCATCAACTATATCAGTACCGTTCCTGTCCTTCGGAGGATAGCCGAGCTCCACCACCTCGCCCGTGTGTGAGCTTGCTCCTTCTCCCCTCATTCACTGTGCTCCACTGAGCACTGACCTGATGGACACATCGCTCGTAGAGACCGACACTCCGACCTTGAAGTCATCCTCGGATCCATCGTCCGAGGCGGGTCCACGGGCGAGGAGCGGGGCAGAGGTGGAGGCGGAGGGACCGGCAGGGGAGGAGGTGTCCGAGACCGACTGGTACCCTTTCGCGGCGGTGGGAGCGGCGTAGGCGGGTGGGGCGCTGAAGAGGATGATTCAGGGTCAGATAGAGGTGAGCAGCAGCGGAAGGGAGGCAGGATGAGCTCACTAGGCCATGGTTGCGATGAAAAAGAGAATGAGAGAGGATGAGCGTTGTTGGCAGCTTGCGGATGCGAGCTCTCCTCGCTTCGGCAGTGGTCTGGACCGAGTCTCTTTCCGACCTCGACTCGAAATCATGTGTACTGCTCGGTCAAGATCCACAGCGCAGAGCAAGGTATCTGGCAGACTACCCAAGATCGGCGTAGCAGAGCGCTTAGCGATGAGGCCAAACCACCCCCGCTCGCGCACTACTTTGCGGACCGACAAGACACAGATCATCCTAGAAAGCCCAAAACATCTACTTATCCAAGATCACAATCGCCTCCAGCACCTCGGCCAACCACCCACCCATCTGCTCCGTCCCCCTCGCCACACAATCCAGCACGCCTTCCTCAACCGCACACAGTCCCCTCCTCGCCCTCTCACCCTCCTCCTCACTCAGCACCCTCTCGCCCTTCTCTTCCTCCATCTCCTTCACCTCCACCACCCCAGTCCATCCATCAGGGATCGGCAGCCCAAACATCTCTCCCGCTCGGACTTTGCGCTCCTTCTTCCCTTTGCCTTCCGCGTCTGCCTCTTCCTCCGCGGATGGCGGGGGTGCGAGCAGCTCGACGAGTGCACGGGCAAGGTTGCGCAAGATGAGCGCGGAGGTGAAGGAGGGGCCGATGGGAGTTTGGGTCGAGGCCTCGAGAGGGGTGAACAGGCGGGTGAAAGTCGGAGGACCGACGAGCGACGTGGGAGGAGCGATGGGCCGAGAGGTAGGGTTGGGGGTGTAAGCCTGGGCTGGACGGTCAGCTTGTGAAGCGGGCATACCAAAAGTAACGTCAGTGACGATGCTGAAGGAGCAAGCCGGGCGGATCTTGGGATGAGACTGACTGTTTGCGCGGACCTTGATCCCCTTGATGATGTAGTTGGGTGGCTGATCGGCCGTCGTGGTAGGTTCTGAGCCAGAGATCGCGATGCCGACGTTGGTGATGATCTCTGAACCGGTGAGAAGCGGTGGGGCGGTCCCATTGTGCGCAAAGGGTTCGAACGCGGCAGTGTAGGCTTGCCAGACGGCTGCCTGTGTGGCGTACGAGTTCGCATCAGCCACGAAATACCGTTGGATCCTAAGAGAGACCGAAAAGTTTCGATCAGCCAGAGGTCCAAGATCATGAGGAGAAGAAGTATGGCAGACGGACCAGTAGATAGACCTGCCCGGTTCCGGCTCCCGCGCCATGAGTTCCAATTCTGACCGACTCGGCCCTCCACTTCCACCTGCACCCGCTTCACTCATCGCCGCATCCCCTCCCAGCTCAAAGGGAATCATGCGCTCCTCCGCTCCCTCGTACAGGCCCTTTGCGAGAAGCCTGAACAGGCCGGCGACGTCCTTCCTCCGCAGAACGACGGCGGCCTCGCTCGCTTCGGTCGTGCATTCGTACAGCACATCAAGCGCGAGTGCCCGTAGTTGGTAGTCGTCCGGGTCGGTAAGCAGGATGAGCTGGAGCGAGAGTTCGACGACGCGGGGGATGATTGGGTGGGTCTGCTGAATGAGCGGAGGAGTGTTCTGCTCCGTCTCATCTGCGAGGGCGAGGATGAGGCGCAGGGTGGCGGTGAGGATGGCGCGGTCCTTGGACCTGAGCAGCTTGGCGAGGGACCGCGGAATGGACGTCTTTAACGAGATGTCGAACGAGGGCGAGACTGCCATGTTGTGGACAATGTCGAGCACGAGCAACAATGGTTCGACGAGCGGGTCCATCAACATCACCTCGTCGACCTCGAGGAAACGTTCGACGAATCGCTTGAGCTTTGAGTTGCCTCCGAGGAGCTTGCCGTTCATGGGTTCGTTCAGTCCCGCGTTGCGGAGGACGAGCAGGCTCTCGATGGCGCGTCGGCGCATGGCCTCCTCGGCCGGGCCAGAGCACTCCCAAGCGGCATCACCCCAACGAGCTCCGTCCTCGACGGCGTAGTCGAGCAACCGGATGGGCCAGTCGAGGAGTGCCTCTACGGACGAGTGCCACTTGTCGAGGTTGAAGCGCTCGTTGTGGACGGACGATGCCCGGAGCAGTCGCTCGAGCGCCCAGTCGTTCTCCAGCACCACAGGGGAACGCAGCGAGAGAATCATCCGGTTCGAAGGACCCTCCTCAACGAACCAGACTGACACAGGACAAGGCGGAGGTCAGCTCGAGGTACGGGGACAGACAGGAAGGATGGAAAAGCTCACTCTCTGCTCCGTCTCGGTTGGTGCGCGACATTGGGAAGGAGGAGGGAACGCGTGCGAGCCGAGCCGAGCAACAGACGAGAAGAGCCTGAAGTGGGCTCTAGAAGGTCGTAGTGGGTGGATGTCAGTACAGGAAGACTGCCTGGACGAAGCTGGAACGCGCAGGCGAAGGAGGCGGGGTTGGATGGTGATGGCTTGGGGGAAGGAGCGTCGAGGTGAGCTCGAGCTCACTTTCCTCGAGCTCGTGGCGAGCGCCGACAGAGACCTCAGCACCGTGACTCCGCTCGACTCTGCTGATCTTGACTGTGTGAGGGGGTATACCATATGATAGGCCGTCCCTCTTGTACGGCCGACAACCAGAGTAAAGAGAAGAGAGAAAAGAGGTACGAAAGGAGAGCTGGACCGGGAACGACGTGAGGGGAGATGCAAAGTAGTCTGAGGTGGATGGGCATAACGAGGGATGGAATGGAAAGCACAGAGGACAGCGAAGACGTAACGAACGGGGAAGGGGACCATCTAGACGAGCAGGACAGAGTTGATGCATCCGTCGAGCTCCGGGTTGTTGGTGATCTGAGCGTACTTTCCCCAAACAACCTTTCCTCCGGCGGTCACGAGTCCGAGCTCGGAAACGTTGACCTCGATGATCGTTCCCTTGGTCATGACTCCGAGTTGCTGAGAAGGTAGAAGAAGCAGATGCGAGGAGTCAGCGAGGAGTCCGAACGCGGAGGAGAGCGAGGAGACGGACGTACTGTGTACATGGGCGACTGAGGGTTCTTCTTGACCGAGAGAATGGGAAGCTGGAAGGTAGCCTTGAGATCGGCTGAAGAAGACACAAAAGAAAAGGCGACAGGGTCAGCTCCAACTCGTCCCGATGGCCGTCTGCATGCTGTTCTCCGCGCATCTAAATGACATGGCTGATGTGTACTCACGGTGGGTGACGTTTGCCTTCTTGTATCGGAGGGCCATAGGTCGGACGAACCTCTCCATCTTCACGGGCTTTCGGGTGAAGCCCTCGCCGACGAACGTGGCCTTTGACACCATCCGCTTCCACGACTTTGACTTTGACTTTCCCGACTTGAGCACCTTGAACATCTCGTCCTCGGCGATTCCTCGAACCTTGGGCAGAGGGACGGCGTACTTTGCGGCTCGGTCCTTTCGTCGCTCCTTGACGGCGGATGAGAGCGACTTGGCGTCCTGTGAGGCGAGAGAGGAAGCAAGTCATCCGGGTCAGCACTCGCTCGCAAGACGACCGGAGAGCACCAATGTCCGTCTGTCTAGCACGCAGCGCAAGCTCCCTGTACGCGCTCCTACGCAACAGCACCGGCCTAGCGCCTCTGCTGATGCCCATTGATCCCTCAGCCCGGCAACAGCCCTAACGACCGCGACTCGCACAAGGACAAGCATGAGCTGATTGGACTTACCTTCTGACCCTCCCTGTCGAGCAGGTACGTCGGCAGAGCTCCCTCGGGTACCGCTCCGTCGTCCTTCTGCTTTACGTTCCTCTCGTCGTGGGCCTTGAGCGTCTTCTTGAGCTGGACCTTCTCGGAGTGTCGCTTCGCGTGGTGGAGCTTGGCCTTGAGTCCAAACAGCTGCTGCGTTCGAGCAGACGACTTGTGCACCTCACGAGCAGCTCGCTTACGACTGTGGAGGAGGAGCAGTGCGGCAGAGTAGAGTAGAGGCAAAGAGTCAGCCGCTGCTGGATATGCACGAGGTGGAGGCCAGCTCCGATAGCGAGCTCGACCGCTCGCCAGCAAGATAGCGAGCAAGCTCGGACGGCAGTCATATGAAAGATGGGCTCACGTTCGCTCCTCGTGCTGGAAGAGCGATGGCAATCGGGATGAAGCAAGGTCAGCAAGCAAGGACGAGGTCGAGTGAGCTCAACGGGAACGAGGGCTGGGACGTACATCCATCTGACGACCATGTCTGTGGGAGAACAGAGGAGCATAAGGAAGCGTCAGTCACGGAGAGAGATACAGATACTGCAGGACGAGTGCACTGACCGCTTGATGGACTCCTCGATGTACTCGTTCTAGGGGCGAGGAAGCCAAAGGGTCAGAGGTCAGCTTGAGCTCTCTCGGAGGCCTTCCGAGCTCATGCAAACATACCTGAGGCTAAACGACAGAAAGAAGGACACGACCAGGTCAGCGCAATCTTCTGAGTCAACGGTATGGCATGCACGTACCATATCTAGACTTGATAGGTTTGGGTAGGGTGAGGGGTTGGAGCCAACCGAGGAGGAGGCCGAGCTCGCGAGAAAGCTTCAGCCGCCGCGGACGAAGGCGAAGCTGCTGAGAATGCAACACTCACCTGCCCGCCCTCCCTCTCAAACACCTCGCTCAGCTACTCTTCACGATGGCTATCGCTGGTTCTCAGCCTGCGATTGGGTCTGCTCCCATCCCGCGACACAAGGAGTGGAACTACTCGGTCGGAGGAAAGGTGAGCACCGCGCGTCCAGCGACCGACCCAAATTCCGAGCTCACCATCCTCTCCTCCCGTCTCGGATGCTGCTTCGTCTTCTTTCGTCAGGTCGCCCCCGAGGCTCAAGCCGCGGCTACCAAGAATCCTCACTACCCTGGAGTCAAGAAGGCGTGAGTCTGTCATCTGATGCATCGCCCTTGAGGTCGGGTCGAGCTGACCGTGTTCGACTCTTCTCCCGGCAGCATGTGGGTCTGGCTGAACCGATGGTACGAGGTAGAGGGCAAGACACGCTACGAGGGTCCAGAGTATGATGAGAAGGCCTTCCGCGAGAAGAACTCGACGCTGGCCGTCATGGACCTCGCCTGTGGAACGTGAGACCGTCCATGGCTGCCTCGCGCCTCTCCGACAGACAGCTGATCTTCCCGCCCTCTTCGTTCCACGTGTATGCTAGCGGAGAGATTACCGAGTCTGTTCAACAGTGGCACCATCTCGGCCGACACACCGAGTCTGTCGCCACTACCTCTGCCTCTCCGGCCGCGTCCGTTGCACCCGCGCCTGTCCAGCCGAAGACGGCGACGCTGCTGCACCCGATCCTGCAGACCAACATGAAGCAGAACGCCATTCCCTCGCACCGACCTGCGTTCATCCCTCCCAACCGACGACGTGCGCCCGTGGCCGCGCCCGCACCTACGCCGTCCGCGGACGCGTCTTCTTCGACACCGGACGTGACCGCTACCACCGTCCAGCTCGTCGGAGGGCAGTACTCGTCCCTCGTCGACCCGCCCAACCTGCCGCCTAGACTCAAGAACCTTTACATCCTCCCCATCGCCACCGACGAGGTCAGTGCGCTGTGTTTTGGCCGCGCGCTTTCTCGTCTGGCATCGACTGACCTGCTCCCTCATCTTTCGTTCTACTCCCAGGACACCATCCCTTACTTCACCACGCGCCTGCCAAACCAGAACCCGGCTCCTCTCCCTCTCACCTTCTCCCAGGTCGGGCTCGGCAAGCTGCCGTTCCCCAAGTGCTTCACGCCCTCGGAGCCGCTGAACCCGTTCCCAAAGTTTGACTTTGTCGTCTGCTCGTTCGGTCTCCACCTCGTCGGCGCGTTCGAGGAGAGGCGAGATGGTGTGCGCACGTACGGGGCCGTCAAGATCGAGGAGAAGAAGAAGATGGACAGCGAGCTGTTCAGTCTGCTGTGGGAGCTCAGCGGGCGGGCAGACTGGCTCGTCGTCCTCAACACGGGCAAGAAGCCGGCGATCCGAGACGGCTCTGGATGGATCCGATGGGACCTGGCGAACTGGGCACCTGCGCCGCATCAGGGCTTCGGTGGAAAGAAGGCCGGTCAGGATGAGGACGAAGACGACGAGGAGGAAGAGGAGGAGGAGGAAGTCGCTGGGGCTGAGGAGAAGAAGGACAGCGCTATCGAGGTGCTCCGAGATCGGTCAGTCACGCTTTCCTATCTTACGCCCTGCCCCTGCCGACAGTGGGACAGAGAGGCAGGAGGGGTGCCGGACAGACGACGGAGTGCTGACCGAACTGTCACGTCTGTTTTTTCTGTCTCGCAGGGTCCGACTGCGAGTCTACAAGAGCGTCAACGGAAGTGCCTAGATCGCTGCTTATACCCATGGTTGCTCTTCTGCGGACGTCGCCGCTGTCTCTCTTCGAGCCCGCCAGAACAGCGAGAGAAGGAGATCGCTGCCTAGCCCAGCCGCTTCCGCATGACTTTTCTGCCCTCGGTATCAACCATCTTCTCGGCCCAGCGGTGCGAATTCCGCAAAACCGGTTTGCTCTCTCTTACGGCCATGTCCGTCGTCTGCTCAGTCATTGACTCGTCGGTCGAGCTCGGATGACGTTTCTGAAAGGGGAAGGTGGAGGCCCCTCACTGCTGCTCCGAATGTGGAGGGAAGGTCGTCGGAGGGACGAAAAGGACTCAAGCATGCCTCCCATCCGCTTTTCACCCCTCTCGCTCGTTCGCTCCTTCAACACCCACCCTACCTTCACCCACTCACTCACTACTCTTCGCAACTACGCAAAAATGGCGCCTACTACTGTCGAGTATGATCCCAAGGACGTGAGTAGGACAGCTAGAACTGATCGGCCATCTCCTTCAGCCCGCTGATGACCTGTCTTCCTTGTGCTTCAGATGACCTTCGCCAACCTCGGGCCTTCTGGTCTCAGGGTGTCCAAGTTCTCTCTTGGAGGATGGTTGACCATTGGAGGAACCCAGACCGGAGACATCGTCAAGGACGTGAGTACCGGCTGTCACGTCGAGAAAGGAGGGCGGGGTGCGGGAGGAGATGCTCGCTGGATGCCATCGCCGTTCTCCTGTGCTATGGTGCTGACTGTGCTCTCAATCTTACCTCGCTGTACCACAGATGGTCAAGGGTGAGTCCGCTGGCATGTTGGTACTTCGAGAGAGGTCGAAGGCAGCGGGATGAGGCTGTTTTTGATTCTCGGAGGGAAGATCGATCGAGCTCGCGGTCCGCTGGCTGACTTCTCATCCCCTCTGTCCGGATTCCTTCTTCAGTCGCGTTCGACAACGGAATCAACAGTCAGTCTCCCGGAAGTTGAAACAGTCATCTATCTGTGTTGCGTTGTGCTGACCGGGACCACCCCTTCTGACCGTCTCTCCAGCCTTCGATCTTGCTGGTGAGCTTCCATGTCCCCGTCTTGTTCGCCCGACGGAACGTTTTCGGTCGACTGACCAAGTTGTCTATCCATTTTCGTGCTCGCAGAGGGCTACTCTGAGGGAAACTGCGAGAAGGAGTTCGGACGAGTCGTCCGTGAGCTCGGCTACAGGCGATCCGACCTCGTCGTTACGACCAAGGTCCGTTCTCTGATCACGAGCTAGGTGAGGGCGTCGATTTATAAGATTGTGGCTGATTTTTGGTGTGTTTTTGTCTCACTGCTTCAGATCTTCTTCGGTGTCGGCCGCAAGGTCAGTCCCGTCGCGCATCAGTCTCCCCGCACCCGCAGACACGTAGGTTGATGTTGACCAAGCTGCAAATTGCTTCTTTCAAAGGGCCCTAACGACCGAGGCTTGAGCAGGAAGCACATCATCGAGGGACTCGACCAGTCGCTCGAGAGATTGCAGATGGACTACGTTGACGTCGTCTTCGCCCACCGACACGACGCCACCGTCCCGATGGAGGAGATCGTTCGCGCCTTCACCAAGACGATCAACGACGGAAAGGCCCACTACTGTCAGTCGGAGTTGCTACCGTTGAAATGGCCGAGCTGGTTCTGATGCGTCGGCGTTCACCTTTTTGCGAGCGCAGGGGGAACCTCCGAGTGGTCCGCCCAACAGCTTGAGGAGGCCCACCACGTCGCCGCCAAATTTAACCTCATTTCTCCCATTTCGGAGCAACCTCAATATAACGCTTTCCACCGAGAGCGATTCGAGGTCGAGTACAAGCCCATTTTCGACTCGTACAAGATGGGAACAACCATCTGGTCGCCGCTCGCCTCCGGGATGCTCACCGGCAAGTACAACGACGGTGTTCCGTCCGACTCTCGATTCGCGACCAACAAGGCTTTCTTCCAGGTAGATGTCTCGTGTCTGGCACGTGTCGGACCCGCACGGGTGCTGACGGTGGCACGTTCCCTTTCCGCTCCGCCTCTTCTAGGACACTGTCGCTAAGCTCGAGACCCCCGAGGGCAAGGCCAAGATTGAGAAGGTCAAGAAGCTTACCGAGGTTGCCAAGCGACTCGATACTACTACTGCCAACCTCGCGCTCGCCTGGACGGTCAAGAACCCGAACGTCTCGACCGTCATCCTCGGCGCGTCCAAGCCCGAGCAGATCACCGAGAACCTCAAGGCCCTCGAGGTCGTCGAGAAGCTCACGCCCGAGTTGATGGAGGAGATCGAGAAGATCCTCGACAACAAGGTCAGTCCTGGTCGCCTGATCTGCAGCGCGATGCGTCGACGCGGCAGGGTACTGACACGTCCCTCGTCACCCTGTGCTGTTTCTTTATCAGCCCGCGCAGCCCCCTACCTACGGAAGGTAGATCGCTTCGTAGATTCCAATCTAGTTGTATCCATGCCTTTATTTTCGACTGTCTTGAAGGTCCGTGCGCAAGCTGAGTTGGGCTGGCCCTGCGTCGCTTTTCCGGCCGAACGGGAACGAGATAACTTCCGCTCGCCCATGCGACAACCCGGCGAATGAACTGTTTCGATCGTTCCGTTCATGTTCTCGTGCTTGAAGGTGACAGGGAAGCTGGTGTCGGCGAGCGGGGCTGCGAGGAGGAAAGCGAGGGTCGTCGGAAGGGTGCTTCCCTCGGCCGTCCTGTTCCCGCCAACGTCCAGCACCCTCACGAGACCCGGCTCGGACGAGCACACGCGTAAAGATTCTCCACGACCCTATATACCCTCTACGACTTTCAGAATTCACCCAAACGCGTCTGACGCCATCCTATAGGCGGACGGAGTTGACCCCTCACCCCCTGGCTCGCCGACTTCGCGAGCTCACCTCCTCGACCCTTCCTCCTCGTCTTTGCCTGCCCGTCCTCTGATGGCCATCCTTCCGTCGTTCAAGCGACGGCCGTCTACGACCTCGTCTGCCGCTCAAGGGTACGAGGGCTCATCTCCCTCTCTGCGTGCCTCTGGGGATGGTGAGGCTGGTCCGAGCTCTGGGCGGAGGAGGGTCGACTCGACCTCGTCCTGGGTGATGGCCACTTTCAACCGCCTCAACGAGCAGGTCAGTTTGTCTCTCTGCCGGATACGATTCTTTCGGGCTCTCTCTCTCGTGTAGACGAGAAACAGCGTCCCTGGACCTCGTGTCACGTTGTTGTCCGGCGAACGGGTGAGCTGACCTCTCGTCCTCCGCTCACCTGGTCCCCCTTGATCCGACAGCTGCCTGAGAACCCGAGACCGGTCCCAGCGTCCTCCGGCTCGGATGCCAAACTCGACAGAGGTATCAGGACGCTCGTGAGCTTGTCCAAACGCAACCTGGCCGATGTGGTGGAGCCGCTGGTGTACCGTCTACGGGAGCTCGTCCAGGTGAGCTCGCGCGTCGCCCCCTTTGTGGTCTGCCAAAGAAACTCTGACCCAACCCTGCCGACCGTCTCTCGGCGTCAGGCTTCCGAGTTTCAAACGCAAGACCTGTCGCTCTCGCGGACGCTTCAAAGCGAGGTACTCCTTCTCGACATCTTGTCGGCCGTCATACCCAAACCGCCCTCTCATCCGGGCGAACTTCCACCCTCGGTCAGCCTGCCTCTCGACGACGAGACCCTTCACCTTCTCCTCGAGGTCCTCTCAAAGGTTACCCTTGAGCGCGTGACTCCCATCACGACCCAAAGGGACCGCAACTCGGAGGACTCTGGTCGAGGCTCGATCGGGGGTCGCACAGGGAGCAAGCGACACCAACAACCGCATCACCTTCAGCGACACCAGAACACGTCCTCCCGCTCGGGACCCTTCTCGCCAAACTCGTCGTCCAACAGTCTCCCACAGGACACGCACACGTTCGCGTCGGGAGGCAGCTCGCTCAGGAACGGAGAAGGCTCGTCCGACTGGCCGTCTCGCTCAGGCGCGTCTGCCGGAGGATCTACCGGAACGGCATCCGGATTGGATGCAGCTGCAAAGGAGCGGGCACGCAAACTTATCCGGGCGATCTCGTACTTTCGGTGGGATGTCGTGTGGCCGAGCATACGAGAGAGGCTGCAGCACGCCTCGTCAGAGTCGCTCGATGAGTCAGGTCTGTCCGAGACGTGTCTCGAGGCGTGCTTTGTCGACCGGACGCGGATTCTGCAGGTGCTCAACGGTAAGTCTCTAATGTCTCCCTCCCGCTGCCAGAAATTATTTCAGCGCTGACCACGCATCATGGATCGGTACAGAGCTGGGTCCGCTCTTCCTGCATCTGCCTCGCGCGACGCAGTTGACCATGGCCGAGGCGCTGTACCAAGCTATCTGGACCTGGATCCGCTACTCGCCTGCAGACTTCATCGAGATCCACCAGTCGGGTCAGCGTCTGCATGAGGACCTGGCGTCGTTGTTTGACGTCTGCTACTCGATCGTCGCGGACGTGAGCGCACTCGGCGGCAAGGGAGTCCACTCGTTGTGGTCGCTCATGACTCTACTGCTCGCTCTCAGTCCGGAATTGATCAGAAAGGGTCAGTCTATACGATTCCACGTCTCGCGAGCTGCTTGAGCCTAACCTATCTTCGCTGACGACCGTTCAGTGCTCGAGGCGGACCCGACGAAGCCGATCCCGCCCGGAAGCTCCTTAGGGAAGAAGGTCAGTCTGTTCACCGCGGTGACACTTCCTTTCAGACAGTAGCTGATCTCACCTTCTTCTTCTCGCCTGCTAGATCACCTTTGTCGAGGGTCTGACGAGCGCCATCTCCTCGACCAGGTTCGCCAACGCCGCCAAGCGGTGCTGTCTGGATGTTGTCGAACTCGGGAACCTTCTTCCGAGCGACATCAAGCACCAGCAGTTGCTCCACTGGGTATCGGATGTGGCAGGCGACCTGCAGGACCAGCTGCTGAACGGGAAGGACGCGCCCGACGCTGAGGTCATCGCTAGAGGACTGGCCCTGTTCCATCGCCGAGAACCGGCCTCCCTGCTGAGAGCCGTACCTCGTCTTGAGTCAGGAGGGCCCTTCGAGCGCATGTGTCTGGCCCGAGCATGTACGGTGCTCGTCGCGTCGGATCGCCCTGTCGACCTGGACACCGTTTCGACCATCTCTTCGAGCCTCGGCAGCTTCATCCTCGAGCTCAAGTCGGTTCGTCCTCCCTCTCTGACGCGACAAAAAATATCAGAGTGTCGTAGCTGACATTTGATCTGGACTTTGGCAGTCTTCTCGAACCGCGATGGACTCGACCAACCCGGCCAACGCGCTGCGCGATCTCCGGCAGAGCGAGATCGAGGTCGTGCACGCCATCCTCGAACTGTACTCGACCGACGTCCGATACCTCGTCGAGCTGAGCGGGACGGACCGACTCGGGATGGTTCTCAACCTGCTCTCGTGCATGGTGTGCGATCCGATGCCTGAAAGTCTTCGCTCGGCCGCGGCAGACATGTTCCGCTCGGTCGTCCAACAGACTCGGATAGCAGACACGGAAGGCTCGCCGCTCTCTGTCGAGGTTCTCGAGCTCCTCTCGAGCACATCGTAAGCAGCCCTGGACGTTGCTGCTGTTCCCCTGTCGCGGACTGACGTGTGCTATGATCATACTTTCCAGATGGAGGACTGCCGGGAACGCAGCTCACCAGGTTCTCGATGACACGTACGAGCATCCGTGTGGCGTCCAAGATCTGGCTGTCCTCGTCAAGACGCTCTCGCTCGCGTGCGAGCTCGCCTCAGATCATTCAAACGTTCGTCCGCTGTCAGCCACTCCTTGAAGGTACCATCTAAGCTGATCTGCCTCTGATCTCACGCGCTTCCAGGCTCTCGCTGCCTCGCAGGCGATCCGTGAAGGACTCGCGATGCACGAGATTGCCCTCACGTTTGCTCTGCTCTCGTCCGAAGACGAGGTCGTGACTGCGGCTGCCGACGCGTTCGTGCGCAGAGACGAGGACCTTACCAGACTCGTCGCGTCTTTCGCTGGCGAGGCCAGTTCGTCGGCTCAGCTTGATCTGATCGACGCGCAGCAAGGATGGCGAGCCGATACACTGCAGCTGTTCCCGTCTGGACGAGGTGCGCTTTGGTCTCTCCTTGATCTCGCTTCTTCTTTGACTGACGACCGTCCATCTGTGATCGTTTGTAGCGGATGCTGCGATCGACTCGACCGTTCTGAATCACGTTCTTTCTGCGCGACCGGCCGCAACCCGGTCGCACGCGTACGTGTTCAAGAAGCTGTACGGGCGGTGGGATGACCTGGTTGGGTCTGTTCGGTCCGGCTCGATACCACCTCAACTTCCACAGTTCACGGACTGGCTGTGAGTCGTCGATCCGTCGATCCGTCAAGCTTCTCCTCAGATGTGTCTCACTTCTGATTCGCCTTCCGACAGTCACCTCGGCACGGTCCTCTCCCGTCTCGGCCAGAGTTGCTTCTCGATCTACGAGCAGAGGGAGAAGCAGTACCATCCAAACCCCGACACCGCTCACCTCATCCAACAGTGTGAGTCGTCGTCGTTCGACCTGGTCAGCAAGGTGGCTATGTGCTGATCGTCGATCTTCGTCCCTGCCCCACTGCAGTCATCCAAGGGCTTTGCGAGTGTCTGGTGCAGCAGCAGCCCGCCCTCCGCTCGATCGTCGAGGGCCTGCTATCCGAGTTTGGCCCAGGACTGATTGAGAGCTTGATCCCGTGTCTTGTCAAGTAAGCAGCTCATCTTTTCTCTTACGGTCATTGATTTGGCTGACGAACTCGCTCATTTTCAAGGACGGGGCGCAACACCTTCCGCAAATACCAGACTCCCATCCTGCAAGATCCCGGGACGGCTTTTGTCTCGCACGCTCTCAATGTCCTCGTCGCCACCATGCCCGCTCTCACGACCCCCATCTGTGCCGACCCCGGACCACTACTCTCCTCGCTCGTGCAGAGGCTGGATCGGAACGCGTCGACTCTCGCTGGTGTCCCGGACCCGTTCTCGATCGTCGACGGGGTCCCAACTGCAGTCTCAGCACTCCAGCGAGCGTGCGAGCTGTGCAAGATCATCATTGAGAAGCGGGATCTGTTCGAGTGGTCGGGTCTTCCGCTCCTTCGATGCGAGCTGCTCGACCGGCTGAGCAACTGGACGACGTTCAATCTGGTGCGCCCTTGACCTCGTGCGCGGTCCTGCTGCAGAATCAGCCCGCTGACGTCTCTCTCTTCGGTCCTCAGTCCCTCGATGCGAGCAGGATGCCCACACTCTTCCATCAACTCGACGAGGCGTGTATCTCGGCGATCATGACCCTGACCGAGGGCTTGAAGCTCCAGGCGGGGTGGCGTTCTGGGGGGTCCAGAAAGAGGCTGTTTGAGAGCTCGTGAGTCTCAGATTGACTGACGCTCAGCAGGTTGACATGACCCTCGAGCTGACACTGTGCTTCCGTTATATCAGGTTCTCGCTCCTTCATCACCATCTGCTCACCTCTTTGAAGGCTAAGGCTAAAGCGTTCGCTGTCACGCTTCCTGGCTCTATCGATCTCACGACCACGATCCGGACCGCTCGTGAGTGATGCATACCTCAGCTGCTCATGTTCGGAAGAACGCTTGTCTCACTGATCTTTGGTTCCGACCGTGTCGACAGTGTCGCATCTGCTCAACGATAACGGCGACGTGGCGTTTGACCGGTGCGTCGCCATGACGTACTCGAAGGATCTGGCCGTTAGAGCCGTCTACATCAAGGTCGTAAGCGAGGCAACTCGCAAGCTGGTCGTCAAGGAGAAGAGGAGCAGAGCCGATCTCGACCGGTTCCCGCTGCTCGACATCCTCGTTGAGCCCTCAGTGCGTGATATGCCCGGCCTCTTTTGGCGACTCGCTCGAACACTGACACGGTTCTTCCCTCGCTGGTTTGATCTGCAGATGCCTCTTCTTCCGATCCTAAGCGACGTCTACGCTCGCGCTGACCACGACACGTTCTCGGAGCTGGTCTTGCGGAGGTTCGAGAACGAAGGGGCCGGCTTCCAGCTGCTCAAGGTGCGGCTCAAACTCTACCTATGCTTGCGATAAGTCGGGCTAACACTGTGTGGTCTCTTTCGACCAGGCTCTGGCCGAGATCGAGGTCAGCCAGACGACGAACGAGGCGGAGATCTTCCGAGGGGCGACTCTGTGCACCAAGGTTTACTCGCAGTTTGCGCGTCTGCATGCAAAGTACGTCCTCAGACTCTTTACCTGATCTTTGCTTCGTACTGACATGTTTTCCGTTCGCATGAAAACTACCTCCGTAACCTGCTCCGGCCGTTTGTCCAAGGCATCGTCGACGATCACCCGACGTACAGCTCCGGAGCGACCAGGACCGACCTGCCGCAGAACCCAGCGGCAATCGAGATCCTCGCCCAAACGCTCCTCGACCGCATGTGCGCAAGTCTATCGCAAGTGCCCTAGTGAGTCTGTTGACATCTGTCCGCTCGGTCAAAGTCTCGCTGACCTGCGTGCCTCTTCCTCAGCCATCTCCGGGCAGCTTGTCGTATCCTCGGCGAGACGGTCTCAACTCGCTTCCCAGGTCTGTCCCGCCGGGCTATCGGTTCGTTTGTCGTTCTTCGAATCATCTCGCCCACCGTCATCTCCCCCGGCTGGATCGACATCGACCTCGACGGACTGAGCTCGTCTGGCCGTCGTGCGCTCGTCGACGTGTCCAAGCTCATCACAAACCTCGCCAACGATGTCGTCCTCGGCCAGAAGGAGTCGCACATGAACGAGTTCCACGCGTTCAGGTCGAGGGAGAACATCCACGCGATGGAGCACTTTCTCGACGGGCTCGCGGCGCCGGACACGTCGACGTCGACTCCGCTCCTCGGGACGCCCTCCTCCGCAGACGAGGACGACTCGGACGAGCTCTTCCTCAGGTTCATGCTCCAGGAGCACGCAGAGGCGGCAGATCGTTGTCTCGAGCGTCACCCGAGGAGGGACGAGGTCCGCAAGCTCTTGGGACCACCGGCCAACCAGGCAGAGACCGCAAAGGAGTTCAGAGCGCGTACGAGGGCGAAGAGGATCCACGTCGAGCAGTTCGAAGACATCTTCAGGGAGGTCACCAGCGAGGTCCGTGTCAATTTCTGTGTCGGACGCAGCCGCCGCTCGCACTGACATCTGTCCTCTTTCTGCAGGGCAAGACGGTATTTTGCCTCGATTGCGGCCGGCTCGGCGGTGTCGACCTCGACCGTCTGCTGCGCTACGCTCTGGATGTGAGTCAATCGCTTGCCTCTTGTCTCTGAGCGATCGCTGACTGGAATCTACATCCTGCAGCTCATGCAAGACGCGCTTGTAGCCGGCTTCTCGGTCGTTCTCGATTGCTCTAGCGTCCTCTTACTCGAGGGTCTGCCCATCCCGTGGCTGCTCGAGACCCTCAAGACGCTCGACACGATCAAGACGATCTGGGAAGGGGGTGCGGCTCGGTGCTGGAACGTGGTCGTGTACAACCCGAACTCGTTGGGTCTGCGGCTGTACCAAAGACTGTCGAGCCTGCTCGCGCTGACGAACGGTATGTCGACGATCTTCTCAAGCTTGCCGAGAAGCCAGCCGCTGACTAGGGTTCTCGCCCCGTGCTACAGGAACCCGTGCGCTGAAGGAGCTGACCGGAGCAAGCTCGCTCGGCGACCTCGCAAAAGCGGTCGACGTCGATCCGGACGATCTGGCGTTCCTCGGCAGTATGTGCTCCTCTCACCTTGCGCTCTTCGAACATGGACGCTGACTCTCCTTGTTCTCCGCAGCCGTGCCGATGGAGGAGGACGCGACGTTCTTTGACTATTCGGCCGAGTACATCGACAGCCAGCGGAACCGAGTCTGTGAGTGTCAAGTTTGCTCTAGTCTGAACTTGTGGGAAGCTAGTCTGACGTCGAGCGTCTCTCCTTCAGCGACCTCGATTACTCTGGGTACGGACGCCATCACGCTGTCTCGAGTGCGTTACATCATGCTGTTCCGACCGCCTGCCCTCGCTTCCACTGATCCTCTGTCACCCTGCAGCCTCGATCGAGAGCGGTCCAGGAATCGCTCAAGGGAGCGTCGGTGGTCCATGATGTGAGGCCGTCTTTTCTTGATTGATCGCAAATGGGGGGGCTGACTCTTTCGCTTGCTCGTCTTACAGACCCGACCTCTGAGCGATCTTCGCGACATGACGACCTCGGAAGAGACTGGTACCCGCATCCTCCGACTTCGGTTCAAGACGGGAGACCCACTCGAGCTCATCACAGAAGGCGTGTCGGAGCTAGAAATGGTCAGTACCACCTACAAGATGCCCGACCGACTTCGCATCGAGCCTTACCCTCGTCCCAACCTGCTTTGCTCGTCCGCAGATGATCCCGGCTATGCTGAGCGTGCCTGCCCCTCGTTCGCGAGCCGCCGCCCCGGAGATGACCGCCGTCCGGCTCACGCTCTCGGCTCTGCTCAACCTCACCGCCACCAAGACCGACGTTCGTTCAGCGGCCTTCGATCTGCTCACTCTCCTCTCTACCTCGTCCGCCCTTCGCTTCCCATCTCCTCTCCCGTCCGCCACCGGTCTCGCCCACCCTCGCGCAGCTCAGTCGGCGGTCCTCAAGCTCGCCAACGACATCACGATCCTGAACCCCGAGTACTCCATCGCCCTCATCCGCGAAGGATGTCTCGCATTCGGGCTCGTCCAGGACACGTTCCAGCAACGGCTGCTGCTCGACTTCTTCCACACCTGGGTATGGAACCTGTCGGGTCTCGTTGGATCGGTGCCACCCAAGACGGACCACGCGAAGCTGTCGGTCGTCCTGAGAGACCTCCTAGCGATCACTATCGCTCATCATAAGGTGTGTCTCATCTTTCCCTCGATCATCGTGACTTGCCAGACGTGCTGACGCGTTCGGCCTCATCGACAGCATCTTCGGTCCGAGCTGAGCGAGATCTGGAGCAAGATCGCAACCTTCGACACGCTGATGGCCGATGCGGCAGCGCACGAGGTCATCGCGAAAGCCATGTTTGCAGAGCCGGGCTCGGAGAGGTTGGAGGTCGTCGCTGAGGTGAGGAGAACACTTCGTCCTCCGCCGCATCGTCCAGAAGATCGTCGCTAATGTTTCCGGTCTTCCCCAATAGGTCATGCTCTCGATCGCTTCGCACAGCGCTACTGGAACTTATCTGTCTACCGTGCTCAAGGTGATTCGCTTCATCCTGCGCAAAGATTAGATCGCGCAAATGACTGACTTACCTCTGTCTGCACGCCCAGGTCGTCGAGGGCTCCCCTCGAGCGCTGCGAGAGCACGCTTGGCGTAAACAGCTGGCCTCGCTCGCGGTCGTCACCGAGAAGCTCAGTCACGTGCCTCGACACCTCGAGATCTTTGTCCCAGAGCTCCTCCACGTGTCTCTGTTAGTCCTCTCATGTATCAGTGGAGCCGGATCGTTGACAAGATGCTGACTGCAACGATGCTCCATCTTCTCAGCCTGTCCCTGTGGGCGGTCTCCGACTCTCATACGCCTCCCATCCACAAGGCCATCCTCAACGTTCTCCGTGCGCTCGCAACCCCATCTGCAAACTTCGAGGAGGCCATCGCGGACCTGGTCGCGTCCTTTGAATTGGATCGCGTCCGTCGGACTCGGCGGCCTCGGTCTGGCCTGTCTACAGCTGAGGAGATTGTGGAGGAGGCGGTCTCGAAGGAGCGGGTGGCATCATGCACCCTCAGCGCGATGCTCCACAGCGCGAAGAACCGGGATCAACCAAACATCTGGCGGAGTGAGTGTCTTGACCGACCTGCGCACACGAAGACGTGTACTGACGCTGATGCTCTGCTTCTGATCTTGAATCAGCCCGCTGGCTCGCTCTTGCCACGACATCTGCGCTCAAGAGCAGCGTCGCTATCCGGCCAGCCTCGCTCGCCATTCTGAAGGTGCTCGTTGTTGAGTGCGAGACGGAAGCATCTGGTCTCTACTGCCATGTACGTCCTGCGCACTCTGGCTTCCTGGCCTGGTGAACCTCCCTGACTGACTGTTTCTCCCTTGGCTCGTTGCAGATCCTCGACTCGTTCGCTCGTACTTTGACGGACCACTCTGACGACGAGGCCGGCGTGGTCGGCATGATCCGCTTCCTCACCAGCGTCGTCGACCAGCTTTCGACCGTCTCGCTCTGCGCAGCGTTCTGGGTCGGGATCGCCGGTGAGTCCTCCTTTCTTGCTCGCTCATTTGATCTGCCGACACTGGCTTCAAAGCGACTCCTCTGCTACCTACAGTCGTCGACATCTCGCCTGTCCACTTTGCGGTCGGGCTCGACCTCATCGATGGCGTTCTCAAGGCGCTCCTCAAGCAGCGCTGCTACCCGACGTCGAACGAGCTCGTAGCTGTCCTCGTACCACCTGGCAACTTCTTCCTCTCGACTGTCGACGAGGACTGGGGCGTCAACCTCGAGGAGTCGTTCGTGTTCTCTGTTCTCGCCATCGTACGTCCGCCTCTCGCTCGACGCCCCTTGCTGTTGTCCTTCGATGGCGGATCTGACTTTCGGCATCTTTCTACAGCTCTTCAAAGGCCTGCACTCTCCTTCCACATCCGCCCTCACCACCTCCGTCCTTCTCAACCTCCTCTCCCT
This sequence comes from Mrakia hoshinonis, assembly GCA_036245725.1. Classification (NCBI taxonomy): domain Eukaryota; kingdom Fungi; phylum Basidiomycota; class Tremellomycetes; order Cystofilobasidiales; family Mrakiaceae; genus Mrakia; species Mrakia hoshinonis. The sequence continues at coordinate 141,249 of BTPH01000198.1, forward strand.
CCTCCTCCAATCCCGCTCCCTCGACCCAGCCGAAGAGCTCGCCCTCGTCCACGCCCTCCTCTCTGCACCAACCTCGTCTTCGCCGTCAACTCTCTCGCGCATCGAGACGCTCTACTCCTCGCTCGGCCTCCCATCGACCTCATGGGAGCATCTCCCTATCGACCCAAACAACGACCTCACCCTCCTCCTCGTCGCGTTCGTCGCCGGACCGGTGCTGTCTTCCCCAGAGGCTGCTGGCCGCACTGAGGCACTCCAGCTCCTGGCTGGCGCGGCCGAAGAGGCGCCGAAAAGTGTCGAGGCGTGCAGGGACGTGTTGATGCCGCAACTCAGTCGCGCTCTTGCAGAGGAGGACAACGAGACGCTGTTGGGTGCGGCGGATGCGGTGCTTGCGCAGTTGATGCGGGCGCCGATGCCGCCGCTGAAGGGCAGGTCGGCGACGAGGGATGTGTATCAGGAGCTTGAGGCGAGAGGGTGAGTATTTCGTCCCCTTCCACTGTCCTTGGACAAGGCTCGCACTGACGCGTTTGTCGTCTACGTTCGTTGCTTGCGATCAGACTGTCGTCCCTGCTCTCATGCCACCTCTCGCATCACCCACATAAGATCGAGCACTTCCGGCGACTGCTGGTGGTGGCGAGCGAGGTCGTGCGGGTCGAGGTCTGCCGGTTGGAGATGGATGGGAGTGGGGAGGGGGAGTTCTAGCTTCGCGGTTTGCGTTCTCATCTTTGGTTCTTATATTCGTTTCCTCTCTTGATACCCCTAATCTACTCTTGATACCCATCTCTGCTTGCTACTACCTGTCTCACGCGATACAATCTTTGCTTCATTCGATGTGCACGCTCAGAGTCGCAAAGATTGGGTCCACTCGCCTACACCCTGCCTGCTCTTGGTTCATCCACAACTCATGTGAGACCTGAGACCTGGAGACTTCCTTCCTCGACCAAAGATGAGGATCAACTTTCGCATGACATAAAAGACCACCGCACACTCGAGGAGATGATCTACACCAACAGATGATCTACACGTCGCTGTACCTAGCGAATGCTTCACACTACTGGCAGCGCGGGCACCAGACTCTCCCAGAAAGCACTGGAGCAGCTCCAGCGTACCCGCGATTCAAGACGCGAAGCTGTTCCTCGAGCTTTCCTAAGAGAGTCAAACTACCGCGCGTCGCACGTCGGACTGAAAGAAAAGAAAAGGATCTGTGAAAAGGACGAAGCGATTCCCACTTCGTGACTACAGACGCGTCAGCGCTAGACTCCACAGAAAGAAGTCAAAGCTGGACGATCAAGCCATGAAGCGGGAAAAAGATCCGTTCCCCTCGTGCCTCTGTGAGGGAGAAGGGCAAACCGCAGTCGGTCCGTCGCACGAGTCGCAGGCTGGCGACGAGAAAGACCCCACGAGGTGTGAAGTCGGGGGGCTCGTCGCCTTCTGCTGGTACTGCGGGACGGAGGGACGTGGAGGGCTAGGGGTAGACTATAGAGGATGGAGGATGGAAAGGGGGGAGGTAAAGAGGAGAGGAGAGGAGAAAGCAGGAGATGGGGAGAGGAGGGGAGGAAGAGGCGCCGCGAGCGATGCCACTCGACAACGGGGACTCTGTACCGTCCTCGTCTCGCAACGGACGGGAAGGTGCTTCGACGCAGCATGCCAGAGGGGGCAAGGACCGCGTGCGCGGATCGAGGCAAGGGGGGGAGGAGGGGGAAAGAAGGAAGGGAGAGGAAGAGGGAGAGGTGTGTAGAAGGAAAGGGAAGAGGTGGACTCCGGTAGAGGGGTACGACACCACACTGGGTTCGTGCAGAGTACGACATCTGCTGTTTCCACTGCAGGAAAGAGATGATGCTTGAGAGTCGCCCGAGTGGGTGAGGTACCCTTCTCCGCGGAGGACCCAGATAGATATGAGGAAAGGAAGGGAAGAGGAAGGGACGAATGGACGAGATGGGACGCCTCTGAGCCACGCACGACGAGCTCGATCCACATCCAGCGACCTTGGACGTTGGGTTCCAACGAGGTGCTAGTTGGGACTGGTCGGATGCGTGGCAGAGCGGCTTACCCTGGTGTAGACGGCCCTCCTTGAGTATGAGGGGGAAGATGGCCGTTCGGAGGTCAGCTGTCCTTTGCGCGCTTGACGACCGTGGAGCGAGGGTTTGGTCCGCAGTCGTCCATCACATTGCGTCAGTCATCCCTTTGCTCCCAGAGCGCTTTCTCGCTGGAGCTCCAAAAGACGAGCTTCTCTCGAGGAGATTCAATGCATCTCCCACTCCTGGGAGCGTCGCTTTCGAGTGTAGAGGCGGTCTCAGACGCAGAGGCATGTGATCGCCCGACAGACCCGGGTGGACTCGCTAGAATATTCGTTTTCTGCAGGAAACAAGGAAGGCATCGATGTCAGCCGCTGGCAGAAAAGGCGACTACTGCATGGAACTCACACCATGGTCCATCTCGAGACTTCCTCGATGGTGAGCTTCTTCTTCTTCCCGCCCGCCTTGGCCGCCCCGTCGTCCGTCCGGATCTCGTGCAGGACGCGCATGTCGTCCTGATCCCGGTCGAGTAGCTTTCGTAGACGCTGATTGTACTCCTGTTGGATAAGGTGGCAGAGAGCAGTCAGTCGCGAGTCAGGGCGAACGGACGGACCGGAAACGCGACTGACCTGCTCGTCCTCTCCCTCCCCGAGCGGCGGCCGCGCAAAGTCGTTCACCTCGTCGTCCTCGGACCGACGAGCGTCCATCCCGATGAACCGACGAGAAGCAAAGTTGAGGATGTTGATCCCGAGAACGATCTTGACCGCGACGAGACTGATGGCACGGCAAAGAGTCAGCTCAGCAGTGAGAGATGAGAAAGGCAGGAGCCGGCACTGACCATGCCCACGCAAACATCGTCCCAAGCACGACCAGCAGATACCGTACCCGGTCCGGCATCCACAGGTCCGCTTCGGCTGGTGAAGAGCTCGACTCTGTGCGACGTGGAGCCATACCGACCGCTTGCATACCGACCCGGATGACGAGGCATGCGAGGGGTAGGGCGGCGAAACCGAGACGGCGAGAGACGAGTGGCGATTGATCCGCAAAGACGTGCTGTGACGGGCAGGAGACGAGCAGTCAGTGACAGACAAGGAAAATGAAGTTGAAGACGCACCTTCTTCTTCGTCGGCACTCCTCGAGCGCCGGCCGTGACGAGGTCGCGACAGAGGACGTCGATGAACCGCTCGTAGACTGATGCACGGATGTGACTGCAAGGAAAGCCCAAGTCAGTATCGATCAAGCACGCTCGGTCAACAGGAACAGAGGACACTGACTTGAACTTTGTGATGTACGCGTGCTTGACCCAGTCCACGGCCATCTCGGACCCGAGGACGATCAGTGCCGGCTGACGGAGAGGCAGGGACATCGAGTCAGTCGGATCTTATCTGAACTCTGAGAGAGCATGGGCGTCGACGTACCGAAAGGATCGTCTCGACGTTGCCCTTGCCCTTGATGAAGCTCTTGGGCAGGAAGGCAAAGTCGGACCCGCTCATCTCGATCAGGTTCCGGACGGCGATCACCGTCAGCATCAGCGAGAGCTGGAAGCGCTCGACGATGTCGCTAAAAAGAAGGCAAAGACGAGTCAGCTCGCCGGGTGATGGACCAGGAAGGCGAAGTGCCACTCACGCGCAGGCGATCTGGAAGAGGTTCTCCTTCTCAAACTTCTTGAACACGGCTGCGGAAGCAAGGACGACATCAGTAGATGCCTAGGTAGAGGTAGGAAGGGACAGAGACGTACATCCTTTGATCTCGGCGAATTGATTTGAAACTAGCAGCGTCAAAAGCGCGTAGTCGTAGCTGTTCACGGCGACATTGAGCGATATGAGCTGGTACAGTAGGACCAGTGCATGCGCGACTACAGAAGAACGAAGCAGAATCAGTGGATGACCGACAGAAGAAAGGTGGACAAGCTTGGACTGACCGACGTAGATGAGGCTGAGGCAGAAGAAGACGGCCGGTCGGAAGTGAGGCTGGGATCCGTTTTGCCGTCGGGAGAGGGTCTCGCGCGCGAAGAGCGAGTCGAGCAAGTCTTGTCCGAACGCACAGCAGAGTCGGTCGGCGATCTGGATGCAAGGAGTGATCGTCAGTCTCGTTCTGATGGGTGTGGCCGCAGATGACTGACCTCAAACGCGTTGAAGATGACGACCAGCTTGATCGAGTCTTGTCTGAGGGAGCACCGGAAAGTAGCGTCAGTCCACGTCTTGATAGGCAGCGATATGTAGAGCAAAGCGGCTCACCCCCGGATCGAGTGATACATGTAACTCGCGTCGGTCCCCCAGATGAGGATCGCGCACGAGGACAGGAGCAACATAAACTTGAGCATGTCAATCTTCTGCGAGGGGGCGATGCGTCTGCAGAGAAGGCGAATCAGCACAGTGGTAACCAGTATGTCAAAGAGAGATGCAGCGCGACTCACTGTCGAGGCGTCTTCCATACAAGGGCGATCCAGTAGTTGCGGGCAAGGACAAAGAACGCGATGAAGGATCGCAAGGGTAGAATGGTGAAGACGTAGAGGAACGAGTCCAAGCAGACCAGAGACCCAAAGAGAACGAGCTACGGACGAGGCAAATGGTCAGATTGCCACCGTTGCGCCCGACGGTGGAGGATAAACTGACCTTCTCGATCGCCAGAGGCACCTGAAGGAAGTTTGACACTCGCTCCCCTACATGAGCAGAGTTTCAGCTCGAGGTCTCCTCCGAGCCGAGAACGTACGGCCGTCCGAGACTCACACTTCATCTCCTGATGCGAGTCAAAGTCGTTTGCCCAGATCTCCTCTTGCAGGTACTCCCACAGCGTGCTCGGCGTCCGCGTCTCGTCCGCCTCTGCCTTGACCTCTCCCGACAGTGGCGGTGATTCCGGCTCAAGCTCGACTCGGTTCCCTTCGCTGCCTCCAAACTTGCGTCTGAGGAGCTCGAGGTCGAGTGTCGGTAGGTCTACGCTAGTCGAGAAGGCCCGTGTCGGACTCGGAGGGAGGGACGAGTATGCAGCGGGTGGACGATCTCGACGGTGGGGTCCGCCCTCGACTGAGGATCGTGAGGAGGTCGTCGAGGAAGTTGGCGATGAGGGCTCCTGGCGACTGAAGGCTGACGGCAGAGGGAACGAGGACGATGGCGGCAGAAAGGGTGACTCGTCAAAGTTGGAGTAGGCCGATGTGAAGGACGCGTGATGAGCCAGATGGTGTTGATATGGCGGCTGGCCAGGTGAGGACGAGGTCGAGAAGCCCGAGGGAGACGAGAACGGGTTCATGTTTGGTGGGAGGGGGATCTGGGGAGGTGTCTGGTGCGTCCGCGTCGACGAGGTGGACGCGAGAGGCGTCGATGGCGCGTGCGGACCCTCATTGCCCGGTAGCGATGGGAACGGTTGTGGAGGTGGCGAGGGAGTAGGAGATGGGTACGGTCGCATCTAAAGCACGAGTAACGGCAACGCAAAGGATGGGTGAGCTGCGAGATCCGAGGCTGCCGGGAGGTTGAGCTCACCTTGTCTCTGGACGAGCTGCTGCTTCCTGGCACGTGCAACGAGTCGGAACGGACGCTCGACAGTCGACGACCGAGTTTGGGAGGGAGAGACATGGCTGACACGTCCTACAAGCTTGCTGCACTGTCGATGGGGCGAAACTGAAGTGCTGAGGACTCTGATCGAGGACAAGTCCGATCTCGCCTGGAGCGCGTACGAGTGAGCGAAGTCGAAGTTTGTCGATCCAAGAGCGTGCAAGCCGATGCCTAGCGAGAGGCTGGCTAGATGGACAGTCGCCAAGGTCGTCGGTTCGAAGGTTGAGGTCGTTGAGGGCGACCTGAGAAGAAGGGAGCACGCCGGGTTCGAGCTCACCTCTCGAGCTCCTCCCACCCTCGACCTCGTCCGCCGGCCATGTCATCCTTCTATCTCGTTCTCGTAGGGTAAATACGCATCAATAATGTCTCTCCAATTCTAGAGGTGCACTTGCTGACTGCCTTGTGTCGCTGCAGGCCTCTGGACAACCCGTTGTCCGAGCACACGTTCCCATCGTCTCGCCCGTCCTCGCTGCCTGCCCAAGGCCTGTCCAATCCTTCACTCACGTCATCACCAGCCTCGACACCCTCCTCGGCCTCAGCAAACTTCCCTTCGTGGTCATCAACACCACAGCCGTCCGCTTCACCGCAGTACGCGTCCGCGTTTGGGGCCAACGCGGCCTCGATGGCCGGCGTGCGCACCCCAGAGATGGACCGCAGAAAGGGAGGACCAGGAGGAGGGTACGACGTAGGACATCTCAGACAGATGGTCGCGCACAGCAGTCTGGATCTGATCGAGGACGGGATGGTGTCGGGCAACATGTGAGTGGCCAGCTCGGCCAGAGGGAGCGAGACCGACCGAGCTCACCATTCAACCTCGCGTATGGCCGCCCTCGCGACGTTCTCCTGCCTGTTTCAGGTACCTCAAGTCGATAGACAAGTTCAACGAGTGGACAGTATCAGCTTTCGTAGCACCATGCGGTACGTCTCGTGTTCCACATGCCGCCCAATCTCATCTTTCTGGGTCAGCTCGAACTCAGGGCTCAAGTCGCTTGCTCTGCCCGGTTCTACAGTCAAGTTCGTGCTCCTCCACGAGGCCAAGAACGACGAGGGCATCCGGCTGTTCTTCCTCGACGTCTGGGAAGCTTACGTAAAGGTACGTCTGGTCGACTCAGCGATCAACTGCGTCTTCCGCTGCTGACAACATCGATGCGTATCCTAGGTGTTGCTCAACCCGTTCCACACGCCAAATACGCCCATCAAGGGACCACTGTTCGACGGCAAGGTGCGTGCTTCGGCCAGGAAGCATCTGTAGGCAGCGACCCGGGACCGGTCGGAAGCAGAGGGTGAAACCCGGTCGAGCATCTGGTCGGGCGAGTTGAGAGGTGATGCCTGTACTCTAAATATATACCCTCGCACATTCAGGATATACCCACTTGCACTGATCTGATGGCCACTCTTTGTGGCGAGCGAGCGAGCTGAGTTGAGCAAGCGGAGCCCAGTTGCCCTGTGCCCCGCCTGAAGCTCGAGCTCACCACGACGTTGTCCCTTCCGCAACGCCGACCTGCTCTCCGTCCCGTCCTGATGGAGTCTCCTACCTCTCCTCACAAGGCCTCTGCTGGACCTCGTCAGACTGCTCCCGGTCGTTTGGGTGGGTACGCTCCGCCGAGCGCGGTCGTCGGTCGGTCGTACGGTCCTCCTGGGCAGACTCCCTCGCGCGAGCCGTCTGCCGGGTCGAGTGTGTCAGCGGCCAACTTCGTCAAAGCAGAGCCTGTCGAGTCGCCAGCAGCGAGTGTCCAATGGCCTTGGAATCATCCGGTCCCTCTTGTGTTGTACTTTGACCCGTTCTCGGTCGAGGCAAAGAAGCTGGCAGACAAGCTCGAGGTGAGCTCACCCACCCTCAACCTCCCGCCTCGCCACCTCGCCCTCGCCTCGCTGTGCTGGCCGCGACTGACTCGCACTTCCTCTTGGCCGGTCTGATCAGTCCAAGGCGTCCAAGCTCGGCTGCACGCTCCCGCGGACGACGTATGCTCACGAGGCGACGCACATTGTGCTCGACCCAGAGTGCGAGCTCAACAACGTCTTCCGCTCGGGCTTGCCCGGACAGGTCGTCTCGCTCGACTGGCTCAAGCAGTCGTACTTTGAGATGGAATCAGCACCGGAACAAGACTACCCAGTCAAGCCGCTCGCCCAGGCCCATCAACCAGCGGATCTTGCGAGTGACAGACACCGCACTGACGCGGAGGCGGATCAAGCGTACCCTCCGTCAGTCTCATCTCCATCGTTGCTCTGTCCTCTCATCTTGCCTCATCTTGGCTCATGCCATCCATACCCTCTGACAGTCGACTAGATGGCACCTTGTACGTCACCGGAAAGGCGACCGCGCACGGCTGGCTGCTTTCCGAGGAGGACTCGCTCGCACGCTTTCTGGCTGCCCTTCCAAAGTGGCAGGAGGTCACTGCCGACACGTTCGACAGATACGCCGAAACTGTCAGTGCAGCCGAGTCGAACTATTCTCTTCTTTGTACGATCCTGACGTGAGCTTTGCCGCCCGCTAGCATCACGAGCGGACGGCGAGGGCTTACGAGCAGCACTATCGCTACCGTCGGGCGCAAGTCGATCACCAAGTTGCCACAATCCGCGCTGAAATCAATGGCGAGGATCCTCCGCGCTGGGAGGAACCCGAAGACGAGGAGATGGACCCGTCTGGACTCGACTTATCGTCAGTCACGGCGTCGCGATCCTCCCATACCCTCGGCCTGTGCTGACCCGATCTTTCATCCTCGTCTCACCCCGACCAGCGCTGACGAGAGGCATCACGCCGAAGAAATGGCTCATGAGATAGATGCCCAGGAGGAGTCAGACTCGACATTTGACGGCGAGATGTCAGATGGAGCTGAAGACGATGAGTCGTGAGTCCCTTGTTCGACAGACTCACCGGTCAAAGCGGACGTTTCCCTTGTGCTGACCCTATTTTAATACGTTTCAACATGACAAGACGCGGACCTCGGGCCGCACTACCTCCTTTCTCTGGCCGCAACGGGGCCTACTCTCAAGAAGAGCAGAGAACGATTATCAGATTGCTAAAGCAGAAACACGACACCCTTACGACCATCTTTGATACTTTCCAACGCCGAGTGAGCAAGTCTTTTCTTCTCTTCTCGAATCTGACTGGATCGCTGGGACTCACGCGCAACCCCACTCGGCTGGTCAGTACCCGCATCGCACCGCCCACGCCGCCAATCAGCATTACTATAACCATCGGGCCTACTACGACCAGGAGAGCGGAAGATCTCAATCTAAGTCTAAATCTGCCGTCATGTTCGTGTTCTCTGTCTTCCAGAATGTCACTCTCGGTGAAGCTGTCGCTAACACTTGCTTTGCCGCAATTATTCCAGGGCTCCCAGCGCATCGACTCGACCGCCGTACTCAGAGAAGGAGAAGCGCTACTTCGTCATGCTTCTTCGTGGAAACTCGGTCGAGAAGGCAGCTCGATTGTTCTCAAGAGAGGTACGCCCAGACCTTTTCAAGCGATCTTTGCACACAGCTGACTTGCTTCATGCTATCCTAGTTCCCCAACCGATCTGCCAAGTCGGCTCAGGGCCAGTACTACAAGTACCAGGCGATGTACAAGCAGCGCATGGCCGAGCGAGACCCAGATATGGACACGGACTCGAGCGAGGATGACGCGCCTCCCCCTGCCGCTGGAGGAAAGGTGGGCGCGTTCGCTTCTTCGTGGACCGAGGAGGAGAACGAGGAGCTCATCCGTCTTAGGGCCCGATACGTCGTCAAGTCGGAAGCTTATCGCCAATTTAGCCGAAAGGTACGTCATGTCCGTGTTCAGCGAAGAAATCCTCGGCTCGTCTGACCTTCCTTCGGTGGTGTATGACCTGCTCAGTACCCTGGTCGTACCCTCGGCGCCATCGCGGAGCATGTCCGTCAAAACGAAGCCCAATGGCAGCCCAAGATCGACGCCCTCAAACGACAGGCGGCCCCGGGCAGCAGCGACCACCACCGACGCGTCTCTGAGCCGGAACCTGCGGGACCGTCGTCAAAGAGGTCGAGGATGGACGACGACATCATCTCTTCCTCTTACCGACCTCGACAGTCGCTTCCGTCTGCGCCAACGAGCTCGTACCGACCCGAGAACCTAGACCGACAGAACGCGGTCGCCTCTGGGTCTGGCACCTCGGCCTATTATCGCCATGCTCCCGCCCGGTCGGCCTCGTCATCCCTCTCTCCAGGACCCGTCCCGCTCGGTCTCAGAGCCATCGCTCATCGACCGTACGGCATCAACAACGCTACCACCGTCCTTTCTCCTCCTCGCGCTGCTGCTCCGCTCAATCGATCACCCTCTGTATCTCCAGCGCCTCTTCCGCTCCCCGCTTCATCTCCTCCTCCATCCGCTCCCGAACCAGCCGCCTTCGCCTTTCCTAACGTCCCACCTCAAGGCCACCCCCCTCACCTGCCGTTCTGCTGCTTCTGCGGCCACGCCGACTCGCCCGTGGAATCGTTCTCGCAGCTCACGCTCGCGGCGGCAGACCAGAGCCATCCCGACCCGGAGATGCGAACGGTCGTCGTCGAGGTACCCCCGAGGACGGCATGTAGGAACTGCAGAGCGCTGTACCATGCGAGGGTGAAGGAGGATGACGAGGACGAGGAGGAGATGGGTGGGACGGAGCTGGAGAGGTTGGGGAGGGTGACGAGGGCGGTGGTGCTTCAGGGGTTGGAGAAGAGGGCGATGAGAGTGAGGGTGGGCTGAGCCGGGGTGCGGAGAGATGTTGGAGCTTGTATGTCTTTTTTTCGTCTGTCTTGGTACGGTTTCGCCTTATGTCTGTCTCCCTCTCACGTACACCTCCGATCACATCTCTGTCAAATGTCAGCACGAGCACGCTCGAGACGACCATCTTCCTTGATCCCCCCCCCCCCGCACTCACCCACCACCAAATTCTCTCTCCCGCTATTTTCCCTATGCATCCAGTGCGGTTTGCGTTGTGTGAGAGTGAAAGTGAAAGACCAAAGAGTGTGATATAGTGTGACAAAGACACAAGGATAGTACGACAAGCCAAAACGTAAGACCCAAGAGAATACGTAAAAAGGGGGGGTCCCACGGGCGGTCAAAATAAAGTGAGCTGATGGAGCGAAACGAAGGCGGGCTGAGGACCTAAGAGGGGGGCTGAGAAGATCGAAACGACAAGATGCTAGCTAGCTGGCTGGACGGGGGAGGGGTCCCAAAGCTTAGGCGTTGACGGCGTCCGAGGGGACTCCAAAGTCGAAGATGATGGGTCCAGCGACGGTGTTGTCGTCGGTAACGGCCGAGGCGTCGTACACGGTCGAGATGACTCCGTAGGCGATGCCTTTGTACGCAGAAAGAAAAGGAAAAGGCGGGGAGGCGGGGTCAGCGACGGGAGCCTCTGGGAAGCGAGACTAAAGAGCAGACTCACCCTGGATGTTAGGGAGGGTGACAGTTCCATCGGCGTTGATGGGGTTGACGGTCGAGGTGAGGCCAGAGTAGACGATCAGCCACTCGGGGTTTCCGGTGGTCGGGAAGTCGAGCGAGACAGTCTGGCCGGCGTAGAACTCCTCCTCGACCACTGCGGCGGCAGGGAAAGCAACAACAGGAAGAGCAGGGTTGCTCTCAGGGCACGAGGTGATCTGTAGTAGCAAGGAGGGAGAGTGGGGGGAAGGGGGAAGAGAGGGAGGGGGGGAGGGGTCAGCGGCGGAACGGGGCGACACCGGCGCTGCGCGAGACTGAGAGGAGGGACGTACGAAGGCCGCAGCGATCGAGTAAACCTGCGAGAAGCCGAGAGGGGTGTCCTCAGGTCCGGACCAGGCGGATCCCTTGAGGACGGCCGAGTTCATCCACGCCTGGTGTCGGGCCTCGGTGGTGAGGATCGAGCCAGCAGCGGTGATGTACGCAGGGTCGGTGATCTTGTTGGCAGCTCCGAGGTAGGCGGCAACTCCGACGTTCTCGATGGCAGAGGACAGTCCGAGGAAGCCTGGAGGGGAGGGGGAAGGGCGGATGAGGGTCAGCGACGCGTTTCCCTCTGCACATCCCGCGGAAAACATCAGAAAAGGCCGGGAAACTCACCAGTAACTCCCTCGTAAGGGAAGGAGTAGGCGCAGGGAGCCGTGGCTCCAGCACCAAGCGCTCCCTGCAGGAAGGCGACGTGCTGAGCCTCGTGCTGTCCGACCTGGACGATTCTCTTTCGGACCCAGTCGGGGTAGCCGGCAGCCTTGAACGCGGCCTGGTCGAACTTGGCGAGAGCCTCAGAGTAGAAGGCGTTCTCGAGGTGCTCGAGGGTGAGAGCGTCTGTACAAGGGGACAGGAGGGTTCAAAGGAAAAGAGGGGAGGGGGAGGGAGGAAGAAGGGAGGGAGGGAAGAGGTCAACAACACGCGTCGGAAAAGGCCGATCGCGCCGACGCGACAACAGAGCAGAGGGGACATACACTGAAGGATGGTGGCTGCAGGCGGAAGAAGGGAGTATGAGGAAGGTAAGACGACCGAGTCAGTACGAGTTCGGATGGGGAGGATGAAGGCGAGGGACGAGGCCAGGCTGGAGGAGGGGATAAACTGACTGTCAAGGGCAGCGTCTCGCTTGGCGACGGGCGAAGCAAGAACTGCGACCGAGGCAAGGAGTCCAGCAAAGAGGGAGGTAGCGAGCATCTTGAAGTCTTGAAGGAAGGTGAAGGGTGATTAGGTGAGAGAGGAGCGGAAAAGGAAGGACGAGGTTGTTGTTGTTGATGACCAGAGAGGGGTCGTCCGCTCCGCCGTGTTTTTGTGGTCGATTTGGCGACATATTGGCAAACACGCTGGGCGCGCCCCAACTTTCAGAGAAAGGGACCAGGGTCATGTGGAGCGAAAAGGGGCGCTGAAAGAAGTTTGAACGTCCAAACGCGTCCGGAGGAGATCGAAGGGAGATGTGCCGGCCCGCCGCGAGAAGCATCAACACGACGTCCTCTTAATCTTTGCCCTCGTCTGCGAGCCCTGAGCTCGACTGGCAAGCCGTGAAGGGACTGATAATGATGCCGATAATACGCCTATCCGTCAGGCCAGGGTGCTGACCTGTGCAGGGCGAGCAGGCCGAACAGGTCCGGTCTGCTGGGGGAAGGGAGATGTGGGAATCGTCAAGCTCGGGCCGCGCAGAGATCGAGCGGGTGGCCAAAGCCTCGCCCATCCAAGCAGACATGACGAAGGTCATTGTTGTCGGTTCGTTGAGGGAGCCTGATAGGATCTCGACAGTCGATACCGAGTGTGTGGTGTGTCTCGGTCGCTGTCGGCGTCAGGAGTCAGAAGGCAAAGCTCACGAATCTCGCGAGCTCACCTTCTGGCCCTTCCCGTCGCCAACGACGACCCTGCCCGTTTGACCGCCGCCGAGCACCGAGCTCGAGGGTCGGTTGAATGAGCTTTCTACCCCTCCGAGGATCGATCCATCACACCTCCGCCGTCAGCCGGGTCTGCAGCTCCACCGTCCTCGGCTTTCGCCCGCTCACCCTCCGAGCTCGCTCCGTCTCGACCCATGCGGACCTCACCACGCAGCTCCTCAGAGTCAACGATGGCGTCGCGGAGGACGCTCAGCGAGAGCTCAGGTGGATGAACGAAGAGATCCAGAGGGTCGGCAAGGTGTCGGTTGATGAGCTCGAGTCGAAGCTTGAGAGGATGGTCCGAGAGAGGGCTCAGGGGACACCTCTGCAGTATGTTCTAGGTGAGCTCACCGACCTCCTGTCTGCGGACATGCAGCTCAGGCCTACGAATCTGACGAGCTCACGCTGATTATTGCATCATCTTTCTTTCCAGGCAACCAGCCTTTCGGTCCTCTCCTCCTCACCGTCCGCCCTCCCATCCTCATCCCCCGCCCGGAAACAGAAGAGTGGGCTCTCCACCTCGCCTCCCTCCTCCCCTCCAGCAACACCACCTCATCTTCTCGGATCCTAGACCTCTGCACCGGCACCGGCTGCATCCCTCTCCTCCTCCTGACCCTTCTCCCGCCTGGCTCAGCGACCGCAACAGCCATCGATGTCCTGCCCGCCGCGTGCGAGCTCGCAAGGGAGAACGCCTCGACGATTCTGGAAGGAGAACGAACGCTTGAGGTGCTGAAGAAGAATATCTTTGCTGCGGGCTTCCTACAAGAGATGCTTGGCGCGGACGGAGAGCGGAACCCAGACGTGTTGACGTCCAACCCGCCGTACATCCCCAAGGACGAGATGCTCGCGCTCGACGAGTCAGTCAGCGGGTTCGAGAGTCATCTGGCATTGGCAGGGGACGTGCCAAGGTCGTTCGACCCATCTGTGAGTCCTCCTCTCTTGCTCAACCTCCTCTCCTCGCCTCGACCCGCCCTGACCCAACCCTGTCTTCGCCCCCTAGGCCATCCCACCCACCCTCTCCCACCTGAAACCCCTCAGAGGCCTCGACTTCTACCACCGCATCGCCCACCTTATCTCGCTCGGACTCGTCCGCCCGCCTCCCTCGCAGACAGCCCACCCCCAAGTCGCGCTCGAGGTCGGACACGATCAGGCCGGCGAAGTTGTAGAGATCCTCAGCAAGGGGACCGGAGGACGGATCGAGAGGACAGAGGTGTGGACCGACTTTGCAGGGAAGGAGAGATGCGTCGTTGGATGGCTCCAGAGCGAGACGCGCACGGGTGAAGGGGAACGGTGAAGTCGATGAGCCTACAAACGACGTTGGAGCCTTCCCTGCCGCCGCTGTGGTCGAGGAGGAGTTCCACGCCGGCCAGACTGTCGCGCTCCACTTCCCGACTACTGGGAACCCCGAGTGGCTGATCGTCTACTTTGGCCTCATCTCGACCGTCAACCTCATCAACGCCGATGGAACCGTGCGGTCTGTCTGCGTTCTGTGTGCCTGTAGGTAGCTTGAGCCTCGGTAGATCCACTACATCTCGAACCTTTTGCGAGCGCGGACAAATACTCTCAAAAGAGTCGCAGGTGTTTGGGGGAGGGAATGATCTGAATCGCCGGCACCGCGGGCCGGGCGTCTTGCTGAGGTAGACTAGTATGTCAAAAGTGCTTCAAATGATATAGGATGCGATCAAGGGTAGACGACAGGTCCAGAGGCGGTATCAAAGGGTGAAGACGGTTCCAAAAGTGGGGTAAGGTGAGGAAAGGGGGTGTTACAGACGGGTAGTAAGGTAGCGGGAGGGGAATACAGTAGTAGTACGAAGGGATTCTGGAAATGAGATCAATGTAAGGGGTATCGGATCCATCAGGCGGTTCCGTTCCTCGGTCGTTGAGGGGAAGGGTGATTTGCGGCTGTGGTCGAGGGCGGGATGCCGAATTCGGGGATCTGAAGTCGCATGTTTAAGGCGCGGTCAGTACGACGCCGCTATCACTTCTCTAGCGAGTGGACCCGACGCACATAGTCCTCGTCGATCTCCCTCGCGACCAGCTTCCTGAGGAGCGTCAACACGAACGCGCGCTCAAAGCCAGAGTTGATGAACTGGGTTGGCACGTCCGAGGAAGGGTTGAAGTCGAGAGCAGGGAAGGTCTCGGTCGGGCAGCGTAGGAGGTTGGGCGCAAAGATGGTGGCGAGGTTCATCTCGGTCATCTTTGTCTCGGCTTGATGGGCTAGGAGCAGTTGGAGGAACGAGATCGTGAAGACGACGACATCCCGGTTGATCCTGCGTCGGCAAAGCAAGGGTATGATCAGCGAGCTTGCAAGTGTCCGGATCAAGACGAGATCGGCGGGAACGCACCTCGGAAGCGAGCGGATCAGATCGCAAACCGCCTTCGGATCGCTCGACACCGCTAGCGCCTGGTTGTACTTTCCCGGTGGGATCAACGGCTCCTGCAGCTCTCTCAGCCAGAGCTTCATCAAGCTCGCCGGAACGTTCGGGTCCTCGACCCCGCTGAGTTGATACTGTCCGCGATCGATCCTGTCCTTGAGCATCGCGACCCCGTCTCCGTCTCCAGGAACACGGAAGATGCCTTCAGTCGATGCGCCACCGAGAGCAAGGATGCCGTTCGCGAGGAAGGGGAGGATGATCGGAACGCGGTCGGTAGGGTATAGGTCGGCTTGGATGGCGAGGGTCTGAGCGAGAGTGGAGCCGAAGACGGATGGGTTGAAGGCGGCCGACATGGCAGACTCAATCTCGAGGATGGTAGGAGCTTTGCCTTTCGGAGGCTTGTTAGAGGCAAGACGGTCAAGGCAGTCTATACGGGAAGCGGATCAGGTCAGACACGAGCAGTAAGGAAAAGATTCTTCGACAAGGGACAGGTGCAACTCACGACGTGCCATGACTTGCACTCGAGCCCCGATCTCGTCCGCGTGGTCTGTCGAGCGAGCAGTCGTCTTGATGAACATCTTGAGGTACTCTGCGTAGTTCTTGGACGGCGAGAAGGTGACAACCAAGACAGAGAGGAGCTCCCACCCGCGGAAGACGCACGATCTAGAGACAGAAGAAAGGTCAGCACGCCAGGTCTGACCCAAGCCGGGGAAGAAGAAGCTCGATGACTGACAAGTTTGGGTTCTCTGTGAGCTGCTTTACGATTTGTGAGTAGATCTCGTCCCTCAGCTCGAGGTGAGCGATCCCGACGCTCAGCAGCCACCTGACCTCGCCCAGCATGACCTCTCTCTCTATCAAAGGCGCAGGAGGACTGCTCTTGGCGGTCGAGAGGCCCTGCCCGGATGAGGATGACGACGAGGTCGACAGCGTCGGAACATCGACCGGCCGATCCCGCTCGCCCATCGCTCGCTGGATCACCTTGAAGCACTTGACGGCGGTCGACTTGAGGGACGATGAGAGAGTGAGCAAAGGAGTCGTGATGGCAGACTAAAGCGCAAAGACATGCAAGGCAGTCAGTCTCAGTAATGCCGGAATTTGCTTGATCGCGAAGGAACGGAAGAGAGAAAACGACTGACCTTCTGCCAGACGAGCATGACCGAGACGGGCACCTTCTTGCGGAGGAAGACTCCCTGGGTATGAGACGTCGAGAAGAAGCGATCTGCGTACTCCTTGACAGAGAAGGCTTTGATCTCGGACGAGATGTCGACAGGCAGGATCGGATGCTCGCTGTAGATGTCGCGACGAGAACACAAGACGTCAGCACATTGCGTCGCCCCGGTGGCACGGATGGCTGCGGAGCTTACCCTGTGCTGAATCGCTTGGTGTTGATCGTCGGAGGGACGACGATCGGTCCATCGTTGCTGCCGTCTTTGACCGGGCTCATCCTCGTGCGAGCTCCCAGGTCGAGGGACGGCTGCCCGATGTTGCGTCGAGAGAGATCCGTCTTGAGTCTCTCCAACGTTGGTCGCTCCGTCGGCTGAGCGGGTGGAGGCACAGGTCCGCTGATTGCCCGATCTCTGAGTCGTCGCCCCATCCCGGCCAGCCCTCCGTTCTTCTCCGGTGTCCGAGCCCCACTGCTGCTCGCGACCGACCCAGGCGTCGACAGTCCAGACGGACTTTCCACTTCTACGTCTCCTCTCAACTCTGCTGCGGCACCCGCCAGGCTTCGTTGGATGCCTCCGATGCCTCCTCTACTGTGCGTCGACGATGGTGGGGCAGACCCCTTCTTGCGGTGATTGGCGGACGAGGGTTCGAGGTGAGCAGGTAGGGAGGCAGCGACAGCGTTGAGTGCAGACGCGCTACGTCGACGTTGGAACGACTTTGACGGCGGTGCTCCGAGGGTGCTCATCTGGATGGCGCTCAGAGGGATCACCAGACGGGTGTCGGGCTTGGTCCAGCGCGTCTCGCGAGTGACGGTGTGGTAATAGTAGGGCAGGTTCTGCCGTGCGGGGTCCAGAAGCTGCCACCACTGACCCGTAGGTGGTATCGGTAGGCTAGACACGCCAAAGCAGGGAGCAGCAGCAGAGCGGTCAGCGTCAAGTCGGCTGGGAGGACGGCTATGTACGGTCGCTGGACTCACACATAGACCCCGTTTGGGGGCTGCCACGAGCACTCGCCCGTCCGAGGGTTCGCAAAGAAGATTGCGCTCGTCGAGAGATCCTGCAAGGTGACTGGGCAAGTCAGGGGCAGGGAAACAAGGTCAGCTCCGGGCCGACATGAGTCGTCGCCTTTCTTCTGGCCATCGCGGCCACCATCAATCAAAGATGAGATGTGTGACTCACCCCAGAAGTTCTGCGGTACAGAAGCATGAAACAGGTTCCCGAAGAGAGTCAGTCGAGAGCATTTACGAGCTCATGAGCTCGACCAGACCCTGAGCCGAGTGAGCTCTGAGGGGACACAGGGTCAGAACTGGCGACGATGGACTGACCTCTCCCCATGTATGCTCTTCCTCCCATCCCCAGCCGTTCTCGTCGTCCTCGTCCGAGTCGTGTGCGCGGCGAGCGTCTCCCTTCAACCTCTCCTCGCGGATGACTGCCTCGTCGCTGCCCTTTGCAGCTGCCGCGTGACCGTTCATGCGTCTCTCTGACCGAGTGAGCGAGCTTGCCCGTGAGCTCGAGGCGGATGGCTTCTTCTTTGACGGGCTGCGTTGGCCGTAGTTGAGCTCCTCGTCGAGGTGGGCCGGCTGAGCGTGAGAGAGGGCGCGACCTTTGCCCTTGAGTCGAGCTGGCGGGGACGGTGACGCCGGAGGGGAGGGCCCTGGCTGGCGACCTTCGCGTGGAGGGGTGAAGGACGAGGGAGGGCTGGGCGACATGCGCGGTCGATGTTGATGGTTGCTGACGGCGGCCGACATGGTAGCGACAGACGGAGGGAGCCTGATGCGGCCAAGGTTGGATGTCGGAGGAGAGGTGTTGTGGTGAGACACGACGGAGTACACGACCAACAACAGGACAAGAGAGGAAGAAATGTGTCAGATGCAAGGCCAGCTCGTACAACAACACCTCCACGCGTGAGAGCGATGATGTCTGGACGCAGAAGAGCAAGGCACGTACCTGCAGGGGGTGTCGATGGGGAGGGAAGCTCACACCCACGGGCCGTCCACGCGTGTCAAGCGAGCTCACAAGCAGCCCCTGACAGAGCAGAGAACGTCCTCAAACTGACTGAGGAGAGATGAAGGACGCGTAAAGCTCTTTTGCCGAACAGACCAAGGACTCTGCTGGGGTGTGATGGTGCGAGATCGGGTGTTAGGGGGGAAAGGGGAGGACGAGAGCTCGAGAGAGTAATCGAGACAAGCCGAGGGCGATCGAACGTCACTTCTGGGATAGAGACAACTCGTTTGCAGAGAGCTCATCAAAGATTGTCAGATATCAGACTAAGGAATGAGCATCGTTTCTGCCCAGAAACCTTGCAGAAATGTTGCACGTGTCGGTCACCTGCCAGCCGAGGTCCGAGGGCCACCCTCGACCGGGTTTGCGTCCGACGTCAACCTGATCCCATCCACCACCTTGCTGATTGTCGAGCTCACTCCGGTAAGCCAGCTCCTCCTCTGTGTCTCCTCCTGTGCATCGAACGTTCACTGACAGTCTGATCTCTGTTGTGTGTGCTGCGCAGACTGCTCTATCGATGGCGACCAGTCCAGAGGGGGGCTCTGATCCCCCCCGTTCAGCTTCACCGTCGCACTCCCGCTCGCAACCCCAGTCGCCCATCGCACACCGCACTCCTTCGCACCCAGACATTCACCGCCACACCTCTCACCGCCCCTTCCGTCCTCTCCCAGGCCGCTACGACTCCGAGAGTGGCTCTCTAGCTGGGATGTCGACGACGGCCGAGGGCTCGCACCTCTCGCACGGACCTTCTGGCTCGACCGTCGGAGGAGATGGCCTTCTGTTCCCTCAAGGAGCAGGAGCCTACGTCGACCACCGAGCTGGAGAGTTTGAAGGCTCGACCAGGTTTGACGGCCATGTCGACGACCGGTCCGAGCGAGATGGCGGCGACGGAGGTGGAGGAGGTCACTCGGACGAGTGGGAAGACGGGTCAGTCCTTCTCTCCTCACCTGGCAGCACAAGAGATCATCATCTCGACATTAGTGCCCATCAGACGAGAGCGGGGCATACTCGAAGTGCTTCCGAGAGATGTTCGCGTGCTCGGAGGTCGTCCGAGGCTACGCTGGAGGTCGCGAGCAGGGCCGGTGCTTCTCCCATTGAGCTCGTCTGACTGATTATCTTCCACCTCCGCTATGCTCTTCAACGCTTACAGATTCCATCTCGCCAGTACGAGTCTCCCAAAGAAGTGAGACCATTTTCTGCGTGTTGATACGCAGTCCAGACTGGGCTTGTAGCTCATCCACAACCCTGAAGCGGAGCTGACGGTCCCCTGTCCTCCGACCGACAGACGCAAGATCCCGACCCACCCCAACCCATCCCCTCACTCGCCATCGCCCTCAAACAACAAGGCGCCCAACTCTGCTCACTCCACCACCTACTCGACCTCGACGTCCAGTCTGATCCGGTCCGCGCACGCGTCTGAACACTTCCCCTCGTTCCCCTACCTGCCACGCGGGTACACCCACCAGCCGCCGACGACGCTCCCTCACCCGACCCCGCTCCCGTTCACTCGCGCGAGTCCCGCCTGCCGGGCGTTCCTCTGGTCGAAAGCGGTCTGGGCGGAGCGCAAGCGGATGTTGGCCTCTCGGATCTGCCTCGAGGCCGACGGAGGCGAGGGCTGGCTCGCACCAGACGAGGAGAAGGCCGTCGAGTTTGGAGGCAGCGTCTGGGGGAAGGGATGGGAGGATGGAGGAGAGTACACCTCGGTTGAGGAGTCGCTCGCGTGGGGCAGGAGAAGGAAGAAGACCAAGTACGGCTCGATAGGTGGGATGGAGGGCGGGAGCGGAGCGATGAAGGGGGTCCGAGAGATGCTCACTCCGGACGGGCTTAGCATCACGTGCGTCGTCAGGGAGGAGAAGGTCTGGTTCGGAGGCAAGAAGCCAAAGCCGCTCTCTCAGCTTGCAGAGACGGTTTTTGAGTTCGACATGAGCGATGATCCAGGTCCGTCCGACGCTTGTTCTCGGATGCCTAGCCGCCCTCCATGTGCTGATCCATCGTTTCGCATCTACTGCTTGAACAGCGACTGTCACCCATGATCACAACACCCGACTGCTCCATTCGCTCCATGACCGCCTCCACTTGTACACGACCAACTACAAGTCATCCGCTCCGCCCGTGGGCGCCAACAGCGAGTCGACCTCTGGCTCGCCAGCAGGCTCGGATGACCGCCAGACGCTCGGTCCGACGACCAAGCACCATCCAGACACGTACATCAACGTCGGCACGCAGACGTTGGACAAGCCTCCGCGGGAGGATGACAAGGGCGCCAAGGTCATCACCCCTCGGCCTCTGCCCAAGGATGGCAAGCGAGCAACCGCAGGATCAGCGGCGGCCGCACCAGCGTCGGCAAGGAAGGGCAGTCTGGATGCGAGTGTGCCCAAGCCAGCCAAGCCGAAGCGCGACGACGTGATCGAGACGATTGAACCTGTTGGCGACGGAGGTGCTCCCGGCGCTGGAGGCGGTACGGGCACGTCGCACAAGAAGAAGGGCAAGAAGAAGCGAAGCGCGCTCGCCAACGCGGCCAACCCTCACCACATGAAGAACTACGTGCCCACGCGTCTTCTCTCCGAGCAACCCCCTGCGCCCGTCAATCCAGCCACCCTCATCTCGAACCTCCTATTCCCTCCGCCGACCCGCTTCCTTTCTGCGCAACCGAGGCGGCATCGCTCGTCGAACGGCCAACCGGCCGCAGACGAACCTCCGTCTGAGGAATAGTGAGTCCACGTCCGCGCATGCACGGCGCTTGACCATTGGCTGACCGTCTCGCGTTCCGTCATCGCAGCTTGTGTGTCTACTGCGACTACGACCTCTTCTACGGCACCAACGACGCGAAGAGGAAGATCGTCGAGAAGCGCAAGAAGACGCTTGCCCGACGCAGGCGAGCAAAGGAGCGGGCCAGTGGTGTCGCCAACGGGACGGCAAAGACGACAAAGAAGACCAAGGCTGCCGGAGGCAAGAAGCCAAACATGAGGTCGAGGGGCGTCGGAGACGACGGCGTGGACGACGACGAGTACCGACCGGAAGGTAACTCGACCGGTGTTCCGTCCGAGGAGGGAGACGACTGGGACTGCGACGAAGAGGGTGCGGATGGCGCAAAGTGCCAGTGAGTCGGACGCGTCGCTTCGTCTGGGCCATGTCGAAGCTGATCGAGCCGTCTTTCTGTCGTCATTCAGGAGCTGTGCCGATCGCCGCGCCCACGAGGACAAGGACCTTTCTGGGACGCGTCCAAAGGGCAGGACCAAGGAAGAAGAGGGACACGTCGACCTTGACGCTGGCGATGCGCCGGCCGCGATCGTCTGAGAAGACGTCTGTCCCTTGATTTCCGTTCTGGTTCATTATCTCCTTCTCTTGCGCTCTTTCCCGTCTCGCTGCCTTGTCTCCGTCTCAATATTATCGTACATATCTTGCTTCTCTCCGTTCCGCTTCTCTTGCACTTTTGCCTCGCGTCCGTTTCCCCAGCACCTTTCTCTCACCCTTACGCCAATGTCACTCGTCCGCACATTTCCCTAGCATGTCTGTCCTTTTTTGACCAACAGCTTCCGACCTTTGCATACTCCCCCGTCTCCCTCACGTCTTTCTCAGAGTTTCCTCCTTTCCGTACCTTCTGACGACTTTCCTCGTTCGCCTCGCGCCCTTTCTTGGACCATCATCGGTGACGATACATGACTTCTCCCTTCTGAGCTAATCTCGTGGCAATCTAAGCCTACTACGTGTCATGTAACGCGTACCTCGCCCGCGCAGTCACCTTCTCTCCTCGGACGCGCCTGAGCCGGTGAGCTCGCGTTTCCTCCCTACCTACCTCCTTGCTCTCACCCGCTTGCCAAGATGGCCCTCACCTCCTTCGCCGTCCTTCCCAAAGGTATTATACATCTCCTCTCCTCCCTTCGCTTCGGCTGAGCTGATCTTACCTCTGTCGCCCCCTCAGATGTCCTCCAGCCCACCCCGTCCTCCTCTTCCTCGACCAGCCGTCGCTTCCTTCGTCTCCCGCACCCAAAGACCGGTCTTCCCGCCATGTACCTCCCCTATCAACGCTCCTCAGACGGCAAGGAAGGCATCCTCGAGGTTCAGAGCGTCGCACCCGAGGAGGAACGAAGCTGGTTTGTCGGAGAGGAGGTCGTCAGCGGTCAGTTGCCGAGCTCACACCCGCCTGGTCTATGCTGAACTGACCCAGGGTCTCACACGCTTTGTAGATGGCAAGCTGCTTGTATTGACGCCTATAGACCCCATCTTTCTTCTCCTGCCCGTCCTCGAAGCTGTACGTACTCGGTCTCGCGCGTTCAGCCCGCGCGGAAGCTCACGCCCCGTCCCGTCTCCCTTCATGCGTGGACAGACGACCTCCTCCCCGCCTCGCTTCCTCCTCTCGGACCACATCTTCTCTACTGCCGCTTCATCGCCCGGATATGCGCTTCCGGCCCCGTTCACCAACCTCGCGACGGACGTGAAGGGGAAGGGCAAAGGTCAGGAGGCGGAAGAGGCTGTCGTTGGTGTCGAGGGGGATGATGTGCTTTTGCTGGGTCAGATGAAGGGCGTCGAGAGGTTGATGCGGAGGGTGTGTGATGCGCAGGGTCAGTCATACAGTCTCACTCGCTCCTTCCGGGCCCACAGCGGGCCAAGAGGCACCGAGCTGACCCTCGCTTTGCTTTGATCGCACTCGCCACAGACATCAACGAAGACCTGCACGCCTATCGACTCTCGCCGACACTTCTCACCTCGTACTTGCGGAAGAAGGTAGCGCGTCTGGCCAAGAAGGAGACGTTTGAGCGGTTCCCTGCGTTGACGCGGGGGATGGCTAAGGACGGGTTGGCAGAGTTGACGGCGGAGGGGAACGTCGATGCGGAGACGGATGCGACGAGGAAGAAGGAAGCGGAAATGGAACTACTGAGGGCAGGTGAGTCGTGTCCAGGCGGAGTGTCTGGCCAGGAAGAGGGCGATAGGCCGTGAAGAGATCCGACGCGTTCTCGTTTCCTCTCCCTGCACATCTCATCCTCGCCATCGCCCTTCCGTAACGCTCCTCTCTCGTTCTCACCGCTCGCAGAAGCCCGACTCTCCCACGCCCTCTCCCTCCTCCGACCCTATCTCTCCCCATCGCACTACATCCTCCTCCTCGCCTCGTACCTCCCCTCCACCACCGCTTCGGCCACAGAACCCTTCCCCCTCTACGCAGCCCACCTCAAATCCCTCGTCCAATCCCTCGCACCGGCCTCCAACCCCACACCGCTCATCGGCGCCGGAAGCAGTGGCGGGAGCGGGACCAAGCCTGGCGTGAAGCGGAAGGTCAGTCAGGGGATGGCGAAGCTGGCCAAGGCGGATACGACGGGGATGAAGCGGATGGATAGCTTCTTCAAGAAGAAGGTCAAGGTTGAGGAGCCGGAGAAGAAGGCATAGACTTGGGGATGGGGTGTGGAGTGGTGTGTGAGGTGAGGGTGGAGTACGGTTTGTTCTCGGTTGAGCTTGGTGATGCACGGATGCCCTTGCTTATGCCCTCGGAAAGTTGATAAGATATTAGATAAGCAGCAAGACATTTCGAAGCGCAGATTCGCGTCCCCTCGCCGACCCATCCCGGTCTAGATCTCCTCAAACGAACAGCGCCGCCATCCCGAACGCGCCGCCCACCACCGCCAGCACAGCGACCCCACGACCAGCCGATGTGCGAGCTGGCGCTCCTGACGAGCCATTGTTACCGATCAGAACGACAGAGGCGTTGTCGTACTTGATGTTGCGAAGCCTGCAAGCGTAACGATCAGGTCGCGGTGATACGAGCGGAAGGTCAGCTCTTCGGTCCGACACTGTGAACACCTGCATAGACTTTCATCGAAGCGGAAATAACTCACAAGATTTGGCTGAGAAGAGGCAAAGACACCAGTGGGGGCCAAGAGGTCAGCTCGACGTTACAGAAAGACGGATGAGCACGGGGACAAGAGTACTCACTCGCACTTCAAATGACTAACTCCAACCTTCGCATTCAGCGTCAAACTACTCCCAGAGCGGTCTTCGAGGAGGAATGAGCTGCTCACAAAAGACCACAGGACGAGTGAAGGTCAGCTCGGCTCAACACACACACTCTCTCTCCCTCTTGCCTCATGCACACCCAATCCCATCTCGCCCCCCACGTTACGGGCCTCGACCCAAGCGGAACTCACATCTTCTCCTGCGCCGGCACATCCACCACCCAATTACTGATGCTCGTCTGAGCAGAGTTGAGCAGGAGCGTCTCCAGCTATCCGAACCCGAATCCAACCAAGCGTGTTTGGTTAGCCTTGCTCGCCGCTATCTTCCCCCCCTCCGTCTTCTCTTCACTCCCTCTCGCCGCGAGCGCGTGTGTGTGAGAGAGACGCACCAGTCCTTCCCCCTTGGTAGTATTCCACCCGCTGTGGATCGTCAGATTGAAGGGGGCTACGCCGCCCCAGGGACCCTGTGAGGCGAGAGACGAGAGGAAGAGGTGAGCGAGCGAGCTCGTGCTTGCTTCGTTTCGGACCCCCGAGAGGTGGGAGGAGGGCAAAGACGCACAAGAGAGTAGTGGTTGCAGTAGGTGTACTCCTTCAGGAAGGGATGCGAGTCTGCACACCCACAACACACACAGAGGTCAGCTCAAAGAAGGAAGCTCAATCCGGCTCGCGCAAAGGGAGAGAGACAGGCTCGACTGACCGGAAACGAAGATAGCGCTCGTCTCTCGCGCCATCGCCGTCATCCACACCGCCACGAGAGCCATCCAGAGTCGTAGTGAGGAGAGCATCGTCGCGTCAGGTATCAGAGGTGGTCGTTGAAGTCAGCCTCATGTTCCTGTGTGTGCGGGGAAGGGAGGTCAGAGCCAGCCTTGCGTGCGCGAGGGAGAGACAACAGGCCAAAGCAGGGTTTGCGCTTGTTTGGGTTTGGTCGCACCCGCGCCGCCGAACTCCGCGGGCCAAAAGGGACCGAGGAAAGGAACGCCATCGGATTGGGGAGGATCGGAGGGAGGGGTGAGAAGGGGCAGAGAAGGGGTAGTGTTGACGTGACGTCAGAGCTCGTGTATATGTCTATACTTTTGCATCAGAGGGTCGGTTGAGGGCCTCGGAAGGAGGAGGAAGAGGTGGCACGCCAAACAGGCAGCCGGTAGGTGCCCCGTCCCTGTCCGGTCGTCGCCGCCCCCGGGGACCTCGACTCTCGCGCGAGCTGGATCCGAGGAAAGGAAAGACGGCCTCATCGGATACGGGTACAAAGTGAAGAGAAAGAGGGAGACAAAGGAGAGGAAAATCGTAAAAGACGTGGGGTGAGAAGAGAAAGGGGTGAGACGTTCCAGTGCAGGGAGTCCATGCTAGCCGAGGAGAGAAGAGAGCTCAGGTTGTCAAGCTCACTTGGACAGCTTTCCGATGACCGCGTCAGGAGCGTATCGAGGGATGACCTCTGCAAAAGGGCGAGGCGAGGGGCTGGGTCAGCGGAGGCTAAGCAAGACTGGTAGCGGGACGCGACTCACTCGGGTCGTGGAGCATCTCGAACTCCTCGGTGCAGTCTCGTCCAGCGTAGAGGAGGATGGCCTTCTCTCCTCCAGGGTGGTCGGGCAGGAAGGCGGTGACTGAGGAGCAAAGGCGAAGAGTTAGCTTGGCTTGAACGGTGAAGAGCTCGTCGGGTGAACTGACCGTCGAGGACCTCGTCGCCGATGATGACCCAGCAGTCGTCCTTCTTGTTGTGCTTGGCAACCTCCTCGACAGTGTACGATCCTCCCTTCTTCTTGGGAGGCTCGGCAGTCTTCTCTCGCTTCTCGGGCTCAATCCTGGAAGTGGGAAGGTAAGGGTCAGCGCAAGTTTCTGGCAGAAGTCGCGAGAACTGTTATGCTCACATGGCAACGTTCCTGTCTCCGTCCTCCTTCTTGATCGGCTCGTCGGCGGCGTGGTCCTCCTTCTCCCTGCCGCCCATCTTGAGCGAGGTAGAGGTCTTGGACGCGCCAGCCTCCTGCTCGTCGATCCACGCGAACTCGACCTTCGCGCTCGAGCCGGGGGCGATCGTGATCTTGGTCTGGAGCAGGTGACCGGCGACAGCACCGAGACGGTCGTTGGCTCGGTTGTTGACGAGCGACTCGACGAGATGGGACGACGCAGAGTTGGCCGCCACTCGACCGAACACGACGCATCCGAGCAGGGCCGATCCTCCGAGTCGGTTCGCTCCGTGCACTCCTCCGGCAACCTCGCCCGACGCGAAGAGGCCGGGCTGAAGAGAAAGATGCGGGAGATCAGTCCCTGCGGGTCGGATGAGATCGGGCCAGGAGCATATGATGACTCACGATAACCTTGCCGTCATTGTTGATGACCCTCGACATGTCGTCGATCTCGACTCCACCCATGCTGAAGTGCGAGACGGGCGTCATGTTGGCGACGTGGAAGACGTCGTCGAGCTTCAGCTTGCCTCCGGGGAAGAACTGGAAAGAGAAGCGAGATGTCAGCAGACGATCGCGGGCGCGAAGAGCACCAGCGACGCACCTTCTTGCCGTACGGGTCCTTGTCCTTGCCCTCGACGATGGCGTTGTACTTGTCGACTAGAGAAGAGGGATGAATCGAGCGTGTCAGCTGCTGACGAACGAATCATGAGCCAGGAGCGAACGGACTGACAGGTCTTCTGGAGGACCTCTGGCTTGATGCCCATCTCCTTTGCAAAGTCCTGTCCCGACTCGAATCGCTTCATGAGCCCTCGTCCGACGTAGTGCTTGCAGTGCCACTCGATCTCCTTGGCGGCCTCGCCGTTGAGGACGAGTCGGATCGGGTACTGCAGAAGAAAAGTGGAGCCGGGTAAGCACACGAGTCCGGCTCCGCAAGGAAGAAAGATCCGACGCACCTTTCCGTTCTTGTTCATCTCTCCGGTGACGTAGTCTCGTCGTCCGAGCTCGTCGCAGAACCTCTGGCCCTCGTTGTCGAGCAGGAGTCCTCCGACTCCTCGGAGCGCCTCGGCGGCGAGGAACTTGACCTTTGCGTCCGGATCGGTCGGGTCAACGAGTCCGGTCGGGTGCACTTGGACCTTGTCGAGGTCGATGCCTTTGGCGCCGATGGCCATCGACATCTTGAGGCCGTCTCCAGTCTGAGCAAAGATCCAAGGCCACTGAGGTCAGCCACGGGGTAGCAACACGTGTCCATCCAGACTCGACTCACGCAGTGGTCTCCGTTCGTGGTCGGGAGGTCGGCGACGTCGGGTCTGTACTTCTTGAGGATCGAGTCTTCGGTGTAGTCGGCGGCGTATCCTCCGGTGGCGAGGATGACGGGTCCCCTCTCGGTTTCCTTCTTGCCATCCTTCTCGTACTCGACGCCGACAACCTTGCCCTCCTCAAACAGCAGTCGCGTCACACGCGCCTTCTTCTTGATCGTCACCCGCTCGGGAATTGACACCGCAAGGTCCTCGAGCTTCTCCCTGAAAACCGGTAGAGTAAGAGAAAGTCAGCCCCAGGCCATCGCGAGAGATACTAACAAATGTCATGGGTACATCATTGCGTAGGTTATCATCATTCCAGGGAACTGGGCACCTCCTCGGTGCTATAAAGCGAAGGCGGGTGGGCAGAGGTCAGCGCCTCGCGACGGGGTTCAAGACGACACCTTGAACGCACAGTCCTGGGCTGCGAGTGTCCTCCGAGTCGAGACACCTTCGAAAGATCGAGGTCGAACTAAACGTCGTGGGAGGCAAGAGGATGCGGTGCGTCAGTGACTTGGGCAAGGGCAAGGCGGCCTGGCCGACATTCGCGGACGAGGCCGACGCACCGCCTCGGTAAGCCAGTTGACAGCATCCGCAGATCGTCCAGTGAGGACCTTGATGAGGTTGTCTCGCGCGAGATCCTTTGCAGAGGCCTTGGTGTCGTCAAAGAAGATCTTGGCCGAGTCCGGGCTGGTGCAGAGGGGGGTCAAAGCGGACCAGGTCAGCCCCACAGAGGCTCGCGGACAGTGCGAGCAGTGTACTCACATTCCGAGCTCGTTTTGAGACTAGAAATGAATGAAAGGGCACACATGAGCACAGTGGACAAGGAAGGGAGAGGGTAAGACGACGCACAGCAGTTCCGGCTAGGCACAAGCGGAAGGTACGAGAGACGAAGTGTTAGCATCAGCACGACCGCAAGAAGCCAATGAGTAGGCCCAAGCGACTGCTGCACCAACCTCCGTTGATACCACTGGGCACAGCAGAAGACGAAACCGTGGGTCAGCTCGATGAGCCTCGGGAGCTCAACGCGGGGAAGAGTCGCCGGAGGACGTACCTGGTCGCCTTTGTTGAGTTTCCTGAAGATCGGAGGCACAGGACAACGCGGTCAGCTCTCCCAAAGTGCTCACAGTAGCGCTCAGACTGTGTACTTACCTCCCATGAAGCTGCAAATAACGAGGGCAAGGAAGGAAGGTCAGCTCTGGATGTGTTCCCCGCTGCCGGTTCACCTCGCCGATGCCCCACCCTCGCTCCTCTTCTGCCTCGTCGCCGCCTCGGCGCATCGCGCGGACCCCTAGTAAGCTCGAGAGACGGACGTACCCTTGCTTATCGAGCAGAATGACGGAGCATCCTCGCTCGAGGAGCGTGTGAGCTGCACTCAGTCCGCTGTGTCCGACGAGGAGCGGACGGGAGGCCGCGAATCACGATGGACCGAGTTCAGCTCACGCTCACACCTCCTCGTCCTCCAGCCCGGTAGCACTTACGCGAGACCTCCTCCGACGACGATGACCTTGTTGACCATGATGAGAGATGGGTGAGATGGGATTGGGGGGATGTGAGGGTTGTTGTGGGTGTGGAGAAGAAGAGACAGAAGGGTCCCAATTGGACAGGCAGCTCCGGCTATAACTCGGCAAACGGACAGCCCTCCCTTTGCCTTTGCCCTCTTCCCTTCCACATGCCTTCCAGCCTCCACTTGTGCACAGTCGAGACTCTGCCAGGGCAACTGACCGGTCACGAGAGCCTCTCGGTTCAATCGAGCACCGACAAGGGCTGAGACTCAGAGCTCAGTAGTCGCGGCATACACGTATGGTCGCATAGAAGCGTCCGATCAAGATCGAGCTCACATACACGCTTGTAACTTCGGACACAAGGTCAGCTGTGCTAGATGTAGCAGAAAGGATCGGAGCCGAGGTGATGTAACGCTGCGTGACAGCGGCTCTCGCCTGAGCTGAGCTCGCCTATGCGAGCTCGTCCCAACGCCGACTGCCCTCTCCATCGCCATGGTCCAACTCTTTGACTCGACTGGGTCCTATCCGTCGACTTCCATCGTCGCCTACCACGGTGGGCTGTACCAGACGCTGTCGTTCTCGTCTCCGACCTCTGTGCGTGCCCATCGAGCTCACCTTCGCTCACCTCCGTCTCTTGTCCGCCGTGCTCATGCCTCTCTCCGTCTCCGGGAACATCCCGCCTTCTTCAGGCTCCTCTGTCCTCTCCCTGGGTCTACCTCGGCACCGACACCTCCGGGATTCCGACTCCTCAATCGCAGCTGCTCTCGTCCACCACCCAGACCACGGGTTCCATCTTTGACGAGGCCGAAGAGCTCAGCATGGCGGCAGAGGAGGCCTTCAACAGCTACGAGGACGACTCGTCAGCAGACGGCGAGTGGCGACACATCTCATCCCCGACCACGCCCAAGAAGACAGCAGCACGACCGACCCAGGCTCCAGCGCGCGTCATCACCCCGCCGTCCTCGTCCGCATACACACCGTCGACCTCTGCGCACGACCACGGATCCCAAGCAGATAGGGAGTGCGCTCTCCAGGCATCCTCTCACGTGCTGAAGGCTGAGCTGGCGGGCGAGTTCGTGTTCAAGGCGAACGCGAGAGGGTGCTTTGCCTTCTCAGGCGCGTCAGGCGACTCGCAGTCGGAGGATGCCCAACTCGAGCGTCTGCGAGAAGAGTGCTTCAGAGATATCCTGGGCGATGACCGGAAGGGCGGAGAGGATGCTGAGAAGCGAGAGACGTGGATGGACGGGGCGAAGGCGCGAAAGGAGTACTATGGTCTTCCTGGCGCGGAGGGACCGGATGTGCAGTGCGTTCGATCCAATCTTCGGCACGCGACTGAGCAGCATCTGATGCCTATATCTTTGCGACTGCGCAGGTGGATCCTCGTCTCGCCCAGCCAACCTTTCCCGCCCAACGCCCTCCAAATAGGATCCGAGTCGACCTCCGACCCATCGCACAAACCCTTGTACGCCTGCCGCGCTTACGCCGACTTCTCCGTCCAGATCGGAAAGGTCCGTCTCTTCTCCTACCACCTCTCGCGTCTTCTCGCCAGCGCTGACTTTTCCTCCCTTGCTGCCATCAGGCCGGTCCCCACCTCGGCTCTCCCCGCCACTCCTACGCCTCCTCCGCCGGCTCGCGACGCGAACTCTTCTTTCACCAAAACACGTTCGAAGTCCTCTGCACGTCGGACTCGCCGTCTGTGTCACCGCCGACGAGATGGGTGACGGTCCCGAGCCACGCGATGGGTGAGGAAGTGAAGGACCTGCTTCGAGGGGAGCGGCCGGTTGAGGGCGGACGGGAGAGGGACGGGTCGTGGATCGGGGTAGGGAGGGCGGTGATCAAGGGGTAAGTCTTCGTTCAGCGCTGCGAGGTGGTCTCATGTGGGACAGACGCTGACGCTGAGCTTCGTGCGTTCTGTGCCACGCAGTGGCGAGCACCCGGGCAAGGTCTCCTTTGGCTCAAACCAGATCCGGATCGGATGGGGCGGAAAGGAACATCTTGGTCAGCTACCGATCCGACTTGTCCTCGATGCGATCTACCTAAAAGAACGCTGACCGCTTCTCGTCGTTTTGCTGCTCTGCAGTCAACGGCTACCAGCTTCTCGTGTACGCCTGAGTCATTCCGACGTCGCGCTACCTTTTCTTCTGATCTTTTCACGACCACGCCTTCACACGATCCATCCCTTTCTTTGCGAGGCCGTCAGAAAGAAAGGCATGATGACCAGTGAGAGGATCGTCGTAAAGTAAAACAGTCGTCGTCGTCACTAGCTCGATGGAGGGGACCAGGCGTGTGAGCTCGGCTCGGCGGGCGCGTGCCATCCATCTCTCACGAACAGCATGGACCAATTGTGAAGCAACTTGACATGCGATAGTTGGAGAACTCGGAAAACGTAGGCAATTGACGGACCTCAGGTCGTGCCCCAGATGATACAATATAGGCCAGCGGAAGGAGTGACTTCTTCGGCAGAGCCTGGACCGAGCGACTGGCGACATCTTTGGATACCGAAAGCAGGAGCAAGAGATATCAGGTCAGCAAACATGCTCGATCAGATAGGATACATGAGCCGCAACGAGAGAGAGAAAAAGGTGATGGTGATGATGGGGGTCACTCAGAACCGCTCCCTTGACCTCCTCCATAACGGGAACTGTCAAAGGCCCGGCGCTAGGTTTTATCGTCTTTGAGTCTCTTCTCGTGAGAGAAGAGAGCCTTTGACTGACGTGCAAATGTCAAGTTTCGTCATCGTGACTCGGTGTCGATGGGGTGTCGGCGAGGGGGTGGGTCGGAAGTGGTCGAGCTCAAGAGCTCGACACCAAGACGCGGTACGCGAGCCGGAACAGATGCGATGGGAGACGAGACTCACAAGTAGATAGAGAGCGAGGCGAAGAGCTTTGCAAGCGACAGACTGAACGCGAGAAGGCGACGGCCAGAGGAGGCAGGAGGAGAGGACGAGCTCAACTCAAAACCTGCCAGACCTTGGCCTTTGTCCCCGTCCGCGGGAGGTCGCATCTCACGAGGGCGTCAAAGCCGAGGCGATTTACGGTCCTAGCGGATGAGTATGTGCACGACCGAAAAGTAGGGAAGGAGGAAGGGAGGGGAGATGGACGTTTGCTACCTCCCTGATCCTCCCGAAAACTCGCGGTGAGCTCGAGATTCCACGGTCAGTCACCCGTCGTCAAGGTTCCTTCTCGGGGCGACAAGAATTCGTAAGCACCATAACATATTCCACCAACTAACAAACGTCCATGCTAAGAGAATCTGTCGTTCCATAAGCTCCCTCAACGACGCATGGGCCGGATAGGGTCCGAGATCATCGACGTGCTCCCGGCGGCAAGCGAGCCCCATATGCTCATCATCACCAGCAGATGCAGAGACGCGGCGTAAATCTGGAAAACAATTCTTTGTCAGACACGAAACAGGGAGAAAAGGCGGACCTTTGTTGGGTAGGGCGGACTCACAACAAAGATGGACCTTGCTCTCCGGTTGCCGAT
Organism: Mrakia hoshinonis; assembly: GCA_036245725.1. Taxonomy (NCBI): domain Eukaryota; kingdom Fungi; phylum Basidiomycota; class Tremellomycetes; order Cystofilobasidiales; family Mrakiaceae; genus Mrakia; species Mrakia hoshinonis. The sequence goes on from BTPH01000198.1 coordinate 173,784, forward strand.
GATCCCGCGACACAGGGCGAACACGGCTCGCTCGATCGGATTCAACGCCTGGATCGCACGTTGTGCCTCCTATAGAGGAAAAGCCAAGTCCAACATCGGGTCAGAAGATTGTCGTTCTGCCAGGCCAGCGAGTAACAAGGAGTTGGACTCACTCTGCCCTTGAACGCTTCGAACGGGTTCAGACTCTCGTCATACTTGTCCTTGTACTTCCCAATCTCCTCCCCACCCTGTCTCCCTCCACTGCCGCTCGCCAGCCCGATCCCGGACAGACTTGACCCGTTGTCGCGGAAGTTTGACGGTCCGGCTCCGTTGGACGAGGACGCCTTGTCGTCTGGACGGTACGAGCCGATGTAGCGAACCTTCTCGTACAGCTTGAGGTTGTCAGACTGCAACGACTTGACCTCTGAGCGGAGTTCAGAGATCGACTCGAATTGCTTGCGGAGCTCCTGTAGACGAGAGATGGGTCAGCACGGAAGAGGAGGCGACAGTCCGGAGCATGAAATATGGAACGTGCCTCTTCGAGCTCTGCGTTGCGTGCACGGAACCGGTCACGCTGCGAGGTGACGATGGGCAGGATGGATGTGTCGGGTGTCGGAGCGGAGAAGGGGATCGGTGAAGATCGGCCGCTCTCCTGCAGTCAGAGTGGGAGAGCCTAAGTGAGCAATGGTGAGGAGCAGATGGCGATGATTGAGCGCAGGACGTACGGGTGCTTTCCCTCCGAGGTCGAGACCTGCGAGTCCACCGGGTGTGCTTCCGGTCGCCTTCTCTGCTGCTGATGTCGAGGCCGCTCCGCCCCCGTTGTGCTTGTTGATCGAGAGGAGATCGTTCTCGAGCTTCTCGTTCAGCGTCTTCTGCTTGTCAAGTTCGGCCTGCGTCGTCGAGAGTGTGTCCTCGAGCGAGGTCCTGAGCAATGTGAGATCCTCGAGCGAGACCTGAACCACATCGAAGACGAACAGTCAGCGAGCGACATCGAGGTGATGCGAACGATGTTTGACTGACCCTCATCCTGGTGAGCTCCTCGAGGATCTTCTTGTTCTTTGTCGTGAGGAGCGTCTCGAGCGACTGGCCTGCCTTCTTGCTTGCCTTGGGGTCGGGAAGCTTGAGGGACGAGTCAGCCTCGTCCTCATCTCCTCCTCCGAACTCGACAAACTGCAAGATCGCGTGGGAAGCGTCAGCGGATATATCGCGGCGTTCAGTTGTGGCAAATTGTGACTGACCTTCATGATCTCGAGTTCCCGTTTAATGTCGTCGTAGTCGCCGTACTGCCTCGCCTTGACTCGAAGGTGCTCGACCTCGCTCGTCTTTGCGGCAATCTCCTTTGTGAGGTCCTCGATCCTCTTCTTGCTCGTTCGATCTCCCTCGGATCTCGATGCCTTCTCGTTGTCGAGCGCACGCAGAAGTCTGCTCGTCTCGTTCTCGAGGTCCGAGATCTGAGTCTCGAGCGTCTTGACTCGGTCGACGTGCTGCGAGCCAGACTTGACCGACTCAATCTCGGCTCGGAGGATCTCGTTCCGCCTCTCGACGGCAGCGACTCGTCCGTTCGCCCGCTCGAGATCTGCGACGATCAGATCGAGCTCTCCGAGCTTGGCGACGACCTCGACGTCCTGTCGCTGCGAGTGGTCCATCAGCTTGGCCTGCGTGGAGTCGTTGGACGTGCGAAGGTCTCGGAGCTGGTCCTTGACAGTCTTGACCTGCTTCTGGAGGTCTTGCTCGCTAGATGGCACAGAGAGAGAACGAGCCGAACACGACAGATCAGCATATCTCGTCTGACATGGGCTGATGCTGCAGGCCGCGACGCACCGGTCCTCATAGTTTCGCATCCTCTCATCGTAGGTGGCGTTGAGCTCGTTCTCCTTGGACGTGACCCGCTCCTGGATGAGCTCGTCCATCTGTCAAGCCGAAGATGCGATCAATCAGGTCAGCGTGATACGTACTCTACCCTGAGTCCGATATCTGACGTACCTTCTCCTCGAGTTGTTCCGCCTTAGCCTCGGCCTTTTTGCGCTTGTCCTCCACGCCCGCAATCTCTCCGACCTGCTTCTTGAGGTCGAGGTTCTCCTCTCGCAGTCTCGTGAGCTCAGACTCGAGCACCTGCGCTTCGGCGACCTTGACGGTTTGGTCCTGGAGAGAACAATGGCCGTCGGACAAGCGCGAACAGGTGGATCAGCGCTATGCAGGCCAGAAATGACGGCAGGTCAGGCCAGACGTGGGGACCTCGGGACGTACGACTGCCGCGTCGAGGAGCGGGTACGGGTCTGGTGCCTCTGCGAGGAGCTTGTATGCGTTTAGGAAGGCGGACTCGGACACCTTTGACCGCCGCGTGAGCTGGTCAATCTCGCCCTGGTACGCCTTGAGCAGAGACTTGATCGCGTCCACCTTGGACTCGTCGGGGATCTTCTTGAACTCTGTATCGGTTCAGGGCAAAAACGACCGTGAGGGATCGTCAGCGGACGTGTGGACGCGAACGAGACAGGATGGACCTGGAGGCGGAAGGGAGCCATGGGCTCGACTCCAAGCTCATCAGATCCGTCCACATCGACCCAGCAGACAGCCAGAGCTGGGCCCAAACGAGCAGCCAGCCCAGTACAAGGGCGCCCTCGTCGGATCGCCAGTCGAGATGCGACAGGGCGGGATGGCCGCATGCGGGCTCGGATGACCTCGGCTGCTCGGACAAGGCCATCTCCTCACCTCCTGCTCTGGAAGTGTCCCAGCCAGTGTCGTGTGGGTGTCATGCGAACAGATGTGATGCTATACGTACCTCTTGTCTGTTCTGCGAGCTTCTTCCTTCCTACCATGTTCTCCTTCTGGTTTTCGACGAGCTCGACGGCGGTCGCATCCAGCGACCGCTGCAGCTCCGTCAGGTTGATGTCTGCAACACCAACAAAGGACAGTCAGCCGGTCGCAGGGTGAGAGGCTCTGACAACCTTGTGCTCACCCTTCCAGGTCGAGAGTGCTGTACTGAAGTCCATGGTGGGGTCGGCGTTGAGGTGGTCCGGGGCTGGTGAGCTCGCACTGCGGGTCGTCGGGTTCGAGCTCAGGACCGCCAGCGAGATCTCAAAGGAAGCACCAACCACCACTCTCCTCCCTTTCTCACCATGTTGAACAAGATTGTGCTCCTCCTTCTCGGTCTCGTGGCCTCGTTCGCCATCTTTTCGCAGCAGACCGAGGCGGCAAAGTCGCCGACCATCACCCACAAGTGAGCTCGACCTTCCATCTCCTCGTCGCGCTCTTCTCCTCCTTCTCGGGGAGAGATCTTCGCTTCATGAGCCTATGAGCATACTCAGGCATGTTGCTGACCTCACTTGCTGGTCTGTCCTCTCTTGACAGGGTTTTCTTTGACATTGAGCACGGAGGCAAGCCTCTGGGTCGGCTCGTGTTTGGTCTGTACGGGAAGACGGTCCCCAAGACGGTCGAGAACTTTGTCTCGCTCGCAAAGGGAGAGAAGTACGACGGAACCCCGCTCGGATTCGGATACAAGGGATCCTCGTTCCACCGAATCATCTCGTCGTTCATGATCCAGGGCGGTCAGTCCACGCTCATCTCGCCGCGAGCTCACCCTGGACAACGCGTCGAGCTGACCTCTCTCTTCCTCTTCCTTCTCCTCTTTGCAGGTGACTTTACCCGAGGTGACGGAACTGGAGGAAAGTCCATCTGGGGAGAGAAGGTACGTCAGAACGATCATCTTGGCCGTCCTGGGTGCAAACAATGAGCTGACCTGTCCTTTCCTCGATCCCAGTTCCCTGACGAGAACTTCAAGCTCAAGCACACTGGCCTCGGAACACTTTCGATGGCCAACGCCGGACGAGACACCAACGGATCTCAGTTCTTCATCTGCACCATCGTCACCGTAAGTCCGTGTGGCCGCATGTCCTCCTGTCAAGCTGTCTGTGCGTGTGCGAGCTACCAAACCCGCTGACCTCGAACGCGCTTCCGTTCTCGTCTTTTGTAGTCGTGGCTCGATGGCAAGCACGTCGTCTTTGGAACGACGCTCGAGGGACTCGAGATCCTCAAGACGATCGAGGCCGTCAAGAAGGGACGAGGAGACAAGCCCGTCGAGCCCGTCACCATCGCCGACTCTGGAGAGGTACGCTCCACCCCTGGGCTGAACTTTTGTCGTAGAAGTGATACTGACCTGGACGTCTTTCCTTCTCTTGTCCTCTGTAGCTCCCGATGGAGCCCGTGATTGGCGAGGACGGCGAGGAGGTGCCTTTCCACGTCGAGCTCTAAACGGCTCGGTCGATATCTCTGCGTCTGGTCAGCCCCCGTTCCGTACGTACATCAGCTTACTCTCCTCCCTCTCCCTCCCCTTCCCTGCCTCGTGCTCTCGTCCCGCTTACCAGGAGAACCCGTCCCTCCCTGTCCCTCCCTCTGGCGCTTCCGACTCGGACAGCGTGTCGTCCTCGACCTGGTACTTCATCGGAGCTGGAGCGGTGGCTGTTGCGGCTGTCGGGTGGTACCTCAAGGGTGGAGGGCAGGAGAAGATCAGCACGTGGCAGGATCAGAGAAAGTACGGAAAGCTCTGAGGACGAGAGAGATGTGATGCCTGGACTGCCAACGTGATTGAACCGTTTCGAGGAGTTGGTGATCAGCGACAGACCCAGCGGATGTGCCAGTCAAAACCATCACTAAGTAGCGACAGGTGAAGAGACCGGTGGACTAGCGCAGCGGGAGCAGAGACAGGAGTGAAGCTCACGGTCCGAGCTCAACGTCCCTCGACCATCCACTTTGCTTCTTCCGCCCGTTTATCTCTATGCGTACGGTGATGCCGGCCTCTCAAGCTCTACCTTATTCGACTGTCTCGCCCAAGTGTCTCCCAGCCGCCACGCCATCGTCTCCAGCCAAGCGCAAGCGTCACTCTCGAGCTCACCTGCACCTCGCTCCGGCCGACTCCGACGAGGACGAGGACTCGGCTCCAGCAAGCAAGGCCATCTGTGCGAGACCTGCGATCGAGAGAGGCCGACGGGGTGTTCTGGACCGGCTGCCGTTGGAGGTGCTAGACCTGTGAGTCACTTCAAGACAACAGAGGGGGGAGGTTCGATGCACGAGCTCATGACGGTCTTGATCTGCATCCTACCAGGATGTTCTCGGTCGACTCTGAGCTCGAGGTACGTCACGATACTTGACGACGCTCTCGAGTCTCCGCGGATTCGAGGGCTCCCACATGGTCCACTAAGCCCAGCCAAGCTCATCGCCTCTGCTTCACTCGACAGCTCCGAGATCACCTCGCCCTCGCTGGCTCATGCGTCTTCTTTCGCGATTCGTACCGAGATGGTAAGTCTTTATTCGCGCCTTGCGCTTGAGGAAGCGAGTCTGACGTCTGTCCTCATGGCGACCGAAAATGCAGCCGTCTTTCAGGTCCGTTCCCCTGTCTGATCCGACTCCAACTGCCTATAACTGATCTTGCTGCCTTGTCGTCCAGGTCCTCTTCCAATCCCGCCACCCTCTTCTCTCATGCCCTCCCAACATCATCTACGTCAGCTCGGAGGGCAGCGTCGTCAAACGTGATCGGGTCGCCGCCGTGCGGTTCCCGGAAGAGTACGGACCCCATCTGCGAGGATGGAGGGAGGCGAGGACTATCTTCACGAGTGGAGAGGAGTCAAGAAGGAGGGAATATGAGTGGGACCTGGCGAGGGGGTATGACGGCGTTGAGGTGGAGCCAGCAGACAAACCACCCAGGCCGAGAGGACGCAGGTCAGTGCAAGCAAGGCAGTAGATGTGATACGTGAGGACTGAAACGCTTCCAACATACTTGCATCATACCAGCTTTTATGCCAAGTGAGTACTGGCCACGACGGATGTCATCTGATGACCGTACACTGACCTGCTTTGCTTCCGGCAGACGCGACTCGACGCGCCTTGACGTAGCATGGCCCTCACCTTGGAGAGCGAAGGTGGCAGAGGTCGTCAACATACCCCTCATCACTGCAAAAGTGAGATTTCGGAAACCTGGTCCCTGATATCAGCCCTGAGATGTGCTGACGCGTGCTTTCTTGGTCCGTCGCCACAGGAAGCTCGGAGTGTGTACGAACTTTCCGATCGACAACTCAAGGCCCTCAGGCGTTACGGCGTGAGTCTAAACTCGCCCAGTGCTAGTTCTCCCATCCATTCGAGACTGACATCATGATCTTCGGCTGCGAACTAGAATCGACGAAGGTCAGTCGCGATCCGACAAGCGCGCTTTGGTATTCCGCATCAAGCTGACTTCGCCTTCTTCCAGGTTCATAAAGACGTCCGTAAGTGCCCTTGCTTTGCGGAATGGTCTCAGCGAAACCAGAGTCGCCGACATACCGTCCGTCGCGACGCCTGGATCGGCTGTCGACTCGCACGGCGCTGCCCCGTTTTCTGTTTAGACCTTCGAATAAGCTTATCCTCCTTCGTCTACTACTATTGTCGACTTGAGATAGCTGGATCAAACTCTCCGTGTTGATCTTGAAGAAGAGCGACCTACGTACCCTCTGCCTTTCTTCCTCGGCGCCTCGGCCTCGTCTCGTCGCTTGTCCGCCCGAGCTCGCTTCTTCCTCAGACCACATCCTTGCCCAGCACAGCGCCCATGTCCTCTCCATCTACTGAGCCCACCACCTTCCCGTCTGGTGACGGTCTGAGGCAGATCCTCAACAGCATCAGCTTCACGGCCGAGGAGGAGCCCGTCCCATCGAGGGACTCTGCGTGCGCGAGAGGTGGTGGACCGATGCCGTTGCCGAAGACGATCCTCGAGGAGGGAGGCCCGTTCGTCTCGGTCTGTCTGGTGAGTGCGACCTTGTCGACCGAGTCTCGAGTCCATTGCTAACACGGTGTCTGCTGCAGTTTACTGTCCACGACGGCAAAGGGGACGAGGTGGTGAGTCGGACGGGAGGCTCTCATGAAGGTGGGGGAGCTCGAGCTGACGCACCCCTCCTCTCCACGGCCTCGCTTGCTCCTCTCAGCTCGAGATGTTGAGAAAAGTACACAAGGAGACGGATGAGGTACGCGACCATCATCCTATCGTCCCGATCTACTCTCGCTGACCTTCTCTCGTGCCTTTGTCGTGCGTAGAAAGAGTTGTCCGGTCAGCTCCGCCTCCCCGCAATCTCCCCCTCGCTCGCCCGCTTACAGTCCCTTGTCCACCCGTCCACTCGCAGTCTACTCTCACCGCGTGATGCGAGGCCGCTACGAGGACGACGAAGACACCTTCAGCATCATCATGGAATGTACGCACGTCTGATCTCCCCTGCTCAGACGGGAGCCGAGCTGACGTGCTGCGTATCGACGACTGAACGGACGAGCAGACGACAACCCGCTTGCGTTCCATACGCACTACTTCAACTCGGCGTTCCAGAAGATGATCAACTCAAAGATCAGAGTCAGCAAACTCAGAGTGGTCAGTCTCGAAACCTCGCTCAGGTCAGCAGTAGTTGCCGCGTCGAAGGCTCAGAGGCTGACACGGATATGTGGTTGCGACAGTCCTTCTTCCGGGAGCTTGAGTCGGGCGGCGGAAACTTCATGTAGGCTTGGGCGAGGAGGGTCATCGGTCGTTGTACTAGTATGCTCGTTCAGCTTGCGGAACTGGACCCGGCAGCGCGTCAAGCCAATCGAGGTTCCGCATCCGAGATCACAGATATGACCGACCGACCTCGAGGCGGAAGCTATCCGGATAGACCTCGCTAGCACCCTCTGTCTCCGTTCGAGCTGGATGGGAATGTTGTGAAGTGCTTCCGGAGGATGGCCCCTCTCGGACGCGCGTGATTGTCCGAGCTGCTGACCTGCCAACCACATCCCTACCCCTTCCTTCTTCCCTCTCCCCCGTCGTTCTCCCTCGCGATGGTCCTCTTCTCTGTCTCTACTCCTTCTCGGCTCTCTCTCTTTGACCAGGACGCGTCCCGACCGTATGAGCTGCCGTCGCCTGTCGAGTTCCCCGCGCTGGACGGTGCTGTTTGCCGAACCGCGTTCAGCAAGACGGGCGCGTTCGCGTGTGCGACAGAGGCGGGGAGTGTCTACGTTTGGGAGGATGTCAGCAGACCAAGCAGGGTGGTGCAGGTCGTCAAAGGGCTCAGGGTGAGTGCTCGCGAACTGGTACGAGGCGGAGGACGAGCGGCAGGCCCGCGAGGAGGGGATGAGCTCATCCGAAGCTGACCAGTGCTTGTCTCGTGTTATATGCTCGGCGACAGCATGACGACCCCATCAACGCTCTCCTGCTCGACTCGCACGACGTCCTGACAGTCATCTACGCTCAAGGCTTCAAGGTGAGCGCTCTGACGTCTGCTAGTTGGCTTCAGGCACGCGAGCTCAAGCTCACCCTCTCTCTGCTTTCACGTCTGCCCTGACCAGTGCCACCTCCACGATGGCCGCACCTCGCAGCGACTCACAACGTTCGAGAACTATCCCTCAATCATCACCGACATCTCGCTCTCGTCCGACAGCCAGCTGATCGCGACAGGACACGAGAGCGGCCAGGCATGCGTTTGGAACCGTCAACACAACAGCCACACCTCCATCACCCTCCACCCACGCATGGTACGCCAAGAAACCCTCTCAGATAGCCGCAATGACTGAACTGACGCTTCAACTCTTTCTTCTCTACGTATCCAGCCCATCAAATTCGCTCAGATGCACCCTTCCCGCCGAAACATCCTCTTTCTCATCCCCCGCTCCTCACCTGCCAGAGTGATCGTCTACGACACTCTCAAGGCTTCTTCTCCGCTCAAGACGATTGAGCTTGCCAAGCTCTCGAACCCTTCGGTCCCGAGTGCGATGGCGTTCCACCCGTCCAACTCACACGTCGCCGTCGTGACGGACGGCGGAGACATGTGGACGCTCAACTTGGACAGCTGGTCCAAGCGAGGTATGGAGGTCAAGGTCCCGCTCACGAGCGTCGGATGGGCAGGAAAGACAACGGTCGCGATGGGGACCGAGACTGGGAGGCTGCTGCTGAGGGACGTCAGGAACGAGAAGGACGAGGGCGCGACAGTGCAGATGAGCAGAGACGGGGAGCCAGTGATGAGCTTGGCAGTCCAGGTGAGTAACGCCTTGATGATGAGCCCGAAACTCTTACTGACTCCAGACCCATCCTCTATTCAGCCCGCACAGGTGGCCGGGTCTTCGTCGTCTTCGAGGCGGAAGACTCTGACCGAGTCTTCGGCGGCAAACGAGACGACCTCGACGTCTACGTCGGCGCGAGACAAGTATGAGAGCAGTGAGTCTCGTCTTAAATTTCGGTCGCTGTGACCGAGCTGACCACTGGCGCCTTCACTCCAGGCTCCTCCGCCCGACGAGCGTCGTCGAAGCTGCCGTCCGAGCTGTCTTCCATGACCGCCTCCACCTCCGACTCGCGACGATCCCAAAACACCCCCGCCTCGACGTCCACCTCCTCGACCGCTTACCATCCGTCGGGCTCGTCCGCTTATGAGGCGTCCTACCGATCGCGGGCCGAGGAAGCGGACCCTACCCCTGCGCCTGCCGCACGGATGTCCCGCACCGATCCGTCCCGAACGAACGCGTCCGGCACTGCGACCAAGGCCAAGCGGGTCCTCTGGGGTGACGAGACCAACCTCGGACAGAATGACGAGCCCCGGAGACGAGAGGACGAGCCTACTCCTCGACGAACCGTCTCGCCACCATCAAGCACGACCTCAATCACCCGACGAGCTTCGCCCCCCAGGCGATCGTCCATCGAGCGAGCCGAAGCATCTTCATCGACGTCGCCGACGACAAGGGTGGCTCCGTCTGGGTCGGCGTCATCATACAGATCGAACTCGCCGAGGAGCGAGGGTGCGGCTCTGCCTCCTGCGAGGGAGAGCGCGCGAGGGGAAGTCAGGGAGGACTCGCCGCTCATCTACGCCATGAGCGCGCAGATCAGAGACCTGCATCTGGATATGCTCCGAGCGAGAAGAGAGACTAAGAGGGAGATGAAGGCGTTGTTCAAGGAGCACTTTGCTGAGGTCAGTCCGGGAACCATCGCTTGAAGAGAGCACGAGAAGCGAGTCGCTGACGATCTGCACCTCACAACCTTGTGTTCGTCAGTCGAAGCAGCTTCGAGCCGAGAACGAGAGGCTCAAGGCGGAGGTTGAGAGGCTCAGGAGGGGCTACTAGAGGACCGACTGGTGGACATGCATATGATGGGCAGGCTCTGGAAGTGCTGCCCCGACGAGGAAACGGCCTTGCATTGCTTTTTGACGACTATTTACGACACGTATCATGGACGTTTATCATCTTTTGAAGTGGCTGCAAGAAGGAAGAGAGAAGACTCGTCCGTGCGGCTGCTGTGGCTCGTTCGAGCTCACGCCTCGCGTGGAAGGGCGTCGGTTCCGGTCCTCTAACGATCACTCCCGCCCGGACCTGCATACACCTCGGTCCTCCTGTAGACTCATCCCCTGGACGCTCAGAAGCGCCTACTCTCATCCCTCCGACCGCCAACCCCCTTGGATTTTGTCCCTGAGCCGTGCGACCTACCATGAGGACGTCCTCCATCGCGTTCGCGGCCTCGCTTCTGGCTACGCTCGTGCCATCAGCATCCGCCTTCTACCTCCCAGGTCAGTTTCATGGTATCTGCAGATATAGAGAGCTCTGTATATATACTGACAAGCTTGGCCTGTTCTGCAGGTACCGTGAGTCGCCCACACGCCTGATCCAGGGCGATGGTGCGGTGTGAGCTCGAGCTGACCTTCTTCCTCCCTCACTGCTCGCCGGACCCAGGCTCCGCATGACTATCTGCCCGGAGAGAAGGTAGAGCTCTTTGTCAACGCACTCGCACCGATGCTCAACTCCAAGCTGGTCAGTACCATCCTGCAGGGCTGAGATGGGTCGACTGGGCCGGAGTCGCTGATCTCCTTGCCCCTGCTTGCCTCCGCTCGTGACAGAAATCCATGATCAGCTGTGAGCACCTGGGACTAGACACAGCCGGGACCTTGCGAATGCTGACAAAAGTTGATGTGTGCAGACGACTACTATGATCCCAAGTTCCACTTCTGCCAGCCCGAAGGTGGGCCAAAGAAGCAGTCCGAGTCGCTCGGATCCATCCTGTTCGGGGACCGCATCTACTCGTCCGGCTTCGAGGTACGCATCAGTACGTCCTTGCTGCAGTTTCGAACACTCACTGACCTGGCCCCTATCTCGCGTTTCACAGATCAGCATGCTCGAGAAGTGAGTCGCAGCTCTCTGACCTCGAACCGCGGCGACACCCGAGCCTTACTCACCATTTACCCCTTTACCACCGGCAGCTCGACCTGCAAGTCGCTGTGCACGTCCGAGATCCCAGGAGAAGATGCGGTGTTTATCAATAACCTGATCAAGGAGGACTACGGGTACAACTTCCTCGCCGACCGGCTACCGGCCGCCGAGATCAAGCTGGATGAGAGGACCGGAGAGAGGTTCTACGATATTGGAGGAGTCAACCTGTCAGTACCACAAGCTCTGAAAGCGACTGGTGTGCGGATGAGCTGACTACATTTCGGATACTGACAGGGGAGACGACGAGACCAACCCTGAGGTGCCCGCGCTCAACAACCACTTTGTCATCTTCCTCCAGTGAGTCGCATTTTTCCTTCGGATGTGGAGCGCGTATCGTCCTGACCCGTCCATTCCTCGACCAGGTACCACTCTCGAGACGGTAAGCACTACCGAGTAGTCGGAGTTCTCGTCTACCCTCGATCGTGAGTCACCCGCCTCTTCCTCCAACGCGTCGACCTGGCTGACCTCCTGCTCTTCGTTCAGCACTCCCTGGTCCGCCTCCCCAACCTGTGAGGAGACCACCGCCTCCATGATCCTCTCCGAGACCGCCTCCAACAAGGTCACCTACACCTACTCTGTCGGCTGGCTCCAGTCCGACATCCCCTGGGGGCTCCGCTGGGACAACTACCTCCACGTGTTTGACCCGCGCATCCACTGGTTCTCGCTCGTCAACTCGCTCGTCATCGTCATCTTCCTCTGCGTCATGGTCGCTACCATCTTGCTGAGGACGGTGTCGAGGGACATCTCGAGGTACAACGCGATCGATCTGAGCGAGGACGTGCAGGAGGATTGGGGGTGGAAGTTGGTTCATGGCGAGGTGTTTAGGCCGCCTAAGAACCCGATGATCCTGAGTGTGATGGTTGGGACGGGGGCGCAGCTGTGTGCAATGGTCTCGGTGACGCTTGGTGAGTCTAGCACCGAGCGGGCAAAGCTGCGTTTGCATGTGTGCTGATCAGGTCCGCTCTCAATTCGTTCAGTCTTCGCGTTGTTCGGATTCCTCTCACCGTCCAACCGAGGATCGCTCGCCACGGTGCTGCTGATCTCGTGGACGCTCTTCGGATTGTAAGCTTCAATTACGCTGGTTCTCTGCCCTTGTCGACGTTCACTGATCTGTGTTCTCGTCATACAGCGTCGCCGGATACGTCTCCAACCGGGTCTACACGTCCCTCGACGGAAAGGACTTCCAGCGGGTCGGCTTCGCGACCGCGTTCATGTTCCCCACGTGAGTCCCGCCCGTCGCCTCTCGACATCGACAGAAGCTGACGTTCGTCGCCTCGCACCTCCAGGATTATCTTCATCGCCATCTTCCTGCTCGACCTCTTCCTCGTCGTCGCTGGCTCTTCTGGCGCCGTGCCCTTCGGAACCATCCTCGCTGTCGTCGGACTCTGGTTCTTCATCTCGACCCCGCTCAACGTTGCCGGAACGTACTACGGTATCCGTCACGGGGTACGTCTCACCTCTTTGCCTAGGCTAGGCATGTGCTGACTTCCATCTGTCTCACCCTTTCGCTTTCCAGGGCTTCGAGCACCCTACGCGCGTCAACCAGATACCTCGACAGATTCCGCCTCCGCCGACATACCTCAAGAAATGGGTCAGTCGCATCTCTTCCCGCTGGGACAGCTGTTCACCAATGCTGAATTCCCTGTCTTGCAGCCCGCGGCTCTTCTCGCGGGTCTCCTCCCTTGGGCGGCCGCCTTCGTCGAGCTGTTCTGTTAGTGCACCCCTTGGCTATCGTCCTCGCTCGAGTACTTTTGCGCTGACTGACCTCATCACCTGGTTGGCAGTTGTCCTCTCGAGTCTCTTCGGCTCCAAGGCCTACTACGCCTTCGGCTTCCTCTTCCTCACCTTCTGCGTCGTCGTCCTCACCACCGCCACCATCACCGTCCTCTTCACCTGTTCGTCCTTTCCCTGATTTCCCTCCTCCCTCCTTACCTCCTTCCCTCCTTCCCTCAACTAAAGCCCGGCCCTTCCTGCTCAGACTTCATGCTCTGCGCCGAGGAGTACCGCTGGCACTGGCGCTCGTTCACGACCGGCGGCGGCTCCGCCCTCTGGCTCCTCCTCTACGGCCTGTTCTACTGGGCCTCGCGTCTCTCGCTCGACTCAATGGCGAGCGTCGTGCTTTACATCGGCTACCTCGTCCTCCTCGCGATGGCCAACTTTTTGATGACGGGAGCGATCGGGTTCGTGGCGAGCTACTTTGCGATCAGGAGGTTGTACGGTACGTCTGGGTTTCGGTGTTTCTTCTGGTCTGGTTCTTGCGTGCGTGACGGAGTGGGACTGACATCGTGGTGTTGTCCTTGGTCGGGGGGTTTGTAGCTGCTATCCGGGTCGACTAAAGGCCGGTTTGGGTGCTCTTCTCTCCGCGCTCTCGTCCGAGTCGACCCTTTATTCTTTCCATATTGCTTAGACTTCCACTCTCGACTCTCCACGCCCTACCTTCCATCTCGGGTACCAGCCACCTGGCTTGCAGATCAGATGAGGCTTTCAGATCACGGGGCAGAAAGAGAAACAGAAGATTGATCGAGCAGGGCGAAGAACACGAAGTGTGGAGAGGAGGACTAGGCGAAAAGGTGAAGCCTAAAGGCACTGAGAGAAGCAGCTGCGAGAGTAGGGCGGAATGTGGCTAGCTAGATGAGTGACGAAACAAGGGCTGAGGCGTGCATGAGTAAGGCGAGAGTCGGAGACCTAGGAATGCCTGAAAGAAGAAAGAGCTAAGAGGACGAGGTATACAAGGTGGTAGATGTGGGTAACATGCAGGATATAGCCAGACTCAGACGGATAGAAAGAACGTGCAGGACGAGACGGAAGAGAAAGGAAGACGCGACGCGAGAGCTCCATGCACCCCCTCCCTAGCCTCTGATCCTCCCTTGTGCAAGCTCACAGACCCTAGACCCTAACTCCACCGACCACCCTTCCACCCTCGCTGACGAGCTGGACGCCCTCTCCCATCGGCACCGAATGCAACGTGATCGGGCTAGACCCGTCCGACACGCCCGACGCGCCCGAACCCACGACACCCCTCGCCGCGATCGATGCATGCACCTGAGCCGCCGGTCTGGGCGGACTCGAGCTCGCGGGAGCCGAGATCTGCGCTGTGATCTCTGAGCTCAGGTTGGACGGTCGACGGGTGGTTGTCGGCGGCTTGGTCGGTTGCGGGGCCGACGCCGACGCGGCGGAGGAGGTTTGGTTTGAGCTCGACGTTGGTGCTGGCGTGGAGGTCGACGACGTGTGCTGCCTCTTTGGTGCGTGCAGATGGGTCGTCTCTGAGCTGAGCGTCGACTTCCTCTTCTTCTTCGTTGCCGGCTGCTGGACTGTTGACGTTCTGCTGGTGACGCTGGCGGCGGCGGTGAGCTTCGCCTTTGCTGCCGCGGATCCTCCCTTGGCCGACGAGAGCGCGACGCTCCCGGTTGTGTTTCTCCTGAACACGCCTGGCGGTTTGTTGGACGCTGCCGCTGCTCTGGAGCGGGTGGTGGTGATCTCGTAGGTTGCTCGTCGGGAGGGAGTCGCTGGGTTGGAGGGGAACAGCTTTGGCGCCGGCGGAGGGACGTAGGGGATGTGGACAAGCGGGGAGTACCGGTCATTGGACAGCGAGTGCGTCGAAGGAGGGTTGAAGCAGCTGCAAACGGGCAACAAGCCAGGCAGAGCGAGAGAGGGAGGAGAACAGAGTTGTGTCAGCGTGCATGAGAGCAGAAGGAGGCCAGGGAAGGTCGAGTGTCGGTGGAAGGACGGGTGGTCAGCTCGGATGAGCTCGCGTGCGCCACGGTCCGCCCTCCCCTCCCCTCCGGAACACAACGAAAAGTGTCCTCGAGGACCAGCTCCTTCGCCCAGCACACCCAGACAGAGATGAGCAGGAGAGTTGTGTTGACTTACGATACTAGGATGGAGGGCAGGTTGGGTACTCCTCCGAGGGACTGGCTTCGCTTCTGCCTGTCCTCTGACCCCTGCTGGCTCGCCCCGCCAGTGACCGTCCCTCCGCCAGCAGACACAGAGCTCAGAGCAGGGGAACCTGCCCGACTACCGCTTCCGTCGGAGGAAGCACTGCTCCTGGCTGCACTGACTCGGGTGGGTGTCTTTGGTGTGGACGAGGGAGCGAACGCATTGCCGGAGGGGAGCAGGGCCGCTTTTGACAGCCGCTGCGACGAGTGCGACGACGACGACGACTTGGTGGAAGACCGAGACCGAGTGCGAGGAGGGAAAGTGAGAGGGATACGAGAGGGAGGCATCCTGGACTACGACCGAGCTGGGAGAGGGGAGAGACTGGTTGAGGAGCACGAGCAGTCTGGGTTGGGCGGAACGAGAGGTTCGCTCGACACCACGACACGCGCTGCGCCGTGGGAGCCAGAACGCGGAGACCCCGCTGTACGGAGCTCACGCCTCGCTCGGTTCATGAAGACGCGTCAGACTCATCAGGTCGAATCAGCAGAGCCTTCCTCAGAGCTCTAGCGCACGTTCAAGGCCATCGGAACATGAGTCCGCAAGGTTGCGTGCACATGTCTGAGGGCTGAGGTTGCGATCATGACGGGCATGAACTCGGCCTGTTTGGCGCGGCCCTCCGAGGTCTTTCCTGGAAGTAGGCAGATCTGTCAGGTAAGAAGCAAAATCGTCAAGCCTCACACAACTTCGCTTCATCATTTGCATAGCGCCCGATCTCGAGTACGACTTGTGCAAAGGGAGTGTGATGCGCAGTTGTGATGTCACGCTTGTTGTTGGATGTAACGGATCGCGTCCGCCCTGGCTCGCAGAGGGGGAAGTCGGCCTCTTGTCCCTCACGTCCATCACCAGAGGGCCACCTTCCGCGCGTATCTCTTCCAACGAAGAGTCTCCTGATACCCTCGCTCCTCTCGGCAACCACCCTCCCGCGTTTGTCCCGTCGGCAAGACCCTGGTCAGCGTGCTCGAGCTCCCTGACGAACGGACGAGTGGACGTGCCTCGCCCTCGCTCGCCTCCCTTCCTTCTCCTGCCCATCCGCCTCGTTCCTTCCTTTGACGATGCCTGCGTCGTACACGAGGACTACCGGTAGATCGTCTCAAACGCAATCGCTCACCCCTCTCAAGCGGGCCGCCGGTGGACTGAGCGTGGGACTGTCGAAGGAGAACTCGCCCGCCCGAGCTCAGACGATCCCCCCGGGAGGAGCACGACAATCAGCAAAGAGGTTCAAGACCGTCGAAGGAGCAGCCATGCCAGTAACCCACCAACAACACAACCCAGTAGACGTCATCGCCCTCGCAAAGAAGGACTCAGCACCCACAGTCGGGTCGAGGGAGCGAGCTCTGGGCGGGGAGGCGACGACGGCCGCGTCTCTGGCGGCCAAGCGGGACAAGGAGGCAAAGCAGGCCAGCCTGCAGAGGGACGAGGACGACTTTGTCCTCAAGTACACAAACGCGTTCCCAAAGTTTGTCTTTTACTTTGACTCGTGCCACCAGTCGACGGCAGACACGAGGATCCACGAACTAGGAGGGGTGAGCTTTGACCGTCCCCCTTCCCTCCCCTCGTCTCCCTCGGAGCCACCATCGCCCATCACAAGTCAAGCATGCACTGACTCCCACTCTTTCCCTCCTGCTCTAGCGCATCGAGCGACTATTCTCCAAGCAGGTGACGCATGTCATCACGTCGCGGCCCATCCCCGTGCCGAACGACAAGGAGAACGCTCCGCCCGCCAACAAGCCAACGACCTCACGTCCGCTCGCGACCGTCCCAGAGGCTCGAGCTGGTGGAACGTCCTCTCGTGCTCCAAAACCGTGAGTCCACACCTTCGGTCTGACCTTCAGCGGGACCGCTGGTGCGAGCAGGTGACCCGAGAAGGAAGGGACGTGGCTGACGTTGTCTCACGTCGTCGCGTCGCTCAGGATGGCCAACCCGTTCCTCGAGGACGACTCCGGACCGTCAGACATCCTCCTCAAGGCGATCAAGCTCAAGATGAAGGTATGGGAAGTAAAGAGTGAGTCTCAGATCCAACTCTGTCGCATCTTGTCGAACCTTCGTCTGGGTTCGCGCTGTGCCTGGCTGACCCGTTCACCCCTCGGGGCCTTTGATCCCCATCCCCACCAGAGCTTCAGTCTGTCCTCACTCGACTGACTCCGGCCGTCTCGAAAGCATCGACCTCGCGCGCGTCGACCGCTCATCGTCAAGCTCAGGCGCACTCGCTCTCGCACCTGCTCGCCGACGAGAAGATCCACGGCACGCGCGAACGAGACTTCTCGGCCCCTCGGCCCGACTACCACTACTTTACCCGAGGGTCGTTCTACGTTCTCTGCGAGGATGCGACGGGCGAGTACAGGACTGTGCTCGCCAAGGAGTACGACAAGCCGAGGGGGGGCGAGGCCCCAGAGTGGCCGGTCCTGCACGGGAACTTCCTCAAGGCGTCCACATCCGCGCCCGTCAAGATGGAGTCGGTCGAGAGGAAGGTACCGCCGCCGAAGCGACCAGCGACGGCGTCAGCGTCAAAGGTGCCTGTCGGACTCGCAGCGAAGACTCGACTCGCCGCCGTCAGGGACGGGGGAGGGCCAGGCGATCTTCGCCGGTCGGCCTCGCTCAACAGTCTCAGCAAGACGGCCAAGCTCGCCGCTGCCGAGGAGGAGCGACTCGCTGCCGCTAGACAGGGAGCCAACGACGAGGCCGGCGTCGACCGTCCGTACCTGGCTGCGTCCGGCAACAGTGTGGGCATCACCTCGACCATCACCTCCGCTCAGTCCGGCACAGGTCTCGGCGCAGGCGGACACAACCTCGCCGCCATCAAGAGGGACCAGAGGCGTGTCGTCGAGCTGCCGAGGAAGATTGCGCCCGTCGTGTCTGGCCTGCGTGGTCTGGCGCCGAGCAGGATGACGGACCAGTCGATCCTGGACGCGTCCACGAGCCAGCTGCTCCCATCGGCCAAGATCACCGCAAAGGCCGAACAGGTCATGATCGACCTCGACACAGACCCTGCCGCCTTCGACGACATGCCCCCAGCCGGACCCGGCCCTGCGGTCGAGTCGCGAAAGCGAAAGCACATGGCCGAGCACGTCCAGCGCACTCTCGCGAACGGAACCGGAAAGACCAAGGCGTCGGGCAGGATGGACCCTCCGCCGCCGATCAAAAAGCGATACTCGTTCCCGGGCGCGATGCCGAGAAGGGAAAGGAGCACCGTCAGGCTCCCACCCAGGGAGGAGAACAAGAAGCCCGGCTACTGCGAGAACTGCAGGATCAAGTTCGACGACTTCTCCGAGGTACGTCCCTACTTTTACTCGTCTCTCTGGCAACGACAGGATCTGACCTGTCCTCGTTTGCTCGACTCCTCTCACAGCATATCGTCTCTCGCAAGCACCGACGGTTTGCGCTGAACGCTGCCCACTTCAAGGACCTCGACACCGTGCTCGATCGACTGATCCGAGAGCCAGCCGTCCGCGCGCCTTCTCGCTTCGCGCCTCCGCCGTTCAAGCCCGCTGTGCGTCGAGCAGAGGAGGAGTCCGAGTCGGACTTTTCTGACGAGGACGAGGCCGCAGAGGTCTCGGAGGACGAGGACGGCGGCGAGGACGGGCAGGAGGCCATCCCTCAGTGGGTCATCGACGAGCACGAGAACGAGCGAGCCGAACTTAGTGAGGCAAGGAGGATGGCCGAGGAGATCGACGAGATCGAGGAGGAGGACGACGAGGAGCTCGAGATCGACATGGGCGACGAGGACGAGGAGTAACAGTCGACGACGACGACGCCGCATCGCATCACACGCATACACTTCCACGAACGAACGACGACTTGGGTCTTTGGCTTTCTCTTCTCTTCCCTGCACTCTTCTCTCTGGCGCCTCCTCACTTTTCTCTTCAGCCCCTTACACTATCACTTTCCATACCCTGACCCATCGACTCATCACGACCCACCCTACACTTCACCCTAGCTAGCCTTCCCGCATCTTTTCTTATCATCGAGGTACCACCCCTCAGCTACCCACTCCAACTTGCACGCCGCTCTTTCTCAATCCCTTATCCCGTCTCGCCTACTCTGCCTTGCGCATCCTCCCGGCGCGTGTCCTCTTGCCTGCCCTTCCGGCTACATAGTTGCTCGCGCCTCCAAGACGATTGCCTCGACCCCGGGGTGCTTGACTTATCCGTTCGGTATCACTGGCACTTTCTCTTATCATCATGACTTCTCATCCAAGCCTCCGTCGAGGAAGCAAGCGAAGGAGGGCAAAGGAGGCCAGGTGAGTGTCATTTTACGCGTCTAGACTGCGACAAACCATACAGGGGCTCAGTCAGACTGCTGCCATCACCTAGGTCTAATCTAGCAGACGTCTTGTAGGTGGACTGCGCCCGATTCAGTTTTCGTTTCTCGCACGGAGGACCCTCCGGACCTTCTCTGCCCCCGCAGTTGGGTGAGCTTCGCCCGGACCGGGCCTCTCTCCTACCCTTTGCCCGGCTGAGCTACCCTGCTCCCTCCCCATCAACCATCACTCCTAGTGCTCAGCACATCTCTCAATCCATTCACTCATCACCTTCTCCCTTCCTTTCCCCTCCATCATGCCCATCGCTACAGCCGACCTCGCCTCGGCGCCTCTGTCCTCTCCTCTCTCGATCAACGGTCTCGTCAAGTCTCGCGCCTCTACCCACCCCCACACCCGGATCCTCGCGGTTCCCAATCGAGACCTTGTCTTTGAGCAGTACACGTACAACGACATCGACACCGCTGCGACGCTGCTGGCCAACTACTACGCGTCCGAGGCTGGCGGGTCGATCCCGGTCCGAAAGCTCGGCGACGCGACGACGAAGATGACCGTCGGATTGATGGCTGGGAGTGGATGGGACTACGTTGTCAACATGGTAGCACTCGTGCGGATGGGATACTGTGAGTCACAACATGCGCTCGACTGTGAAGCTGGTCCTTCGGCGTGGTGAGCTCAGGAGGGCTGAAGCTGACCCCGGTCTCCTCCGCCCGACTCTCGCGATGCTATTCTAGGCGTCCTCTTCATCTCGTGAGCCCGTCCTTCTCTTCTTCTACTACACGGTCGAGCATGGACTGATCTAGTCTCACTATTTGATCTCCTGCAGCATCAACAACTCTGCGGCTGCTGTCGCCCACCTTCTTTCCACCACCTCCGCCTCTGTCCTCATCTGCTCGCCAACGTACGCTGCCGTTGCGCACGAGTCGATTCCTCTCGTCAAGGAGGGCATCTCCTCTCGCGTCCAGGCTATCGCTCCCGGGGAGGTCTACTCTGCGCAGGAGCGGGCTCGAGCCAACAAGGCTGGCTTGACGTGGGAGTGGAGGGTGTCGGAGGAGGACGAGCAGGACCTGCCGTGCTTCATCGTCCACTCGTCAGGGTCGACCGGACACCCGAAGCCCATCTTCATCTCGCACCGCAAGGCGATCAACAACTACTCTGCCCACTTCAACATGACCGGCTTCACCAGTCAGTCTGCTTCACCTTGCTCTCCGTCCAAGCGTGTCTTCTGACTTTGTTTCTTGTTCTGTCCGGCCCAGCCCTCCCCATCTACCACAATCACGGGATCTCGTGCCTCTGGCGAGGATTCCACTCTGTCAAGCCCATCTTCCTCTTCCCCGCGTCGGACCTCCCTCTCACGACCGGCAACATCCTCGCCCTCCTCACCCAGCCCATCTGCGACGGACTCGAGGGTCTCTTTGGAGTGCCGTTCGCGTACAAGCTGCTGCTCGAGGACGACCGGGGGATCGAAATTCTCAAGAAGTTCAAGCTGTGCTTGTACGGAGGATCGCCCATGCCGGACGAGTTGGGAGACAAGCTCGTCGAGAACGGAGTCAGGCTCGCTGGGCACATTGGAAGTACAGAGATGGGTCAGGTGAGTCTCAACTCGATTGTCAAAGGTCTACTCAGAACTCTAACGCTGACTGTCCTCTCTGCTGCAGCTCATGACGTCGTTCCGCGACTTTGACAACGACAAGGAGTGGAACTACTTCCGATCCGAGGGACCGTACGCCGTCAAGAACGTCGACAAGTTCATCACCTTCGAGTCTCGCGACGGAGCAGGCCCCAACGAGCGGTTTGAGCTGATTGTCAAGGACGGCTGGCCCACAAAGACGCTCGCCAACCGACCCAACGGAGACTACGCAACCTCGGACGCGTTCGTCAAGCACGCGACCATCCCCGGAGCGTGGAAGTTTGTCGGCCGACTCGACGACACGCTCGTCATGCTCACGGGAGAGAAGACGAACCCCGTCCCGATGGAGGGAACCCTCCGAGGCTCGTCGTCCGACATCTCGGACGCCATCATCTTCGGACAAGGTCGAGCCCAGACAGGAGCGCTCATCATTCTCTCGGAGACAACGACCGCCCAGAACCTCCCTCGAAACAAGCTCCTCAAGCTCGTCCAGCCTGCCATCGACGCTGCCAACTCTTCTGCACCGAGTCACTCGCAGCTTACGCCCGAGGCGCTCGTGTTCCTGCCGTTCTCGACGTTCATCCCCCGAGCCGACAAGGGATCGTTCCTGCGGCCAAAGTGCTACAAGCTGTTTGAGGAGACGATCGAGGGTGTCTACAAGCGGCTCGAGGGAGAGGGCGACGAGGAGGGTGTCGAGCGCAAGGACGTCGGCGACATCAGCGCCGTCGAGGAGTACGTGATGGAGATCGTCAAGGACGTCGAGGGCGGGGAGGGACTCGAGCTCGACACCGACCTGTTTGATCGAGGACTTGACTCGTTGCAGGCGACCAGGATCAGGAACGCCCTCCAGCGAGGACTCAACCTCAACGGAGCCCGTCTGACAACCAACTTTGTGTTCGACCGCCCGACGGTGCACAAGATGGCCGCCTACCTCGTCGCCCTCGCGTCCGGCAACGTGTCTGCCCTCAAGGAGCCGACCAACATCGAGATCATGCAGCAGCTCGTCGAGAAGTACTCGCACCCTGCCGTTCCCGCTGGCCTCACTCGCAACACGGGCAAGCCGTCTCTCGCCGTCGTCGTTCTGACGGGAGCGACCGGCTCGCTCGGTGCCTACCTGCTCGCCGAACTCCTCGCCGACCCCTCTGTCAAGAAGGTCTACTGTCTTGCCCGAGCGCGCTCCGATGAGCAAGCCACCCAGCGAGTCTCCGAGTCCATGGTGACCCGAGGCCTCCCTCTTTCCAAGACCGACGAGGCTCGAGTCCTCTCTCTCGCCTCCGATCTCAGCGAGGACAACCTCGGTCTCTCCTCCTCCGTCTACTCCGAGATCACCCAGTCGGTCACGATGGTCATCCACAACGCCTGGCTCGTCAACTTCAACGTCCAGATCGCCTCGTTCGAGCCCCACATCCGCGGCGCCGTCAACCTCATGTCCCTCTGCCTCGGCCCTACCTCTGGCACCCCGGCCCACTTCTACTTCTCCTCCTCCGTCTCGTCCGTCTTCGCCTGGCCCGGACCCGGACCCGTCCCCGAGATCATCACCCACGACCCCGCGTGCGCGCAAAACATGGGGTACGCCCGCTCCAAATGGGTCACCGAGAAGCTGTGCGAGGTCTGGAGCGAGACGACCCCGTTGCAGGCTGGCGTGTTGCGGATCGGACAGATGGTCGGGGACTCGAAGAAGGGGATCTGGAACGAGACCGAGGCGATCTCGTTGATCTTTAGGTCGGCGAACGCGGTCGGGGCGCTGCCGGATCTGAACGATAACCCGGCGTGGTTGCCCGTCGACTATGCGGCAAAGGCGATCGTGGAGGTCATCTCGCTGCCGTCGGAGGCGTCGCCAAAGGCGACACCGGTGTGGCATGTCCTCCAGCCGCACAAGGTCCGGTGGTCCGATGTGCTGCAGTCGTTCAAGAAGGCCGGGCTCGAGTTTGAGATCGTGGACCCGAAGAAGTGGGTGCAGATGCTGAGGGAGAGCGACGACGACCCCGTCAAGAACCCGACCAAGAAGCTGCTGGAGTTCTTCGAGGGGAAGTTCGACGTGGACGAGTCGACGATGGCGAGGAGGTACCCGCTCGAGACGACGAGGACCGAGGAGGCCAGTCCGAGCTTGAGGGTTGCGCCGATCGGGGATGATGAGTTGGTGGCAAAGTGGTTCAACAGCTGGAAGTCGACGGGGTTCCTTGTGTAGTCTAGCTAGCTAGTTACTCGGTCGGTCTATCGCTCGTTCGCGTCTGCATCTCTCTCGGTTGTACTTTCGTTCATGGGTTCATGGTCTCTATCTTCTTCCATCTTTCTGTCTCTTCTCTTCTTGCCGCTTTGATCACTTGTAGTAGTACACTGGCTTCTCCTGCTATCTCCATTTTGTTGCGCTGGCGAGCACGAGAACCATGGTGGTCAAGATAGAAGAGCTGATAGCGAAACGAAGCCTGAACCGAGAAAAACTTCAAGAGTAGAGCTGAAGCGAAAGTAAAAGACTCGATGCGTGTGGGGCCGAGTCGAGGGGTTGCTATCAAGCGTTCGAGGCGGCCGAGTTGAACGGGAAGTTGAGGACGAGCGGTCCAGCGACGGTGTTGTCGTCCGAGACCTGCACGGAACAGAGGAGAAGAGAAAAGACAAGCGAATCCGGTCAGCTCATGTCGGCAGCGTTGGGAGGAGGGAGGAAGGAAGGACGGAGAATCCGAACGCACCTTGGAACGATCGGAGACGGTGGCGATGATCGCGTAGGTGATGCCCTGTTTGTAGAGTCGAAACGAAACGCAGCAAGGTAGGTGAGCCTGGATGCCGAGACGGCGCTCAGTGGCGCAGTAGATCGAGGTGTGAAGAACACGAACCTGGAGTCCTGCGGGGATGGTGACGGACGCATCGGCGTTGATGGGGTTGGCCGTCGAGGTGAGGCCAGAATAGATGATCAGCCACTCGGGGTTGCCGCTCGAGGGGTAGTCGATGTGGATGGTCTGTCCCGGGTTGAAGACCTGTTCCCGGACTGAAGCTCCCGGGAACTGCTTGAAAGGTAGCGCAGGGTTGGAAGAGGGACAGCCGGTGATCTACGACGAAGAGGAGGAGAGGCGAGAAAGAAGTCAGCGGACGCGAAGGATCCCGACACTGGCGTCCGAGCGAGGGACGTACAAAGGATGCGGCGATAGAGTACACCTGCGAGAAGCCAAGCGGGGTGTCCTCAGGTCCGGACCAGGCGGATTCCTTCTGCACGGCCGAGTTGAGCCAAGCTTGGTGTCGGGCCTCGGTGGTGAGGATCGAGCTCGCAGCGGTGTCGTAATCAGGGTCGGTGATTTTGTTGGCCGCACCGAGGTAGGCAGCAACTCCGACGTTCTCGATGATGGAGGCGAGCGTAGCGAACGACTTGGGGTCTGTGTACGGGTACTGGATCAGGCCGTGTGTGCGAGTCAGGACGGGAACGCGAGAAACAGCATGAAGGGCGCGTCTGAGACAAAGCGACTCACATTGTAGGTGCAGGGAGCTGGAGCTTTGTCTCCGAGCGCACTTTGAAGGAAGTCGACGTGCTGGGCTTCGTGCTGTCCGATCTGGACGATCTGATTGCGGACCCAGTCAGGGAAGCCGTCTTGCTCAAAGGCCGTCGCATCAAAGTTGGCAAGTCCACCAGAGTAGAAGTTGTTCTCGAGGTGTTCAAGTGTGAGAGCGTCTGCAGGAGAACAGGGAGGAAGTGCGGACCGGGGCAGAGATCAACATCAACAATCACCGTGATGGGAAATGCCGATCGGGCCGACGCGACTTCAAAGGAGAGGGGACGTACACTGCAGGATGGTGGCTGCAGATGGAAGAAGGAAGTGTCGGAGAGGAGAGATGACCAGGTCAGTACGAGCGCGGATGAGAACGATTGGGGCGAGGGAGGGACCAGGTCAGGAAGAAGGAGCGGATGGACTCACTATCGAGGTCAGCGTCTCGCTTAGCGACGGGCGAAGCAAGAACTGCGACCGAGGCAAGGAGTCCAGCGAAGAGGGAGGTAGCGAGCATCTTGAGGTCTTGAAGGGAGGTGGGGTCGAGGGGATTAGGTAAGAGAGGAGCGGAAAAGGAGGACGAGGTTGTTGTTGTTGATGACCAGAGAAAGTATGCTCCGCCGAGTTCTTGTAGGCCGTCTGACATAGCTGGCACTACTGGATGGCCGGCGCGCCTCGTTTTAACGTGAGGGCGAGCAGATCTGGGTGCTGGAGCGCGAGCGAAACAAGTTGGCATGCCGAACGACCACCCGGACCGTCCAGTCTTGATGATTTTGTTCGGAGCACCTTCGCGGCCGGTCGCGAGTCTTCTGTCCAGACTCGAGGTCGGGCTCGCCTTGTCGGATCGTAAGTCGTCCTGACTGGCATGATAGGCTGCGCGGACTCGGTTGGGCGGCAGAGGTGCGCGTGCGGGCGAGCTCGCTCCCAAACGACAGCGAGCCCACGATCGGGCTCAGGGCGTCATGTCTTTCGTGATGTGCAGGCGTAAACGTAGATGGATAGTGAGTGACAGTCTGCCGTGCGTGCTGCCGGTCTGCGGAAGGAGACGAGGGAAACGTCGCTGAGCTCACCTCGATCGACGTCGCCCTCCCTTCCCAGCCGTTCCTCCCCGATGCGATGTCCGTGCATGCGACTGTTGCGGGTGTATTTGAGGAGGCTGTAGCCGGACCGCTCGTCCCGCAAGGAGCGAGGAGGGCGAGGGAGATCTACTTGTGTCCTGGTGGGAGCTCGCTCTCGGTAGACGGCCCGTTGGAGCGAACAGGGAGGGACCCGACCAGCGATTTGAGCGAACTCACCACGCCTGGAGAGCTCGCTGGTCACTTTAAGGATGCAGAAACGACTCGTGCTATCGTCTCGGCCTCTCTCTGGCTGGTCAGGCTGGACGAGAGGGAGGGAGGGAAGCATGGAAGGAAGCCGACGGTGAGCTTCGCCGGCGGTCGCGTCTCTCATCCGACCCTGATATTCCGAACGGTACTAGTCTCTCTTCTCCCTCCCCATATGGTTCCTCCGATCTCGACAGCTGACCTCGTGCACCTCTCATCCGCCTTTAGCCATCCATGGAGATACTCCGCATGAGGCCCCGCCGTGTGTCGACCCCAAACCACCATCGTCCTCAAGATGATCAAGCGGCTCCTCCTCGCCTTGCCGGTCATAGCGGCCCTCCTCTCGCCGACAGTCCAAGCGCTGGGACAGCAGCAAGTAGTGTGCTTCGAGGGTCTCGAGGGAGCGTTCCCTCTCGTGTCGAGCTCGGCATCGGCCATCCTCGTGTCGGACCAGGAGGCGAACGGGATCAAGAGGGCGGGTGAGTCGCCTGTGTCGTCCTCTTCTGGTCGTCCGATCTGTCTGACCATCTTCGCTTCGCCTCTGCTTTCGGCTCTCTTCAGCTCACACTTTCGCCAAAGACATCTCGAACGTCACCGGCCAGTACCCGGACGTCCTTAACGAGCTCTCTTCTGCGGCCAACTCGACCGGCTCGCACGTCGTCGTCGTCGGATCCGTTGGGTCGCCGTTCGTCACCATCCTCGTCAATGCTGGAGCGATGAACGTCTCGGACGTTGAGGGTCGATGGGAGTCGTTCAAGATTGAGATTGTCGATGGCTCGTCGATCGGAGTCGAGAAGGCGTTGGTCGTCGTCGGGGCCGAGTGCGTTCAGCCTTTCTGTTTGTTCCTCTCTCCACACCGAGCTGACCGACCTCTTTACTCTGGTATGCAGTAAGCGAGGAACGATCTACGGACTGTACGACCTGTCGGAGCAGATCGGTGTCAGCCCGTGGCACTGGTGGGCCGACGTACGGATCCCTCACCACGACGAGCTTTACATCAAGAACGAGCCGTACGTGCACAAGTCGCCGACAGTCAAGTACAGAGGTAAGCATCACGCCTTGGCCATTTTCTAAGCTCATCGAGTGCTGACCGGGCCTTTTCTCTTTCTGCGCCGCCCGTTCTTCCTCCGCCCCGCTCTCCCACCTCCCGTCCTCCCCTCTGTACCGATACACCATCACTAGGATTCTTTCTCAATGACGAGCAGCCTGCGTTGAATAAGCGCGTCCTGTATCTACTGCAGTCTCCCTTTACGTAGGCTGACCCGCACTCGCTTGCGATGATCCAGCTGGGCGCAGTACACGTACGGCACGAACGCGAGCGCCGCCTTCAAGCACGAGGTACGTCCCTGAACCTGTCTTCCGGACCGCATGGATCTAATCGGACTCTATCTCTTTGTATCTTTAGTTCTACGAGCAGGTCTACGAGCTCATCCTCCGACTCAAGGCGAAGTCAGTCATTTCCCTCCCTCCCCCTCCCCCCCTTCGTACCCGCTCCGATCGCTATCGCACATGCTAAACTACCGACTGACTACGTATATATCCGCAGCGCACTGTGGCCACCAATGTGGGCCCCCATGTGGGCGCTTGATGATCCACTCAATCAACCTCTGGCGGACGACTACGGCGTCATCTTCGGGACTTCGCACCAGGAGCCGATGGCCCGCAACACGCCCGAGTGGCGAACGTTTGGCAAAGGTCCTTGGAACTACACGTCCAACAAAGACTTCTTGGACGAGTTCTGGACCGAGGGAATCGAGCGAGCCAAGCCGTACGAGACGCTGGTCACCGTCGGGATGCGAGGGGACGGCGACCTGCCGCTGCCGGGTGCGAACATCCCAATCATCGAAGGCATCCTCAAGAACCAGAGGGAGATCATCTCAAATGTGACTGGGAAACCTGCGGAGGAGACGCCGCAGGTCTGGTGCTTGTACACTGAGATGCTCGACTACTGGGAGGACGGCCTCTCTGCGCCGGACGACATCACGATCCTCTGGCCGGACGACAACGTGAGTCCACTCGCTCGACACGTTGCTCCTCTCGCTCGACTCGTTCTTTGAGTCCTTCCTGATTTTGACTGTTGTCTCGTCATTGCATTGCAGTGGGGCAACAACCGACGACTCTCAACCGAGGCTGAGCGCAAGAGGAGCGGGGGTGCTGGTCTCTACAGTCGTCCGTACCTGTTTCTCTGATCATTACCTCTTTGCTCTGAACTGCCTGCTGATCTGCTTGTTTTTACTACAGACTTCGACTTCGTGGGAGATCCTACCGAGTACAGTCAGTCGTTTCCGCACAACTGCTTTCGAACGCTGGCATATACTGATCGCACTCCTTCCTTCTGCTTTCTCCTTTCTGGCTGCTCTGCTGTACCCGCTGCAGAGTGGATAAATACAAACTCGATCTCGAAGGTGTGGGAGCAGCAGTCGACCGCTCTCGACTTTGGCGTCGACCGACTATGGATCGTCAACGTTGGCGACCTCAAGCCGATGGAGGCGCCGATGAACTTCTACTTCGAGTATGCGTACGACGCGTCTCGATGGGGCAAGGAGAACCTGCACGAGTACCACGTCCTCTGGGCAACTCGAGAATGGGGATCCGAGCACGCCGAGAAAATTTCCGAGGTCTTCCAGAGATACATGCACGTGAGTCTGACATCAGCTCTTATCTTCATTGCGACATGTGTGCTGATTATGCTCGCTCTTTTCGCCTCTCGCAGTACGTCTCCAGGCAAAAGCCGGAGCTCACGACCGCCACGACGTACTCCCTGACCTCGTTCTGGGAGGCCGAGCGCGTACTCAACGAGTGGAAGACGCTCTGCTCGGACGCCTGGGGTGTTTACAACGCCCTCGAGGACGATGCCAAGGACTCGTTCTTCGAGATTGTCCTCCACCCGATCCGAGCCGTGGCCACCGTCACCAGCCTGTACATCGCCGTCGGACAGAACAACATGCGAGCCGTGCAGATGAGGCACAGCGCTAACGATCTGGCTGATCAAGCGAAGCAGCTGTTCAAGGACGATGCTGCTCTTACGCGCGAGTACCACTGGATCCGAGGCGGAAAGTGGAATCGTGAGTCGCATTTCTCGGTTCGGCTTTTCGTGCTACTCGCCTACTTACCTGTCGCCTCGTGCTTCTGCAGACATGATGGACCAGACCCACATCGGAAAGGTGTACTGGCAGCAGGCGATGGGCAACATGCTGCCCGCGCTCAACTGGGTCCAGGACGAGGAGTCGACACTTCCCGGCCCCATGCGCGTCACCGTTGAGGGCTCGATCGGCGTGTGGCCCGGAGATTCTCTAGGGCAATGCGCTTCAGGTTACAAGCTCGTATCACATCTCCCAGTTCACGCGTTTTCGGTGTCGGTACTGACCTCTGCTTCCCTTTTTGTCCGCGTCTCGCCCTTCCAGCTGCCCTCCCGGCTCGCCTCCTCCTCTCACCCCCTACACGACCGCCGGCAAGCGATACTTTGACATCTCGAACGGAGCGGCGATCGACTGGTCCTGGAAGGCGGCCATCAACGAGACCTGGGCGACTCTCTCGTGCACCGAGGGATGGGTCTCCGCCTCGGACTCGTCCACCTGGGAGAAAAGGATCGAGATCACCGTCCCGGACTGGTCCGTCGTCCCCAAGGGTGCGCACACTGCCTCAGTGACGATCAACACCACCTCAGCGGACCCGACCAACCTCTCTCCGCACGCTCCGATGTCCTGGACCGTCCCCGTCTTCATCAACCATTTGACCGTGCCCGACACCTTCACCGGCTACGTCGAGACCGACGGAGGAGTCTCAATCGAAGCCGCCCACTCTGCTCGCAACACCACCGTCGGCAACACAAAGTGGGAGGTCATCCCCGGCTACTCTCCCCGAACTGAGTCCGGTGACGCCGTCTCAATGTTCCCTCGAGTCGGCGCAAACTTCTCCGTCGGATCCGGTCCCCGACTCGAGTACGACTTCTACCTCTTCAACAACCAGTCGTCCGGCAACGTCACCGTCAACGTCTACATGGGACCCACCCTCAACTACCAAAAGGGTCGACCTCTCCAGTACGCGATCCAGATCGACGATCTACCCGCCCAGCTAGTCCAGCCCGTCATCAACCCGAGGAACCCCGGGTCGGTCGACTTCGCGTCTGATCCTGGAGGAGGAGACTGGCACAGGGCGGTGGCGGCGAACGTGAGGATCTCGCAGACGAACCATACGCTCAAGGCGGGTGGGGCACCAGGAGCGCACACGATGAAGCTCTGGGGAGTTGAGCAAGGGGTTGTGCTGGAGAAGATTGTGGTCAATACGGTGGCGGAGAGTTTGGTGCCGAAGACGTATCTCGGTCAGCCGGAGAGTCTGTGGGTCCAGGGCGGAAAGTGAGGGGAGGGTAGATAGTCTTTGTTTCAGGATCGGATATTCCGTCAGGTTTGAAGGATCGATCCTGTTCTCGAATGGGAAGATCCCTCGAAAAGCAAACGGAAGAGCTACCGGACTTGAGGATAGCAGGTCTCCTCACTCTCGAGCCGCTGCCAGCCGAGGAGGGAAGCAGGCGCGAGCTCCCCCCCTCCTTCGCTGAGCTCAACTCTCACCTCCTCCGCCCTTCCCTACCCCTTCGCGGCTCCCTCATCCTCGCCGTCGTCTTGTTGAGACCGCCAGGAAGGACTCGCCTGTATCCTCCGAGCTTCCGGACGCCGTACTCGACCTGTGGAACCGGTTTTCCCCAGCCGAGCTCACTTTTCCCTCCCCTCCCTCCGCCGGCCTTCCCTCGCCCCTACACCCCTTCCATCCCTCTAAAACATGGCGGACGCCGTGGCACAGACGTCGTTGTGCGTACACCGTTTCTTACGCATTCTGATCTACCCTGCGAGAGCTGCGATGGGGTCGAGCGAGGGAGTGTTGAGCTGAGGGTTGGAATCTCGAGCTGACCTCTGTCGTCCCTTCCTGTGTGCGGTCGTGTCGGCAGCCTGAACATCCTCCGTCGTTCAAAGTTCGCCTCCTACTCGCCCAACATTGGACAGGTCTACACGTCTCCGATCCTGTCTGCGAACCGAGGCGACTGGGGTATCAAGGCGCAGGTGTTTGCGCACGGAGGAGGAGGAGCTCGCTCGTCGATCCGCAACCTGGCCATCCCAGAGATCGACTCGGTCCTCGGCATGCCAGTATGGAAGTCAGCAGAGAAGACGGCCAGGTTCGTCAGACAGTGGGGAGGGGAAGGAATCGTAGCACGCATCGAACCCTCGCCAGGGGTGCACTCGTGGTCGACCTCGGACGGGACGCAGATGGACCCCTGGGGAGCCCAGGCCGGACGCATCACCCAGGCCAACAAGGCCGTCGACCGACTGCACTCGGACGCGTACTTTGACCAGTTTATCGCAAACAGGTTCAAGGACCTCACCCAGCACCACTACCTCCTCCACGACTTCTTCTTTGACCGCCTCGTAAAGTCAAAGTTCATCGACGCATCCATCCTTCACGAGAACGACCTCCCCCAACTCGCATCGCCCGTCACCCTCGCAGCACCAGAACACCGCATAGACGTCTCGGAGCTGAGCGAGGACGAGCACCTGCAGGCGTACTACCACCTCCGCTCGCACAACGACGCGATCAAGTCCGAGTGGGCCTCCCTCGCCGAGGTCCCGCTCGAGCAATCGGCGTACGAGGACGCGTACAAGCACATCAAGACCAAGCCAACTGTGCTCACAGAATGGGCCAGGATCGCACAGGAGCTTCAGCACATGCGTCAGCCGTACTCGCACTGGAGGGACGCAGCCGCAAATGTTGCTGCCAAGGCTGGAGACGCGACCGAGCAGGCGAGGGTGCAGGCAAAGCAGGTGTTCGCCACCCAGCCCAGCATGGTCATCCAGCTTAGGACGCAGGAGGGAAGGGAGAAGGCCGAGGCTCAGTGGAAGGTCGAGTGGGAGACGATCAAGGCGTTGGCCGAGAAGCGGGGTCTGACCGTCGCCGAGTGGAGGAAGGGCGTCGAGGGATGGGACTTTGACCTCCGGAACGTGAGGGCGCTCGAGCAGGCTGAGAGGGAGTTCTACGAGTCTTCGGTACGTCTCTCTTCACCGCTCCTGCTTGTATCTCGCTCTCACCTCCAACGACGCTCTCCCCCACCGGCTTTCGTTGCACAGGAGACCCCGGAAGCGTCTTCCTCGTCCGCCCCTTCCTCGCGACTGTCTTCTCTGCCTGTCGAGAAGCAGTGGGACGAGATAGTCGACTACTCGTTCACCCACCGACTGCCGATCTCCGAGTGGCCTGCCGTCAAGTCTGCGGTCGCAACGGATGAGGTCGACTCTCTCGAGCGAGCCCGTCGAGCGTTTGCGTTCAGGAAGGCTCGAGCCATCTACCCGGACTGGCTGCTCACTCCGGACGTTGCCGGACAGGACAACCCGGACGAGTGGCGAGAGATCCTTGCCGAGCGACTCGAGGCCGTCCAGAGCTACGGAGAGGTTCTCTACGCGTCCGAGGCCGTCCAGCAGGAGTGGCAGGACACAGTCGCCAGTCTCAGGAAGGAGGGCAAGACGCTCGAGACGTACGCCAAGGAAAACGAGTACTCGACCTCGGACCGCGAATTTGACGCGTCTTTCCACGCTTCCGGCCCGGTCGCGACACCGTCGTCGACCAACTTCGGCGTCGACCAGGGAGACCTGCTCCGAGGCGCCCCCAACGTGGAGTCGATGACCAAGACCGAGTTCCAGGCGTACCTCGAGACGATCAAGAAGCTCCAACCCGCCTACCGCCGCCACCTGTCCGATGCCTTCAACTCGATGCGGGAGCGCCGACACCGTCAACTCAACGGTCTCCCCTCGGACGACCCCTCGACACCGCTCTCTGGTCGGACACACGCCGCATACGGTCTGCTCAAGGCCGAGGGTCTGTCCCCGAAGGAGGAGGCGACAAAGTTCCTCGAGAAGACGTACCAGGCGACGCCAACGAAGCTCCACGGGAGGGAGATCACCTCTGCCCGCCACCCGACCGCCGGACTGGCCTACTCGCTCCCGACAAAGATGGAGGTCAACAAGGTCTCAAAGTCGACCTCGGGACTCAACCTCGGAGCCAAGTTCGTGGACGGCGTCCCCGGGATCTCGGGACAACGCCAGGCACTCGCGTCGGTCGGAGGTCTCGTCGTCGGAGACGCCGCCGGGCAGGGCAACCGACACGTTGCCGAGCACCACGTGGTCGACAAGGGTCTCGGCATGGACGGAAACTGGCGCGACAAGTCTGTCGAGCCGAGGGACGACGCCCGAGGAAAGCTCGAGTTCCGAATCGCCTCGGCGAGCATCAACCAGCCGCCTCGCGTCGTCGACCCGAACGGAATGCGATCATCCTTGCTCGACGCGTCCACGATCAACAGGGGTCCGTGGTTCAAGGAGGCCACTGCTGCTCCTATTCGAGCCAACGCCCGAATCGAGGGCAAGACGGTCACCCCTCCTTACATCGGTGGCACCCCAGAGAACCGCGCCTTCCGCGCCCAGGCGCGAGGAGCGAGGGTGTCTGCGCTCGAGGCGAACGAGAAGCGCAGTCTCCGGATCGGATCACCAGCGTGGGTCGCTCAGTCGCCGCGGTTGACGTTTGGTGGGATCGGAGGAGCGAGGTTGGGTGGGCAGACGGAGCTGCCGGACTTCAGTCGGTTCAGGAGGGGAGTCGCCGAGGGGGGAGCGAGACGGCCGAGTTTGGGGATGCAGAGGACGAGGAGCAGAGAGTTGATTCAGAGTATCCATGGGCCGAGGAAGGACTAGATGGGAGGAGATGCTATGTTATCTTTCTTTGCGTTGGCACAGTATGCGAGTGGTGTTTCGGAAGCAGAGGTCGGAACCCGCGCAGTTCGCGAGTCATCATCGCCCCCTTCCCTTGTTGCCCCTCCGTGACTGCCCACACCCCCCCACCACCCATCCCATCCCATCCACACAACCATGCGCATCCCTCCTCCTCCTCTCCGTCCCACACCCACCTCTCGTCCCTCCAAACACCAACAAGCAGGCCCCAAACAGACCCCCCAGCGGAAGCACGCTCACGTCGTCGGGTCCGGAACCGGGCTCGTCCGACGCGGCGGAGGGGGGCCTGGTGGGGAGGTCGAGGAAGCACTGAGGGAACTCGCTGAGGAACGGATGCTGCTCAGACGGGACCGAGATCGAGATCGAGAGGAGCATGTGGTAGTAGTAGGTGGTGGAGGAGAGGTGGGGAGGGAACGAGCGACGTTGGATCTGGAGGGGATGTGTGTTGGGGCCAAGCGGATCAGAGGTGAGTCCCGTTTGTGCTCCGTTCCGATGTGTGTCTTCGGTTCAGCTCTTCTCTCAGCTATCCAGCTCGAGCTTTACTAAAGTCGCTTTCGGTTTCCTCGTCGCAGGCAACAACCCCGCCCAAACGCTCGACTACGTGTTGATCCCTGCTCCTCCGACAACCCACGTGCAAGAGGACTTTCCCCCCTCCTCGGCCTCGGCGCATACACCTCCTCCGCACGCGTCTGGGAGCCCTGAGACGGGGCCGGAAGAAGATGAAGATGGGTGGGAGATGATTGGGGAGGATGGGGAGGTGGTGCTTGAGCTTGATCATGGGGGTGAGGAGAGCCAGGAGGGGAAGAGGAGGGAGTATGCGGAGGTCGCGAGGGGGTGAGCTCGACTCCACCTCTGGACCTCGTCTCGAGGTATGGCTAGGAGGACAGCTGGGGGTGCAGCTGGGTCGAGATGGACTACTAGTAGCCATCGCTAGGTGCGCATCGTCCGTTCTCGTCTCTATCGCTCTCCAACGTGACCTCTTCGCGTCGCGTCCTTATCTCCCCCCATTCCTCTCCATCTCGATCACCCCGGACCGCTCGACCCGCATCCAGGCTCGTGTTTGTTTTCGTCCATTCTGGAGTTGTTCTTGCATATCCTCCTCTCCTTCACACCTTTGCACTTCTATATGACAGTAACGCCCCCACCAAGTCCTGCCAGTCCAGCTCATGCAGTCTTCTGGCCCCTGTGTGGACCTGGTTTTACTTTCTGTTCGTCTTCTTCTCCCCTCGATCGTGGATACATAGGCCGAGTCTTTCGTCCACAGATGGACGATCTCAAGAACGGCTCGCGCCATAAAGGATGTAGAAGCATAGAGAGAAAGGGACGATCCCAAGACGAGCCAGCTCGAAGAGTCCTCGTGTTTCGCCCGTGAGAGTGAAAGAAAGGATGTAGCCAAGACGACCTAGGTACCAAAAGAGACCACGCAGAATAAAGCGGAAAGAGAGCCAGCTCTAGAAGAGGACGAGAGTAGACACGAGGGCGAGGATCGCAGCCATCATCGTCGAGGCTGGGGCCTTGGTCGAGCGAGCTGAGCCACGAAACAAACGAGAAAACAGAGTCAGCGCAAGAGCACGAGTCGCAAGTTCCATACTGGGCAGGACTTACCAGCACCCGAGATCTTCTGTCCAGCCGCAGCCCCAGCGGTCGGCACCGCTCCTGCACCCTCTGCACCCGCACCCACAGGCACGCTAGGCACCGCAGAGACCGACGCAGAAGCAGGTGTGCCCGACCCAGCCCCACCGTACCCTCCGTACGACGAGTCGGCGATAGCAGGCGGCTGGACAAAGTTCTCGATCGTCGTGAAGCCGTCGACCATCGCGGCCGGGTTGAGACAGTCTTGACGAGGTACGGTCGAAACGTGTCAGGAAGTCAGCTCCCTATCTCGGTGTTCGCCCTGATAGCAGGAGGACAGTACGACTCACAAGCCATCCTGGTGTACATGGTGTTCTCGACGGCCGGTCCCATCGCCCAGTCCTCCATGCCGCTCATGTCCATGTTGTCCATCCACGACCAAGCGGCAGAATTGTTCCCGCACGTCTGCTTGGCCATCTCGTGCGTCGCGTTCAAGCTCGGAGAGGCGGCGAGCATAGAGGGGAGCATGGCGGAGAGGGTCGAGTTGGAGGCGACGGAGAGGTTGGCGGGGACTTCGGGTGGGTTGCTGTCAGGCGAAGAGGAAGACTCGCGTCAGGGAGGATGATGGTGGAGATGTTGTGTGCGAGTGAGAGGTAACTTACATGATGGTGAACATTCCCTTCTGGCAGTGGGTGGGGACGGTGCAGTAGGCGAACTTTGTCGAGGTGTCGTTGAAGACCTCGGAGAAGGTGGCGGACGCGTTCTTAAGCCCAGACGAGAAGCCGCCGGCTGACTTGTTGCAGATCCCGCCGACAGACGACTCGGTCACGCTGCAGACTCAGAAAGACCACAGTGCACAGTCGTCAGTCAGCGACTCCGGCGAGCAGGTCAGAAAGCTGTCGACGTACGTGTGCGGCCCTAGATGAAAGGCCAGAGATAGATCAGCGACATGCCTCGAGCACAGATACAGAAGAAATGGACTCACCCGCTCCCCAGACATACTCGATCGTGTCTCCCGGGTTGATCTTGATGGTGACTAGAAGAAGAGAAGCACGCACACACCATGAGTCTCGCGCCGATCAGATGGGGTCGAACCGCTCCAACGCAAGCCGATCAGACTCACAAGGAACGTATCGGAGGACTCCCTTGGACGGAGCGACAATGACCTTGTGGACCTTTGATCCAGCGGGCGCCTCGGTTGCCGTCGGCGGTGGAGGAGGTGGCGGCATCTCTCCTTCTCCCATGCCAAACTTGGCTTGGCACATCTGCGAGCACGGAAGAGACGATCAGCTCATCTCGCTCTGGTAATCAGGCTGTAACGATAGGGGAGACGAGGACGTACCTCGACGCAGGACTTGTACTCGTTCCAGTTGGCCGAGCCAGAGCCGTACACGGGAGAGGCCTGAACAGGAGAGGAGCGAGGGAACGTCGAGGTCAGCGTCTGGCCTCGGCGCAGCGTCGAACATGGGACGCGAGAAAAGGGTGCAGTCACGTATGCGGCAGCAGCGGAGGTGGTCTCCTCCGGCATCGGAGGGGGAGCATAGGCAGCTGGGGGTGGAGTCTCCATGGCGGCGGGAGGGCATCCTCCCGCGCCACATCTCCCCTCAGTCATCGTCGGAGCGGACTCGGCCATCGCAACAGACGTCTCGGCAGCCATGGCACTTTCGGTCATCGTCTGATAGAATGAAAGGATGGAGGCAGTCAGTCAGTCAGAGCTCGTGGAGGGATCGACGCGAAGACAGGGGTCGAGGAACAGAGCTGACCATGGCGGCCTCGCCCTCAACCGGAGCGGACACCTCCGCGGGAGGACCCTCCATCGCAGGATCAGCCTCGCCAAAAGACATCTGCACAATCCAGAGCGAGAGATTGTCAGCTGAAGTCCTGGTCATAAGCCAGGGACGGAGGACTGACCTCGCCGTAGTCGGGTGCTTGCCTCGGGATCACGCCTGCGATGAAGAGGTCAGGTGGTCAGCTCACAGAGACGGCAAGGAGAGAGTAGAGCGTCAGACTCACCTGCCGAGGCGAACGAGAGAAGAGAGAGGGTAACGAGGGTGGTCGGCTGCCAGAGCATCGTCGAGGAGGACTAGAACGGGGTCGGGAACAGGTGGATTCGGTGGAAGGGTTGCGTGAAGGCGACTGGCGCTGGGGGGACGAGGGCCTGCTCGTAGGAGGATGGAAGAGAAGAAGAGGAAGAGTTGAAGGGTGGAAGGAAAGAAGGTCAAGGAAGATGGTGGTTGGGAGGGTGAAGGCCAGAAAAAGAAGGATCCAAACGCCGTCCTCGCCCGTTGTCAGGGGCGAGGCGCAGGTCACCCCGCGAGGCCCGATAGGCTCCGTGCGGCCCTGAAGCTCGCCGAACACTAGAGTGCGGTCGCAAAGGAGCCATCGGATTAGTGTACAAGCAGCTCGGAACATCCCTACTCTTTGCACTCGGCCGCCGACAGCTTCGACTGGACGAGATCGACGATCTTGGCTTCGAGCTCCTCCCAGAGCTCAGAGACGGTCGTGATCTCGAGCTCGCTCTCCATCTCGTCATCGTCGACGATTTCTGGCTTCTCGAACCCGAGTGCGCTCGAGAGCATATGGCGAGACTGGATGTGACGCTCCGAGGCGGTCTGGGCGCGAGCGTATCGGTCCGGCGAGAAGGCGGACGGCGAGACGTGGACCTGGGCTGGCTCCGGCTCGAACGACCCTTCGTCCTCGACCGGAACGTCGGGCAGAGAGGGAGCCGACGCCGATGGCGGCTGAGACTCGCCGACGCGGCTTGGGTCAGGTGGAGGCTGATCTTTGGGGGTGGTTGCTGCGTCGCGAGAGGATGAGCAGAGCACGACCTGTCAGCACGAAGCAGACACAAGCAAGATGGGCCGATGCAGGAGTCACTCACCTTCGACTCCGTTGGCGAAGTCCGACGATGCGCTCGAGCTTTCCTCGCTGTCCACGAGTTTGGACATGGGCGCTGGAAAAGCACAAGGGTGACCGGTGAGGACTAGTCTCGTACCGAACGAGCACAGGACGTACCAGCGGGCGGGCTTTGAGCGCGAAGGACTTCGGCGACGGGGATCGGCCATGGCGACTGATGGAGAGGCAGGCTCGACCCTCGCATGGCTCGTGCTGGCCCGACGAAAGACGGAAGGAGGAGATCGATTCAGGGGGTCGTGCATGTATGCGCCTGTCTGCGTCCGTTCGACGACAGGTGCTCACCTTTTCTGATTGCCTTGAGGGTCTTGCTGCCACCGAAGAAGACATCTCCGTGCCAACTGGCCGGCGTGCCGATGACCGAACCCGAGTGTCGACCAAGAGTCGACCTCGACGTCGGCGGCGGAGTAGTGACCGTTCGATCTGCGAAGAGAGGCTCGTCCAAGCTGACTCCGAACGCGCCTTCCTGCGTGCAGGGCGTTGGAGATGATGGCGCCTGTTGCGTTGAGAGTCGTTCGCCCGCTCGCCGTCGTCGTCGTTTGCGGCTTGGCTCGTTCTCCGTCGCTTTGTTAGAGTCGTCCGCAGGCAGGAGATCGTCTTGATGCGCGGGTGCATGCTGGTCCGACGAGGTCTCTATCGAGTCTAGGATCGGCTGGAGGAGAAGAGCTTGCTGGTCGGAGAGAGCAGGTCGTCGAGGAATCGGATGGTGGAGTGGCAAGAGCGAGGATGAGGCGACCGTCGAGATCGGCGAAGACGGCAGCACATCCGACGAAGGGTCCGCAACAGGAACTGGCGAACGAGCAGGCGAACCGGAAGATGTCGAGTCGGAGCTAGTCGATTCAGGTCGGCTCGAGGCTGAGGCTGGAGAGTCGCGGTCCTCGAAAACGGTAGTGGCTTCGGGATCGGGCGAGGGGGGAGGACTGAGTTCGTGTCGGAGAGGACTGGGGCAGAGCGGAGACAGATGAGCGGACATATCAAGGTGGTATTATCAGCTCCTCCGTCCTCGTGACCCAAAGCTACAAGAGTCGGATTGAAAAGGGAGAGAGATGGGCGAGAGTGTGTGTGCTTGTGGTGGGATGGTCTCGCTTGAGCTCAAGGTTCGCTCCCTCCTCCTCTCAGGACGAGCACGGCCGACCCTCTTACCTGGGTCTGATTGCCGTGCTTGGCGGATACCAGCTCGATCGGAGCGTTCTTGAGGTGCTCATCTCGGCCGGCGGAGGAGGACGAGGTTGAGGGGATCGCGGTGATGGTTGAGCGGGACCACAACAGACGGTCGAGGCCTGATCGACCTCGCCAGGAGAGACAGCCCTCCTCGGTCCACGATCCAGTCCTCAACCCCAACAACCAACTCGGATCAACCTCTCCCTCTCTTTGACTCGAGGGTCACACACACATCTCATCGCATCCCACTCACGACCCTCTGCTGCAGCACATCCGTGGCCTGCGCTGTTGTGCCGCTCTCGCTCGCGTCCGAGCTCGATCCTCGCGACCTGACCTCCCTCCCTCACCTCGAAGGTCGCCCATCCTCCTCCCCTCGCGACCATGCCCTCGACCTCGCGGAGTAGCCTAGCGTCGACTGTGTCTCCCGCCTCGAGGGATGCTGCCAGTCACAGTGAACGGGAGCGTGTGCTGCTCAAGAAGTTTGGCGGCGATCTCCCTCTTCCTCCGGGAGGTCGCAAGCCGACCGGACACGCGTCCAACGAGCTCTCGTCCATCGGGGGAGACTCAACCTGGCCTGGAGTAGTTATCGGAGGTGGAGGACCCCAGCCAGGAGACCACGACGATGGCTTCAACCCGGGCGGGGTCGGCTTGGGTCATCGGTCGAGTGATGCGACCCACGGGCAGTCCAACCCTCAGCTCGGTCAGGGTTCGACAAAGAAGAAGGAGAACGTAGACGCAGGAATTGCACCCTGGCTAGCAGCAGATTTTGGAGACTACAGGGTCAGTACATATCCCGCCTTTGATCGACTGAGGCACTCCTGTACGGGCAGAAAGGCGCGTGTGAGCTCGAGCTCAGACGCGAGTCCGAGCCATGCACGCTCTTCTGCTTGCCCTGGCCTCGGTCCTGATCCAGAAGCAACCAAACGCGTCGACAGTAGCTTACCGCTATGCTCTCATATCTTTGCTTGCGCCTGTGCAGTCATCCAACTCTGCTTCCCAACCTGCGCAGACGCTCAACCACTCTCCCTCTGCACCGCACCTGTCGGGCTACTCCCCGCCGAGCGGCACTCCGTCCATCAGCACCCACAACTCGTTCTCTCGCACCCGTCAAAGCACAGCCTCAGCGGTCGTTCCTCCCTCAGACCGCAGAAAGGCCAGTACAAAGGATGCCTCCAGTTCAAACGGAGATCAGGGCACAAACGGACCGGTGCCGAGCCTGCCGTCCGGCCTGGACGAGAAGCGTAAGAAGGGAGGCTTCCTCGGCGGACTAGGACTCATCAAGCGGAAGGCAACGGGTGGATCAAAACCAAAGGAGGAAGGTCAGTCCGCCACCGTTGGTCCATCTCTTTCTCCCGAACGCGCTCGCTGACGGTCTACGCCTTGTATGTCACGCCACGCCAGTGCGTTCATCCTCTCGGTCTCAGTCTGTCGCGGTCACGCATCATGTCGAGCCCCATCCGGCGTCGCAGGCAAGGGCAGGGTCGTCTGGTCTCGCGCTGCCACCTTCACAACCGCCGCCTCGGTTCTCGTCCAAGGCCGCGCGAGCAGATTCACCTTCAGACGACCTCAAGAACTCGGCCAGCTCGCGCAAGGCAAGTAGGAAGCCGGCTTCGGAGCCTTCTGTTCGAGGGGATGCTCGTCTCGCTACGTCTGGAGACGCGCTTTCTGGCATGTTTGCGCTCGACACGGATCTCGATCACATGGAGGGCATCGTCAATCCGTCCTTTGCGGGCGCATCGACCTCCCAGCCGGCTACTCCAGGTGCCGTTCCCGGAGGTGAGCGCGCCCACGCATCCTCAGGTTCTTCGTCATCTATCGACAGCCGGAACGGAGGTGCGTGGGCAGACGCTGTGCCGTCGCCTCAATCGTCGATCGGGTCGGCTGGTCAGATGGCCTCAGCGATGGCCGGACGACGACCGACCCAATCTAGCGGATCCGACTCTGCGTCTGTCTCCCCGTTCAACACACGCGACCCTTTCGCGACCGCCAACGGACACGGCAGCTCTGGCTCCACCCAGCGAACGCCACCGTCGCCACACACCACCCAGGCCAACGGCAAGCCTGTCCCTCACCCCTTCCACTCGACTCAGCCTCGGCGACCATCGCATCTGCGAAACGTCAACTCGCCGTCCGAGGAGTCCCCGAACCCGTTCGACAGTCCCATCTCCGCCGCCGGCCAGGCCCCGTTCAGCACAGAGTTCAGCAACCCGTTCGCGAACGCATCTCCGTCCACGTCCACCTCCGCTCAGGCGGCGCGCGCTAACCACCTCTGGGAGGTGGATCCGACAGCGCAGACTCCGTTCGACCCAGCAGCCATCCTGGGTGCGCTCTCACCACGCTCGCAGCCTGGGCCTGTTGTCGCTCCGCCGATCCTTCCTGCAGGTGCAGGTGGGGCGCTCAACGCTGCGTGGATCGCACCCGAGTCGTGGGGAGTCGAGGGCGACCAGGAGGACGAAGAGGCAGACACGTCGGACGAGGAGGGAGAGGGGCCTGCCGTCGGTCTGCTCGACATCCTCAGCGGAGGCAGAAAGATCAAGCCCGCTCGGGCGGCGTCTGATCCAAAGGATCCGGGCAGCCCGTCCGCCGAGGTCGACGGCGAGATCCTAGGAGGACCGAGGACGATGAGTGGACCCAGATCGATGGCGAGCGTGTCGACCTCGAGCAAGAGACCTGGGACCAGCAACACTCGGCCTGGAACAGGGAACCGGCCAGGGACGAGTGGAGGGCGTGTCGGAACGAGCGCGAGTGTCCAACCAGGGCCAACGGTGAGTCGGACCTGTATTTATCTTGACGAGGGCTCCGATCTGACATGTCTGTCTCCTGTCTCGCAGAACTACGTGCGCGTGTACAAGACGGACGGCTCGTACATCACCGTTCAGTGCCAGCTCACTGCGACGACGACCGACGTGGTGGCCATCCTGACGTCTAAGACGGTCCAGGCAAAGGCAGGCTACCGGCTCTTCATCCGAGAGAAGGCGAGCGGTGCGTATCTCTTCGGTCTCGAGTGATCAACCTTGCTTGGTCGCCCGTGCTGACCTGTGTCTCCCCATCCCTCTTCTTTCTGCTTCTAGAACGACCGCTGGACGCACGAGAGAAGCCTGCTCTGATCCAGCGTCGCCGGCTGATCCAGGCCGGATTCAGCGACAACGATCGGATCGAGGAACTCGGGATGGAGGACCTGACCTTGCTCGTCGCGTTCATTTACCGACTGCCCAAGCTGCCGTCTGTCGACTCGACCGAGGAGGACTCGTTCGACTCGTTCGAGTACGTCGACTTGTCTGCGCGCGACCTGCAGGTGTTCCCCATCTTCCTCCACCGGCACGCGGGAACGATCGTCCATCTCAACCTGTCCAAGAACCCGCTCCAGGAGCTGCCGTCCGACTTTATCCAGGACTGCACGACTCTCCGAGAGCTGAGGATGTCGCACATGACGCTCAAGCGG
Source organism: Mrakia hoshinonis (assembly GCA_036245725.1). Classification (NCBI taxonomy): domain Eukaryota; kingdom Fungi; phylum Basidiomycota; class Tremellomycetes; order Cystofilobasidiales; family Mrakiaceae; genus Mrakia; species Mrakia hoshinonis. The sequence goes on from BTPH01000198.1 coordinate 216,447, forward strand.
GTCCCGCCGTCGATCAAGCAGAGCGTGTCCCTCACTCGGCTGGACGTGTCGTGCAACCGGATCTCGGACCTCGACCAGGCTGGCTTTGAAGGCATCCCAGGCCTCATGTCGATCAAGGTGCAAAACAACCGACTGTCTGTCCTGCCGTCGTACTTTGGCCAGCTTCGGGCACTCAAGTACCTCAACATCTCCAACAACTCGTTCGACGTGTTCCCGTCGATCGTGTGCGAGATTCCTACCCTGCTCGACCTCGACGTCTCGTTCAACGCGCTCTCGATCCTCCCCGCAGAGATCGGCAAGCTCGTCAACCTCGAACGGCTGGTGATTGTCGGGAACGTGATCGCCATGCTTCCCGCCGAGTTCTCGCAGCTCCAGAACTTGCGTGAGCTCGACTGCCGGCGGAACAAGATCGTTGACTTTACGCCCGCGTACGCGCTCCGGAAGCTCGAGGTCCTCAAGGCGGAGCGGAACGACGTCAACGTCGTCGAGGCTCGGTTCGGGCCAAAGATGCGGGACATTAACCTGTCGAACAACTCGATCACAAAAATCTCACTCTCGCTGCTCGCTGCCGACTCGGCGTCGTACGGACTGACCAACCTCGACCTGTCATTCGCCAAGCTGTCGTCGATCGCAGACGAGGCGCTCGCGCAGCTCGTCAGTCTGCAGATGCTCAAGCTGGACGGGAACCAGTTTGTCCGTCTGCCCGAGAGCATCGGCGAGCTGAGCCTCCTGCGCGAGCTTCACTGCACGGACAACATCCTCGTCGCCCTGCCGGACGGACTGAGCAAGCTCCAGAAGCTGGTCACCATCAACGTGCACAACAACAACCTCAACGAGCTCCCGGCCAGCCTGTGGCTCTGCTCGAGCCTCGCGAGCCTCAACGTCAGCTCAAACCTGCTCGTCAGCTTCCCGGATCCACCCCCTTGCCCGCTCGCGGCCGAGAAGGCGCTCCTCATCCTCCAGGACGAAGGCGGACGCAAAGGATCCGCCAGCTCGGGCACGCAAACGCCGGTCGGAAAGATCTCGCCCCCGCTCGGACTCAGCCTTCGGCAGCTGTACCTGGCCGACAACCGTCTGACGGACGACGTGTTCCACCCAATCTCGCTCCTGCTCGAGCTGTCGACGCTCAACCTGTCGTTCAACGAGATCTCCGAGATCCCGCCTTGGACGCTCCGCAAGAACATTCACCTGGTCGCGCTCTACCTGTCGGGCAACAAGCTGACAAGCTTGCCGGCCGAGGACTTTGCGAGTGAGTCGCACGAGCTGAGGATCCTCCACTTTAACGGCAACAAGCTCCAGTCGCTGCCCGCCGAGCTGTCGGCGATCGTCAACCTCAAGGTGCTCGACGTCGGGTCCAACGTGCTCAAGTACAACATCAACAACTGGCGGTTTGACTGGAACTGGAAGAACAACACCGAGCTCCGCTACTTCAACCTGTCGGGCAACAAAAGGCTCGTCATCAAGCCAAACGAGCGAAATCAGTACGACAACTCGATGGCGACCGACATCGCAAACTTCAACACGCTCTCTCACCTGCGCGTGCTCGGGCTGATGGACATCACCCTCCGGATCCCGCTCCCGGACGAAGGGGACGACCGTCGAGTGCGGACGTCGTTCTCCGAGGTCAACAACATGTCGTACGGAATCTCGGACACGCTCGGAAAGTACGAGCACATGCTGCTCAACGACATGGTCGTCCCTCAGTTCCGAGGAAAGGAGAACGAGTCGCTGTTCGGCATCTTTGGTCGCGCACACACCTCCTCGCCGACGGTCGTCGCTCGCGTCAAGACGTTCATCGCCGAGGGTTTCGCGCCCATGTTTGCCGAGCAGCTCGGCAAGCTCCGCGAGGGCGAGACGGTCGAGGATGCGTTCCGTCGGGCGTTCATCATGCTCAACAAGCTCTGCCACAACCACTTTGCCACAACCGACCCGAACGGCAGGAAGGCCTCGCAGGTCAGCAACGGCGCGAACGGTTCTCTGGCGGGCAACGGGAACCCGATGATGAACTCGACTCTCACGGCGCAACAGTCTGCCGTCTTGCGGACGGGAGCGTCGGGAGTGGTCGCCTACATCGTGGACAAGACGCTCTATGTCGCCAACGCAGGACTCGCCCTCGCCGTCGTGTCCAAGAAGGGGACGGCCGAGCTGCTCTCGCGCAAGCACGAGCCTTTCGATCGGGATGAAGCTCTCCGGATCCGAGCTGCCGAGGGCTGGATCTCACCCAAGGGACTGCTCAACGAGGAGCTCGACATGTCGCGAGGGTTCGGCTTCTACCATCTCCTGCCGTCCATCAACCCGCGGCCAGATGTGCGTCAGTGGCAGCTGTCCGAGTCGGACGAGTTTGTCATCCTCGCCAACAAGGGACTGTGGGACTTTATGTCGTACCAGACCGCGGTCGACATTGCCCGGACCGAGAAGGACGACCCGATGATGGCCGCCCAGAAGCTGCGAGACTTTGCACTCGGGTACGGAGCAGACGGAAGCATGATGGTCATGATCATCGGCGTCGGGGATCTGTTCGTCCCCCGAGGGACGAGGGCTCGTCAGGTGGCGATAGAGGACACGAGCTTCCTCTCGTCGTCGTACCGGTCCAGAGGCCGAGGCAAGGACGACATCGGAGACCGCACGCTCGCCCGACTCGATCGAGAGATCCCTCCTCCCGTTGGGATGGTCGCGCTCGTGTTTACGGATATCAAGAACTCGACCTCGCTCTGGGAGACCAACCAAGGCATGCAGACGGCCATCAAGATGCACAACGCCCTCCTCCGTCGGCAGCTGCGCAACATTGGCGGGTACGAGGTCAAGACGGAAGGAGACGCCTTCATGGTCTCGTTCCCGACCGTCGCAGGAGCAGTCCTCTGGGCGTTCACCTGTCAGATCCTGCTCCTCCAGGAGGACTGGCCGAGGGAAATCCTCGAGTGCGAGGACGGGAAGGAGATCCTCGATGAGAACGGGACCGTGCTCTACCGAGGTCTGTCGGTCCGGATGGGAATCCACTGGGGTGCGCCCGTGTGTGAGGCCGATCCGATCACCCGCAGGATGGACTACTTTGGACCCATGGTCAACCGAGCGGCCCGAATCTCGAGTGCGGCGGACGGAGGACAGATCACCGTCTCGAGGGACGTCGTCAACGAGATCCAGGACGTGTACGACTCGCTCGAGGCTCAGGTCGCGGTCATCGAGGAGGACGATGGACTCGAGCAGGACGATGCGCTCGATGCGGCCATGGAGGCAGAGGAGAAGCTCGGTCCGCACATCAGTCAACTCCGAAAGCTAGGCTTTGGCATCTCGTACATGGGAGAGAAAAGACTCAAAGGTGACTAACTACACAAGTTTTCGAGCCCACTGCAGTCTGAGACTGACTGTCGCTCGTTCTTCGTATCTGTCTCCAGGTCTCGAGTCCCCCGAACGGATCTCGCTCGTCTACCCGACTCCCATCGCCGCCCGACTCAACTTCACCGCCTCCAAGCCCGACATCAAGGCCGTCATCTTTGAGCCAAAGGCGGGACTCGTCAACGTCGACGAGGTCCGCCAGCTTGCCTCGCTCTGTCTCCGACTTGAGGCGCTCTCGGCTGGAATGCCGACCTCGCCTGGCTCACCTCAGCAGGGACCGGTCGGCGCGACGGGCGGGCAAAGTCTTGTGCGGACCTCAAGCCAGATGGACAACCGCAACTCGAGGTACAGCGTCCGGAACCCAGATTTGCTCTTGCCCTCGATTGGCCCGGAGCGGACCGACGACGAGCTGCTGCAGATCTTGGACTCTCGTGAGTCTTCTAAGCCCACCCTTTCCGCCTGCTGATAGCTGACTGTTGGTTGTTCTTGTCCGTCCTTCAGTGTCCATCCGGATCGAGAACTCGCTCTCATCCCTGTACCTCAAGCAGCTCGGCGGCTTCGCTTCCGTCCTCGCCGCGCTCAACCAGGCCACCAACATCGAGCCGAGACTCATCAACCATGCGCTAGCGCTCTTCGGCAACCTCATGAACGCACCCGCACCTGCTCCTGCGGTCGCGATCGCCCCTCCGCTGGCACCGTTCGACGCGTAGATCCGCGTTCATTCTTCGATCCTCTCTTTCGTTCTTCCATCTCCCCATGCTTCGATTCAGTTCCTATACCCTTCTTATTCTTTGTCTCTTTCGCTCGCGGCCACCGGCCGCTCTTTTTGAGTCTTTCCGTGCCTTCAATCTCCATCTATCTCTTATCGTGTCTGTCTGTCTCCCTTTTCCCTTCCTTCCACTCCATGCCTCGTAGACTCCCTTTTCCCATACCTTATACCCTATTCCAGTCCTCGATCTGTTGTATCCCTCTCAAAACCCAAGCAATCCATGCACCCTTTCCCCTTCACACTCTGTCTCTTGGTGCTGATCTCTCTTCGCAGAACCCTGATCTTCCCCCTTGCAGAAGTTTCGCGTGGTCGTGAAAGTCATCAGGAAACAAGAACCGGCAAAAAAAATCAAGTAGCGCCACGTTGTCACCCTCACCATCCCGAAAAGAACGCCTGCCCAGGGATCTTCTTCAGCCGCTCGACCCTCACCCATCTTGTTCTCTCCTCGCCGTCTTCAGCCGTCTCGTCATCCTCCGCCCACTCTCCTGCCCTTCCACGAAGGGTGCCGAAGTCGCTACTCCACCTCCCATGCCCCTGACCCTCATCAACCGACTCCTCCGACGGATCCTTCCCGTGCCCGTTGGTAGGCGTCCGTCCACCAGTAGGCGTCGCACCCCTACTCTCCAACGCAGACTCCACAATCCCATTCAGACTGAATCCCGCGCCCAATCCACCTGTCGACGAATGACTCCGATGCGCCTTCCCCCTCTTAGCACTGCTCAGAGACTTGCTTCCCGAGCTGGGCTGCCTTCGTCGTCTATCCGGCCTACGAAGACGAGCGTTCTCGTCTTCACCGTCGGACATCACTCCTCCCCTCAGCGGATAGACCTCCTCCTCATCATCTCCCTCGCCAACGTCCGCGCCGGCGCGCAGTCGAGCAAGCCGTCGCTCGGCTTTGTCGACTTTCTCCAGGGCGTTGATGACTTCAACGCCGGTCGCGCCGGAGAAGTTGTACGTCTCTTGGACGCGGCCCGAGAAGGGGACGGGGCGGAAGGAATGGGGGTTGGCGTCGTTGCCGTCGAGGGAGGAGCGAGGGGAGCCAATCGAGTGGGAGCGATGTGGGGGGGCGGGACGAGGTGGCGGGTGGGCGTGGGTTGAGGTTGGGGAGGTGGGCGAGAATGGATTGGTGGGTTGCGATGGTGGCGGTGGTGATGAAGAGGGGTCGAGGTCCGTCGGAGGAGCGAGCATGGGGTCGAGCAAACGAGCAATCCGGGCCGACGTCTCTGCTGTATCGGGAACCTCAACCAGTTCCTCATGCACCTCGTACCGATCCCTCCTACACAGCTCCAACGGCCCCTCATCCGGATGCCTCAACGTCTCGAGCAACGTGATCCCCTGCCCCTTCATCACGGCCACCTGTCTCTGCCACAGCTTCTCGTTGAAGTCCGCGTCGAGCTCGAAGATTGCCCTCAACGAAGCGAGCGTTTCCTGCCACCACAGGGGGGAAGACAAAAGCGGGATGAGATGTTCGCGTGTCGCGGTGCTGAAGGGTTGGCCGATGAGCGAGACGGGAAGAAAGAGCCAGCCGTAGAGGTACGACCGCCACGAGAGAGGGTACCGGTGAGGGAAGCTGAGCGAGTTGTCGATGGCGGCGATCCGGATGCGAGGCTCGTCGGTGAAGCTGACGGCGGCGGGGGCGCCGCGGGAGGCGCTCATCGTACTGGGTCGAGGGGTAGAGGAGATGATCGTGCTGGGACGAGGTGTGGGTGAGCCGGGTTCGTACTTGATCATAAAGTTGTCAAGACCGCGGTCGGTGTTCCTGTAGCGTCGAAAAGGAGTGATCAGGCATGCACGTCGCTGCGAAGTAGATCCGTCTGGACTGAACGTACCGCATGATAAAGTCGAGCACGATCAGACGTTGGAGCTGCTCCCAGAAATCGGTCTTGAGCTGGTTCGTCCACCGGAACTCCTTGCCGACCCTGCTCTCCACGTCCTCTCGCTGGTTCTCCTCCTCGTCGTCGGCTTCGTCCCACTCGGTCGCACCAGCACGACCGCAGATGAGCTGCACGCCGGTGAAGCACCGGTTGAGATGATGCGTTCGACCTGGTCGATCGTCGTACGCGAGACCTGGCCAAGGATGTTCCTTGAGCCATTCGGTTGCATCCTTGAAGCCGTGCATGAACGTCTACAGCAAGAGGAACCGACGTCAGACGAGTGGCGATGTCACAGATGATCTAGGGCGAACTGACTGACCTGAAACGATCCGATCTTGTCCCTGAGCGGTTTCCGACTCTTTGCGTACGCCGACCGATCCATCCAGTCGTAGAAGAAGGCTGGTGAACTGAGCGAGACGAGCTCGGTCCGAGGGACCATTCCGAGCCCGAGACGGCGGTCGAGCTCGGACGCGGCAGCCTCGGAGACGTAGCTCAAATTGGGGATCAAGCAAGCTCGACCCCAGCCGATCCAGGAGAAGAAGTTCCGGTGTACCCATTTCGTCCACTGCGAGGGCAAAAGAAAAGGTCGAGGCACGGGCGAAGGTCAGTGTGAGATGGAGCGATGGAGAGGACTCAAGGGACGGACCTTGGGGTTCAAGCGACCATACTGCTCACAGAGAAGGATGTACAGCAGGGGTCAGAGGGGTATTCCGCGAACTCTGGTGGCGGATCAGACGCGCGACTTACAGGCTCTTCGTCCTTCGGCTTGAAGACCCTGCGACGGGTCGACGAAGCATGCGAAACCAATGTCAGTCGGCCTGGACAATGACTCCGATTTGGAAAGAGATGAGACTGACCCGACGACATGTCCATCCTCGTCTCTTGCGAAATATGACCCGCTCGACCCTTTCGCGATCAACTTCGGATGCACACCCTTCTGCATGGCGTCCTTGACCGCTCCGACCAGGCTGCACGCAGAGAAATCAGTCAGTCAGCTCATTCGCAAGTCATTCCGCAAGTCTCCAGCGGTTGACATATCGACTCACTCAAGGAACTCCTCGTGGCTCAAACCATCCTCAGTCCGACTCTTAGCAGGCAGACTCCCACTCCCGACCGGGACAGCACCACCCTGACCCAACGATACCAGTCAATGTCTCGACCCCGTTCACCTGCCAGAACGTCTCGGCGACTCACCTCATCCCAGAACACACTTTCCAACAGCCCGACCTCCCTTGCCCCCTCGCTCGGCTTCACCTTCTTCTTTCCCTTCCCCTTTTTCCTCTTTCCCTTCCCTTTGTCCCGGACTGCATCGACCCATCTCGAGAACCCTTCCTCTATGCTCCGCAGGTCGACCTTGCCGCGCGAGGGCGTGAAGGAGGTCGTCGGTGAGCGGGCGTCCCGGGGGAGCGGGGGATGAGACGCGCGCGGGGGTGTCGACGGCGGCGAGTAGGTGTCGGTAGTGGAGAGGGGTTCGTAGGACATGGTCGAGATAGGATGAGACTGAGGTGGTGCGAGGAGAGGGCCGGGAGGGACGTGCGAGGTCAGCTTCGGGTGGGGAGGAGGGCTCGAGCTCACCCGGCCGACGTGACGGTGAGCTTGAGCTTCGGCGGATCCGGGAGAAGGATCACAGATGTGACGGGACCTCCAAGGCAGGAGGGAGCTTTGACACTCACCAGGTTCGAGCTGGGACGCTTGCGGGGTCAGCGACCTGGCCTCACAGGCTGAGAGCAGGGCAGAGTAGAGCAGGTAGGCGAGAGACGGCGTCTTCGGGGATAGGTGAGCTCCGCGTACGATAGCTGGCGAGAGGCGGCTGAGTCGGGCAGGGGTATGGGAGCCGTCCGGGTATAGGATTTTGCAAACTTGAGCCTGCGTCGAGCGGTGTGACCACGTCTGTTTCGGTGGTGGCCGTTCGTGTCCGGTAGGAGGCGGAGGAGGTGAGCTCGACCCTCTCGCTCGTCAACCCCTGGATGACGACCCTGGCCCGCTATCCTCTTCTGCTCTGCCTTCTCTCCCGCATCGACCAAAGACGCGGCTCTCCTTGTATGCTTCAGAGTTGACGTGTACGAAAACGGATCGAACGGAAGATGATGGGTCGTCTATGGGAGAAACGGAGAGAGGCACGTGACAGCGAGAAGCGAGCTCGAAGAGAGAAGGGGGTCGTAAGCGAAATGACCAGAAGAACGAAAGAGCAGAGAAAAGAGATAAGAGAGTATCAAAAGTGACGAGAAAAGATCCGGAAACGCGTCAGGTACCTCGTTGTGTCGGCCTGATGGTCCCCCTCCGTCTCCTCAACGCACCCGACTTCTCGTCCCCGTCGACTTCCTCATCATACTCCCCTTCCGTATCACTGTCCTCGTCGTCATTGAGCCCCAGCGCGCCCTCGACTCCGATGCTGGCCGCTCGTCGTCTTCGTCGCTCCATGCCAGCGTCTCCATCCAGGTCGTCTGGTGGAAGAGGGATGCTCGTGGGTGAGGGTGATCGATCGCGAGAAGGAGGAAGGACGGCGTGTCGTTCTCCTGGTGTCGTCATGTATCGAGAAGGAGAGGACGATCGGGAGGAGGTGGCGGACGAGGACGAGCCGGGAGAGGGTGAAGGGTACGAGTTGATGGAGACGACAGGTTCTGACGGAGGGATAGCGGTGATGGCTGCGTCAAAGTCATGTCCGTGAGCAAGCACCAATCAGTATCTGCAATAAACATCGTCGCAGTACGAGTCTGAACTCACATAGACTCTTTGGCACTCGTCTGCTTTTCACGTTCTGCTTCGCTCCGCTGCTCACCCCACCTCCTCCGATCACCGGCCCCAGAGTCAATCCTGTCCCTTCCAGACCTAATGCACCGCTGCTACTGCTACTACTGCTGCTCTCTGCTCTTTCGTGTCTCTCGACTCCAACTCCGAACCCGGACGAAACCGAACTCGACGAAGACGAGGACGAGAGCGTCCTGAGAAGAGCCTCTCTGTCCTCGGTTGACGAAGGCGTCTTCGAAGGATGGATGTTGATGGCGGTCGAGATCCCGCTCGACGTAGTCTCGACGATGGTGGGCGGTTGAGAGGTCGAGATCTCTGGCGAGGATAACGTTTCCGACCGAGCTTTGTTGAGGGCCATGCGAACTCGGACTCGTTGTGATGGCTAGACAAGGCGAGTCGATGGCACAAGTCGGTGGGGAGGATGAATCGGGCGTGAATGGGCATGCAAGTAAAGATGGGCAGGATGAGGGCAACCTGTGAGCTCCTCGGCTCCTGCAGCCGGACGTCTGTCCGTCAGCTCGTTCGAGCGACTTACGATGTGCAGCGTCCTCGCGATCACATATCCGCACAAGTCCTGAGTACCACGAAACGAATGCAACAGAGTCCGAGCTTGTCAGCTCTCTTGATGATCCCGCTCGCTCGCTGTCTCTTGGGCAAGCATCCGGCGGATCTCGCCTGAGGCTCCCTCCGCGCGTGCCCGTCCAGTCGCAGCTCCAGCTCTCCGCGGCTCACTGGACTCACCAGCAGAATGAGGAACGCGAACGGTCCTATGCAGATGTATGCGAGCACCCTGAAGAAGAAGCAGAGGTGTCCGATGAGGCCGTCTCCGAAGCCGAACAGGGTCGGGTGCACTCGAACGGCGGTCGCCCACGCTTCGTTCGCTGCTCCGGCCCAGGTGGTCGAGTTGGTCTCGCCTCCTCGAGACGAGAGCGAGAGGAAAGCGAGGACGGTCGAAGTAGCGGTCTCGTACAGGGTCGGGAGGAAGTCGGCGGCGGGTTGAGGGAGGAAGGTAAGGTGGGACAGCAGGTCGGGCAGGAGCGAGGTCGCCATCTTGAACGGGCAGCGCACGATCCAGGAGGCAGCCGGCTGGTAGTGGTTGGCCTGGCGTGTGTAGGAGAGAGAATATCGACGTTGGCGTCTTCCTCGTCTCACGAACGTTCCCTGTCACAGAATCGGGGTTGAGAGGCAACCTGCCATTCCCTTCTCCCTCCTGTTGAGCTCGCGCTGCTTTCGATCAGACGTCCGGGGGCCCCCGTCCTCTCGGTGCCCTACCAAGCCACACCCTGTTCGCACTTCACGCAGTTAAGCTCACAAAGACACGAGTGGGAAAGATTGGCATCTCAGAGAGCGAGCATGTACGAGAGAACGGAGGAAACGCGTATCAAGGGGAAATTAGGGAGAGCACGGGGAAACGCGACGCGCGTGTCTTCACGTGGGTCGACAGAAAGGAAAACGGGGTAGGCCCAAAAAGGAAGGGAGAAGTAGGATAAGTAGTACGAACGAAAGAAAGAAAGAGACGAGGTATTGAAGAGTGTATGCAAAGCTAAGTAGAGTGACGAGAAGGGGTATCGAGGGCGAGAGTCTGTTGATGGCGACCGATGGACAACGTCAGAACCAGCTCGGTATCACTCAAACCCTTAAGAATCACAGACTCACGGACTGCAGAGAAGCCGAGAGCTGTAGCGGTAAGCACATGGTCGAGCGAAAGCGGATGGTAGAGTCGTGAGGCGTGCGGAGATTCGTGTGCGTTGCAGTATTGCGAGAGATGGAGTTTGATACGATCCCGTGATGTTCAGGACTTGGACTTGACGTTCTGGCTCAACCATTGCAGTCCCTCGAACAGACCCTCGCCAGTCGTGGCGCAACTGATGGTTTTGAAGGAAGCTCGACGTCAGCGGGGTCAGGACGAAAGAAAGGATGAACGAGCGAAAGACGACTTACCTTGGGTGCACATACCAGCTCCTGTCCTTCATCTTGTGCAAGCTCAACTTTTCGGTGACCTCTGCCGGCGACATAGCTAGACAGGAGACCACAAGCGCGAGTCAGCAACAGCTGGTGAAGTCAACGCACGCTTCCAGCCAGCATGCCGCCATCTTCCGCCAACAGAAATGAAAGACTGACCTCCTGGGAGATCCTGCTTGTTTGCAAACACGAGCAAGAGGCAGTCCCTCATCTCTCGGTCTGCGAGGATCCGCTCGAGCTCTGTGCGGGCCTCGTCGATCCGTTGACGGTCTCCAGAGTCGATGACGAAGATGAGACCCTGAGAAGCAAGATAGAGAGATCGTGAAGGGCTTGGTCAGTACGCAGAGCGGTGGGCATGTGAGAGCTCCGAGAGAGGAGGATGAAGCGCGATGGGCGAGCTCGGACTGTTTGTTTCCCTCTCCGGTCCGCACTCTGCCCTCGTCGGCGTCGTCGGCCGGCAGATAGCGACGCTCGACATGCCAGAGCCTCAGTTCTGCACTCGCTAGAGTGTGTGGACGCTGTTGACCAAGCTCTGGAGCTCGCTTGGGTCATCGCTGGCCGAGTTGTGGCTCGTGCGAGCTCATGCGGCCAGCCCCTGGCGGTCCTTCCTCGTGCGCCCTCGTGCTCTCCCGACAGAGAAGAGGACGGCTGGACTGACCTGTGTTCCGGTGTAGTAGTGTCTCCAGAGAGGTCTGATCTTGTCCTGTCCTCCTACGTCCCACACGTTGAACTTTACGTTCCTGTAGGTGACGGTCTCGACGTTGAAGCCGACCGTGGGGATCGTCGTGACCGACTGGTTCAGCTTCAGCTTGTACAGGATCGCTGAGCAAGAAGAGGGTGTGCGCAAGAGTGTCAGTACAGAGCTCGCGAGGGACTGCGCCAGTCTTGACTGAGGCTGGCTAGGCGAGCTCTCATTCGAGACGAGGAGGAAGGGGACCAGGCCAGGCTGGGCACTCACTCGTCTTTCCGGCAGCGTCCAGACCGAGCATCAGGATACGCATCTCCTTGTTGCCAAAGATCTTGCCTACAACAGCCGCCACCGAGCGAAAAATACATCGAGGAACAAGGCAAGGGAGGCAGGGTCAGCTCCAAGGAAGGCCGACCAGGGGGGAGCGATACGCGACAGCGAAAGCCACTAGCGCCCAAAGCTCAGCCACGAGCGAGACGTACCAAGCGCTTTCGAGAGGGAGCCTCCCATGTTAAACAGACGTTAAAGAGTCTAGAGAAGAAGTGTGCGTGGGCGTGTGCGATAGGAAGCGACGTGAAGGGGTTCGTGGTGGATGGAGGGAGGCCAGAGGGGCGAGCTCATCAGCCTGACTTCCCCGCTTGCCCGCGCGAGAGGACCTGCCCGAAACGCATCCCATCTCGAGAACACCCAAACGTCAACCATCCAGACATCAGGCCTCCTCCTTTCTCCGTCCGATGCTTCCGTTATCGCTCGTACTCTGCCTGGCCGCGCTTCTGCCGTCCCCGTCGTTTGCGGCGGATGCTCCGTCGTGTGTGGTGACGGTGCCGAGCTCGTCAAAGACGTTTGATCTCTCGGCCTTCTCGGACCTCAAGACCATCGAGTCAACACAAAAGACACCGCCGACAGAAACAACCCATCGCGTACGGATGAAGATCTGCGGAGGAGATGGGGAGGGGCTCGGCAAGGAGGAGGGTGTAGATGACGAGGACCAGGTGAGCTCGCTTCGAGCTTCATTCACATGCTGCTTGCCAGCTCGTCTATCGCGTCGCGTTGCTGACCTTCGCGTGGACGCCATACCTGTTTGTCTAGTGCCCTGCAGACACGTACGTGTGTCTTCAGATCCAGAACACGAAACCCAACTCGACCCCTCCGCTTCGGACGCTGTCGGTCATCCCGATCGCAGGGACCCCGTCCTTTGAGTCTGCATGGGCCCAGAAGGAGGTCAAGTGTCCGGAGGGGACACCCAAGGAGACCAAGAAGTGCTACGATCTCGTAGGGACCCTCAAGGGAGGAGCATACAACGAGTGAGTGTCCCGAGATCGCACTTGCGCGACGGCGCGAGCTCACGAGCGACCTCACCCTGCCCATTCGCCGAGTCCAAGCTCACTACTTCCTCGAACTGACACGGCTACACGCTCTTCTCCCTCAGACAACCTCAATCCCTCTCCGTCACTCTTTCGTGCAACCCGACCGCCTCTGAACCGACCTTCACCTCGTACACCGACAACGTGCTCTCCGTCCGCTGGGAGCATCCCGACGCCTGCCCCAAAGCGCTCGACGACCCCTCGTCACCACCGTCATCAGACGACAAGCCCAAGAAGAGCGGCATGGGCTTCTTCGGATGGCTCTTCCTTCTGTACGTCCATCTGACCAACCTCCCACACCTGACCTCAACCACGCGCTCTTGCGCACGGACCATCTTTCCCCGTCGCAACCCTACGCTGACCATTGCCTCTTCCTCTTTCGCGTCGTTCGTGACAGGCTCCTCCTCGGCCCGCCCATCTACCTCGGCCTCGGGATCTACCACAACCGGACGACGTACGACGCGAGGGGGTGGGACATGCTCCCGCACCGCGAGTTCTGGAGGGACTTCCCTGGGTTGGTGCACGATCTGGTGAGCCATTTGTTGGGAGGGTTCACAGGGTCTAGGAAGAGCGGGGGTGGAGGAGGAGGGAGCAGTGGAAGGGGTGGGTATGAGAGTCTATAAGGAAGGGAGATGGGGAGATCTGGGATGTGTCTTTCTTTTCTTGCTTGTCTGAGCCTATGCAAGTCGAAGGAGGAGACGAGGCTCGTAAGCTGCTGTGGAAGCGAGCGTAAGCGCATGAGTATAAGACGTCCGACACACCGATAAGACCAGCAGCGATGCGAAATACGTGATAAGATCTCGGTGGAGTCAGTCCATCAGTCAAGACGAACGATTTAGTTTTTTTCAAAGCCCAGGCATCTTTCGCACAGACCCAATCGAAAGCGAAGCATAGGATCACAGATAGCAACCTTGTGATCTGAGTATCAATAGACATGGTGCCTAAGACGCTCCTCGGGGTAGCGTAGATACGACTCACGCCTCGCCACACCGAGCTTCTACGCCACCTTTTTACCCGTACAGGGAAGGTGACATCATCGGGGCGAAAGCGTGAGAAGCAGCATTCGCTCGTGCAAGGCCCCGAAAACTAGCTAGAGAGGCAGACGAGGTAAAGAGAAAGGACCTCAGCGGTGGGACGACTCACACGCCTTCGACGAAGCATCAAGCGCCATCTTTCTTTGCCCTTGGGCTGGAAAGAGGTGAAGCTGACTGGGGCGCGTGAGAGGTACCACTCGCCGGCGCGAGGGTAGAGGCAAGCTGGCTACGAAGGGGAAGCAACGGCGAGGTCCGGAGGGGTGCGGTGGTGAGGCGACACACGCTCGGCAGCAAAGACGACCACCTCTGCCCCACCGAGGCAGGAGAGGCGAGCTGCTCCAGCGTTGAGCGTGAGAAGCACCATTCACCGCTCGCGATAACGTCGCGAAGGAAGAGGGGAGTGGAAGATGGGAAAGAAGAGAAGAAGGTGGAGAGGGAAGGAAGGGGGCAAAGGAGGGAGATGGGGATAGGACGTACGAAGCCACGACGAGAACCTGCCGAGACCCATCTCCAGGGACCTCTCGCGAGGGAGGAGATGACTCGGAAGCGTCTGCGTCGTGGCATCGGCTGCACCAACAAGGGAAACGGCAAGGGTGGACTTCTCTGAGAGAAGATGGCCGTTCGATTCCGCCTCGCCCTTCGCGACGGGCGACCCGAAATGAGGGGACCGCGTCCGCAGCTAGTCTAGTTTGCTTCCGGTTGCCTCGCGACCATTCTTCGGGGCACAGAAGATCATCATAGAAGGTCGTTAGGGAAAGTCTGAAAGTAAGATGGCTGGTAGGACAATCTAGTAGTCCCTCTGTGCGTCTCGTCCTCCCGAGTTGTCGTCGTTGCGATCGTTGTTCTCCTTGTTGCCGTGCGAGCCAGGGAGGTGGTCCTTGATCTTCTCCATCACGCCCTCTGAAGCAGCAGGTCAACATCCAGTCAGCGCTAGGTCTAGTGAGCTAACGAGTCTTGCATCCGCAAGAGCGCTGTGGACAGGACTCACTCTTCCCAGCCTTACCGCCCTCGTCCTCCCGATCGTTTGACGCCGCATACTGCCCCCCGATCCTCGCGGTCGAAGCATCGATGTCCGGCTGGTAGTTGGGCGAGTTGTTCGAAGGTTGGACGTGGCCGGAACCGGAGACAGAGTCGGAGGTGCCGAGGTTGGACGAGTTGGTGTTGAATCCGGCGGCGGAGGGGACGGTCGAGGTCGGGTAGGTCGTAGAGGTCGAGTTGTTGTCTCGGTCGCTGTAGGAACATGAATCTGAGATCAGAGGGAGACGTGATGAAGTGAGAGGAAGAAGGAGCGTGGGACGAACAAGTCGGATCGGTTGGTGTCGCCTCGGTTCTGGTCCTGACCGTAGGTGGTAGACGAGGTCTGGTCGTCGCGTCCCCTGCTGGAAGTAGGTAGTAAGTAGTCAGCACCTAACTCGTATGGCTGCAGATGGGTCTGATCTCAACTGGACGAGTTGTAGTCTCCTCCGCCAGCACCTCCAGTAGTCTGCCCCTGTCCGTACGTTGACCCAGCCATGTCCTTCGCGCCACTACAGCAGCATCGTACAATCAGAGAGGTCAGCATCGCTGAGATCCTCTCATAAGTCTCACGAGCACCCGAGGCACTCACGAGTCGTACTGGTTGTTGCTCGAGTTCAACCTCTCGGACCCCTGCGTGACGAACGATGCGTTTCCGTCATCGCCCCTTCGCTCGGACGAGCCGAACGAGTCGGATCCGACTCCGGCCATGTTGTTGGATCCGTAGTTTTCCGAGGAGGAGTTCAGGTTGTCCCGGTTGTTGTCGTTCGACCCGTAGGAACTGCATCAACGCGAAGAGGGGAAGGCGAAGCGGGGTGAGCTCGACGTTCGCTCATCTCCGTCGCCGCAGGTTGGAGAAGGAGCATGGAAGGGACTCACTCGGACGTGTTGGCATTGCTGTTGGTGTAGCTAGACATCTTGATAGTCCGATTGAGGGGATGGAAGGAGGGGCAGATGAAGAAAGGGAGTGGTGGTTGCTGGTCAGGACGTTGGGGAGGGCGAGGAGGGTGGGTCTGTCGAGCTTCGCGCGGATCGTCATCGTCCAGCAATGCAACCGCGTCACTCTGACAGGAGATCCGACGGCGTGGTGCACCGCCAGAAAAGACCTCGGAAAGGGGGTCGAGGACAGGAAAGGGAGGCGGAGACGGATGACGTTTGGTGTCTACTGCGACCGACGATCAGGCCTGGGCGTCCGATACCCAAAAGTCGGACCGACGGACCGCTTTGAAACTCAGCAGAAGTCGAAATCTTGCTGTTTTGTAGTACAGTAAGCAAATTTGCGGCATAGCAGGATGATTGCTTGCACGGGAGGGACTTACACGTCCTAGATTGACATGATGTCGTGACGCGTTCGGACTCTGTGCCATCCCTTTCCGCCGTCTCTTGCGTTGCCCTCAATATGAGTACGACTAGTTCCATTTCTATAATCGTCTGAATTACCTGACAGCGACGGAGACGGACGAGAAGACGTCAGCGAGAGTGCGGGTACAGGAGGACGACCGTCGGAAGGTGACTCACCTCGACTGAATGCCCTCCTCCAGATCTTTCCCCACCATCTTCCCCCTTTCACCGCCTCTCCTCTACCAGGTGATTCCCTTCCCAGCGACGTACTTGCCGAGCTTGGTAAGAATCTCGACCTGCTGCTCGTGCGTCATGGATGCGATCGTCTGCAGCACCGACGCGGGCGTGGCGGTGTTGACCCGGATGAGCGACGAGTAGTAGACGTACGAGAACAGTCCCATGAGGAACTGGCAGTCCATCCTGTCGGTCATGCCTCCGTGTCCGGGGATCGAGTGTCCAAAGTCCTTGATGTTGAACGCTCGCTTGAAGCCGGACGCGAAGAAGCCTCCGAACGGCGCGAAGATGGACGCGAACCCGGCCATGACGAGCGCGTGGATCTGGAAGGGCGCGTACGAGAGCGAGGGGAGGACAAAGCCGGTGTTGTCCTTGACGAAGTCGATGACGGTTTGAGGGGCAGAGATGGACGTCCAGACGAAGACCGGGTTGGGGTCGCAGGTCGCGCCGGACCAGGCGGAGGTGCCGAGGTCACGGACGGGGCAGATCATGTAGTCGAACTGCATGCAGAACGTAGCCCACTGAAGAGGCGCGTACGAAGAGAGAATGATCAGCCCACGGCACACCTCGAGACTTGGGTCAAAAAAAAACGTACCGCGACTCCAAAGATGAGTGTGCAGATGAGTCCTCCCACGAATCCCTCGACCGTCTTCTTGGGGCTCAGCTTGAACAGAGGCGTCTTGCCGAACGTCATTCCTGAAAGAGATGAAGGAAGCGAAGTCAGCTCGAGCTTCAGCGCAAAAGAATCAAATGGAGCACGCACCACAGAGGTAGGCCCAGACGTCATTGCAGACGACGAGGCATGCCGGGAAGAAGAACCAGATCATCCCCTGCAGAGAAAGTCAGCGAGACGCATGACGAGGAGCGGGAACACAGTTCAAGCAAGGAAGACGAACCTCGAGGATGTTGTTGACGATGAAGTGGCTCGAGACGACGATGACGAGCAGACTCATGTGCACCCAGCAGAACAGAGCGAACTGCTGGGGCAGGTACTGCTTCTGCAGGTTGGACACAAAGCCGCAGAACCCTGCAAGACAAAGACGGACAAGCAGAAATCAGAACCGATGCGCGAAGGACCGAGCGATAGTTGATGTGAGACGATGGACTGACCGATCACGTAGAGCATGAAGCTGATGAACCGGTGGTTCTTGGCAAAGATGGCAAAGTACTCGTCCACAAACACGACGTGCTTGAAGTAGTAGATGATCGTCTCCCCGTACAGGAAGTAGTTGGTCACAGCGAAAAAGTACCTGCGCACACGAGAAAGAACAGGTCGCGAGTCAGCCAACGTCGTCCCGAGCGAGCGAGGTGAGGAGAGAGGAGTGGACCGACCAGTTGAGCGTCTTTGACCATCGGTCTCCCTTGGATCCGTCCTTGGTGTCGTTGGACCCTCGGGCAGAGAAGCCGAACAGGGCGGTGACCTCCTTGTAGACGAGCGTCTGGCAGACCTCGACGAGCACGATCATGTACGGGTGGCCCATGAACAGCAGACCTGCGAGACGAGGCGAAAATGTCAGCTCACGCACTACCCTTCTCGCAAGCCATGTGGTCCTTGATCTTACCAAAGAAGCCTCCGAGCATGGCGAACGTCGAGACGGCCCTCTCTGTGGCGTCCCTGACCTTCTTCTTCTTCGCCTTCTCGGCCGTCTCGCGCTTCTCCCGCTCGTCGTCCGTCTCTCCTCCACCAGACACAGAACTCTCGAACCGGACGGCCTTCTTCTCCTTGACCTCTGACGGGGTGAAGTCCTCGGGCGAGTGTCGCTTCTGAGGCAGCGGGCTCGGCGGGGTGAGGGTCGGAAGCTGCTCGGGCAGGTTGGACGGGTGGAACGGATGCGGGAGTCCTCCCTTGGTGGACGTCCCGGAGCTAGATCCGTTGACGAGCTTGGATGGCAGTGTGGGCGAGGCGGCCGACTTTGACTGCTTGAGCGCAGCGGCGGGCGCGTTGTTGGGGTCCCGAGCGAGCGAGGGAGGGAACGGAGCCATCGACGGCGAGTCGGACGAGGGCAGGTTGGGTCCAGTCGAGGGTCCTGAGCCATCGTTTGCGACTCCCATGTCCATGAGAGCCTCGACCTCGGGCGTGGAGGCGGCGAGGGCCGGGTGAGGCGGGTCGGCGTGGTGAGGGGGCAGCAGGATGGACGACGGAGCGGACGAGTTTGACGTCGTCTCGGGCGTGAGAGCAGCGGCGGCAGCGGCAGCCTGCTCCCTCAGGTTCACTCGAGACAGCTTCTTCTGCGCTCGAGCAGACAGCTGAGGAGGGGCAGGAAGCGAGCTGTACAAAGATGGAAAGGAAGGCGCGCGGGAGGAGCGTCAGTCGTCTGTCGAGCTCGACCAGTCATCTGTGACACCGCCCAGCGTCTTGCAAGTTACTAAGACGGCCGGAGAAGAGCTGAGAGGCCACTCTGGGCAGCGTATCGAGCTGCTCCAGGAGGGGACGAGGCGCATGGAGGACCATCTGCTCGTCGACCCCTCCGCCCCTGCTGCTCTCCGTCGACCTTGCCAGCATCACTCACTTTGCGACCTCCTCGACCTTGCCTCCCACAGTCTCGACCACACTGTCGACGAGCGTCTTGGCAGGCTCAAACACGTCCTCCTGCACGGTCTGGGCAGCGTTGTTGATCTTCTTCTGCTGCTTCTTTGAGAGGACCTCCTTCTTGACCTCGACCTCCTCCTCCGACGCAGAGTCGTCCTCGCCCTCAATCTTCAACCCGTCAAACATCGATGCGTGAGAGACACCAACGCGTCCTTTTGTGGAGCTGGCAGGAGAGGTCTTCTTCGCCATCGTAGCAGAGAGATGAAGGAGGGTAGGGGATGGGAGAGCGTGGAAGTTGGGGGACTGGAAATGGTGACGTCGCGCTCGGACCTCGGTCAAGGGAAAAGTCAAGCGAGCAACTCGCACGTGAACAGCAGTCGGTTGATCTTACAGCCCTGCTTCGATATGCGGAATGTCGGATCGGACTCAAATACATGCAACTTCTAAGAACGAAACGGAAGCGGCGAGAGGCGGTCCATCGGAGGGTGTCTTGAGGAACTTGTCGGGAGGTCTGGCATCGAACACCCTGTTAGCCTAGTTGGTAGTACACCACTCTCCCGACTAGTCGCCTCAGTGGATCATCGAGAGATTGTCTGTTTTTTTTCTCAATGCGGCCTGCCACCATACCCACCTGTTAAGTCCCTGACGAGGGCATGGCGCGGGAGGGGAACGAATAAGCAGAGGAGACAAGGATACAGCAGTCGACTGGAACCTCACGAAGAGTGGTGGCTCGTAGAACAGCTTTCCTTTTGCTGGTTGAGTCGATGGGGTTGTAATGCGTTTGACGGAACAGGGTTGCTGGACAAAGAGTCGAAGGCGGGCACGAGAGATGAGGACGGCTGAGTCCATAGGTGAAAAGGCAGGCGAAGAGACCTGTGTCTTTGCTCCTGGTCGGGTTCGAACGCCGGACAGGCACAGGGTGTGGACGGCTGACAGAGGTGGCAGGATGGGTTGGGATCAGGACCGGTCGGTCGGGATGCGAATGCGAGACCGGACGCGGCCGTAGAGATGAGAGCGCGTGCCTCAGAGGCTCGATTGTCGGATTCGGATAGCTCTAGCAAGAATGGGGATTGTATCGAGTATCCTTGTCGATCCAATGGAGAGTGTGATGGCGGTCGACGGACGAGGAGAGCAGAGGAGCAGTGAGCTCGCGCCTCGACTGGGTTCGTTTGTCACGTCAACTTCCAGCATCCCATCGCATCCGCACGCACTCGTGGTCACTTTGAACTCGCACACTCAGCAGATGTGAGTCCGTGCATCCTACCTGTTGTGCCCGTGTGATCTTGAGGTCGAGACTGGACGCGGAAGTGAGCTTGCTCGCCGGAAGGAGACGGTGCGAGCTCGCCTCACAGGCATCGTCCCGAGTCTGCCGCTGGACGGGCTCCTCGAGCTCTCTACGGTCCGCCCTTGAGGACAAAACTTATGATAGCACTCGTTTGCTGACCTCAGCTCTGGTGATCTTCTGCCAGACGTCGTGCTTGGCTGTCCATCCGCCTCGCGTCTGCCTTCGTCTCTCGGTCCCCTCCTCTCGCCTCGCCTCGCCATGCAGTCGTCCCCCTTCGCCTCGTACCCGCTCGGCTCCATCCCACCTCAGGGTACTCCTGGCTCGTCCAACTATCTCGCCCAGCAGCAGTACGGCCGTCCATCTGGCTACCCGCAGACCAACTACGGTGGCAACGGGCCGAGCTTTGACAACAACGCCCAGCTGACCGCCCAGGCGATGCTCATGCACCAGAAGCAGCAGGCCCTCGCTCACCAGCAGCAGTCAATCAACCTCGGAGGACTCGGACAGACAGGCTCCAACCTGCATCCAACTCAGCTCGCGCAGATGATGCAGTATCAGCAGCAGCAGCAACAACAGGGCGGAGGGTCGTCCGGGACACCGTACGGAAGCCATCAGCAAATGTATGCCCAGCCCACACCACCACAGCCGCAACATCATCAGCAGTCCCATCACCAGCCCTCCCATCACTCGTCGTCGCATGCGAGGGACCAGTCGGGAGATCATCACCGGAGCAGCAAGAGCTCAAGGAGATCAAAGAACACCGGACCGAATCTGGTCAGTGCACGGACTCCGGCTGCCATCGGAGAGAACGCATACGCTCATACACTCTCACCTCGCTCATCTCCAGGCGATCTTCAGCATCCCTGTCGAGTCGGAAGCGGACCCTCTCGGCGACGACCTCGACGGCGTGACGGAACGCTCACAGGCCATCGACCGATACAAACTCAACCACGATCTCCTGGGCGAACTGTTCAACCCGCTACCAATCTGTCAGTCGTAACTCCTTCTCCTGAGCTTGAGCCAAGCGTCCCTGAGCTTGAGCCGAGCGTCTGACATTGATATCTCGATCATTGCGCTCTACAGCCAAACTCCCCGCTCCGCCGCCCGCTCCAGAACCGCTGTATACCATCTCTGATCTCGAGAAGCGCTTGGTCAGTCTCTTCGCTCGTGGACCCCCGGATCTATCACCAGCTGATCTTCTGATTCTTGTCCGTCCCTTCCCTTCGTCCAGGCTGAGCTGGAAGGGTCGAACGCGCGACTACCGGACGAGCTGTCGTTGAAGATGGACGAGGTTCGCCATGGGTTCGAGGCTGCTGCGAAGCCCACGATCTGATGACAGCCTTCGTTTTGTCTTCTCGTGAGCACGACCAAAGTGAAGAACGAGGGCGGCCTGTCCAGCATGGGCATCTCGGAGCGAAAGGCTGTCCTGTCGATGACCCCAAACTGGCTGCGTTGGGTCGGCCTGGTCCCATTGAGCCTGGCCCCTTTCCTTTCCCGGCTCTTTCCCGGCTCCTTCAACGACCACCCTAGAGACCTCTACTCTGCCTCCAATCGCATTCCCTACGTCATCACGAGCCTCTTCGACCTAGCTGGCTGTCTAGATCGCCTCAACCATAAGCTATCGAGCTCTGACGTTGCCGGACTAGGCCTCGTCCTCCCGCGAGCTCATCGCTCTCAACCCGAGCTCGCAACTTCCGTCCTGTCCATCTCGCCCAACCCTCCCACACTCTGCCCAGCATGTCTGCCACCGTCTCAGCCACTGCATCAGCGTCCGCCTCGGCTGCGACCGGTCACGCTGGTCAGCCTGCGTCGTTCAAGTGAGTCCGCACGACCACTGCGTCTCCCCCTCCGGTCGACGTCAGGCCCGCGAGCCGAGCTATGGCCTGTCTTCCGGCCAGTCCTGTAACGCTCGGACGGTGAGCTCTGCATGTGTGTCATCGAAGCTAACCTCTGTTCGCGCTTTCCTTCTCTCTCAGGATCATTGGTCTGGTGCTGGCCATCAGCTCGGGTCTCTTGATCGGATGCTCGTTCGTCGTAAAGAAGAAGGGGCTCCTCAGAGCTCAACGGCGCAGTGGAGCTGTTGCAGGACAGGGTCATGCCTATCTCAAGGTCAGTAGGGTGTTGTGAAGCTCTCCGACCGCGAATAAGGTCGGAGAGAGTCGTGTTCAAGTCGGGCGGGAGCTGACCGGGCGCCGTCCTCGTCCACCCTTTGCTCCGACCCCTCTGCTTTCAGGACTATCTCTGGTGGATAGGAGTGAGTACAAACTCTCGTTGTATCCAACTACCCGGTGGTCAAAATGCCCAGACTTCTCTAAGGGGGCTCACAGGCCGCTCTGAGCGCCCGCGCTTGAACGACCGAACGCGAGCTCGGGCAACCCGCTTCCAGACCCTCAGCGGCTGACGCGACCGGACCTCGTCTTCCTCCCAGATGATCATGATGGTCATAGGAGAGATCTTCAACTTTGCAGCATGTACGTCTTGTCCGCTCGTCTCGCCTGTCGCTCTGGTCGAGCAGAGCATGCAGCATGAAGGGTGAGCTCGAATGCGGTGTTTGGCTGACGTCTTTCCTTGTCCTTTTTGTCACCTTCTGCAGATGCTTTCACCGAGGGTCAGTCTCTTGCACTGAGCTGCTGCCATATGTCGCGAGCTGTGATTGTTTGTCTGACTCTGCACCCCAATTCTCCTTTCATCTTAGCGATCCTCGTCACCGTTTGTCCCCTGAGCTCGCTCAACTCCGTCAGCCCTTGCCAATCTGATCTCGCCCCGTTCGGCCATCTGACAGCCCCTCGGAGCACTCTCGGTCGTCGTCTGTGCGATACTGTCGCACTTCTTCCTCAAGGAGAAGCTGTCGTTCTTCGGATGGCTCGTGAGTCGCGTCGCATCCCTCACCTCCGTCCCGCTCGCTGAACCTGTCTGTCCACTTGGTGTGTCTAGGGATGTGGTCTCTGCATCCTCGGCGCCACTCTCATCGCCCTCAACTCACCTGAGCAGGCATCGGTGACCGAGATCCGACCGTTCATGCGGCTGTTCATCGCGCCCGGTTTCCTCGTCTGGGCAAGTTTGCTCATCCTCACAGCAGTCTTTGCCGTCTTCTACCTCGTCCCGAGGTACGGTAACACGCACATGCTCGTGCACATTGGAATCTGCTCGGTCATCGGAGGACTATCGGTGTCGTGCACGCAAGGTCTGGGGGCTTCGGTGAGTCCTACTCTCTCACATCCGCGCCGCATGCTTGGACTGAACGTTCTCTGCGTTCCGGCCGATACAGATCCTGACGAGTATCCGAGGCAACAACCAAGTCACGTTCTGGTTCTTCTGGTTCCTGTTCGTCACTTCGTCCCTTTAGTCTTGGTTCCCTCAAGCTATCCCACGGACTTGGCTGACCTGATCCTTCTGTCGTCCAAACAGCTTTGTCTTTGTCATCGGGACGCTTCTCACCGAGATCAACTATCTCAACAAGGCTCTCGAGCTGTTCAATACTGCTCTCGTCACGCCAACATGTGAGTCGGTCGTGGTTCAGGCGCATCGTTGCCCGGGCTGATCGTCTACTTGTGATGTCCTTCCAGACTTTGTCACCTTCACGACGTTCACGCTGGTCACCTCCATCATCCTGTACCAAGGCCTCAAAGCGACCGTCATCCAGCTCATCACTATGGTCAGTCCGGACGCCTCGGCTACCTCAGTCGGGCGCTTCACCTGACCCTTGCAATGATAATTTTCAACAGTTCCTGGGCTTCCTCGTAATCTGCGTTGGAATTACGATCCTGCAGATGAGCAAGGGTGAGTCCGCACCTCGTCTTAACAAACGAAAGTCCTCTGACCTTTTTGATCTACTTCGCTATGCAGTTGACCCGGAACAGCTCGGGACGACTATCGACCGCAAGTCGACCATCCTTCTTGCCGCGCAACGCCCAACCGAGTCGGAGGAGAAGACCGGCATAGAAGATCGTGAGTCCGATCCAGTCGCCCTGCGATTTTCTCGTTCGACCGATGCTGACACGAGCCTTTCTTCCAGCCTCGATGGACGCTCTCCGGGGTGGCTACGTTATCGGCTCGATCATGCGGGCTCGATCTCGTCGAGCGAGCGGAGCGACGAACGGCTCGTTCCGAGGCAGCCGTGCAAACTCGACCGCCTTTGACCCGACGGACCCCTTCTCGCTCAACATGACCCGTTACGCGCTCTCGGACCCGCCCACCGGACCGAACCACTGGTCCAACCCGGACGAGGCCAAGTCTCCCAGCTCAGACAACCACGGCTCGTCTTCACACGGGAACCAGTTCCTCGCACCCAACCCGATCGGCGGTGGGCCGCCTCGGTCAGGCTCGGCTCTCCGCTTCGACCCGGAGGATACCGTGCACCGGCCGGGGAGGGCAGGACATCCGGAGGAGGCTACACATGAGCGTGCAGCTCACGGGGACATCACCTCGCCAAGGGGCTCGTTCCGGGGGCAGAGAGGATCAGAGGTCTCGCCGCACTCGTCCTTCTCGAGGGCGTCCGGGCAAGGGCATGCACCAGCGGTCGGGACGTTCTCGACCGGCGAGGATCGCGAAGAGAGGAGCGGAGGCGGAAGCTCTGGAGCGAGGCGATTCCAGTTCTTTGGACCCAGACATGCAGCCGGGCCAGAGCCACCCTCGAGCGCTCCTCTCGCAGGCCAGTTCGTCTCAACGCCAATGGAACTCAACGAGGAGGACGACCGCCGGGCTATGTCGGTCGACCTCGCCACCACCCCCACTCAGAGCCGGCAAGGCTCGTCCAGCCAACAGGGAAGCGGACCCGCACCTCTTGGGCGACCGTTCCCGAGCTCGATCCTGTACGTCTATCGGCCGGCTCTCACCTCTCTCCTCCTTTGCTTCGTATCTGACTGACTCTCGTCGTCTTTCTCGTTCTTCCAGCGGTCGCGATCGCTCAGAATCTACCGCTTCGCGAGACCGGCACGGCTCTTCACATCCGCACAACTACCCTCACCTGCCCAAGAAGGAGGAGCGTATGCCGGAGCACGCACAAGAGCGGCGGGGGCTTGTCGGCTCATCGGATGACGACGACGAGTCGGAGGGAGATGGCTTCGCGAGGACGGGCGGGCATGTGCCGATGGACTCGATGTGAGCGGTTGATACAGGGAAGGGAGAAGGATGATCTCGGACGTGGATGGACACTATATGCTTTCTCTCTTTCCTTTCGGTTCTGTTTCTGCGGTGATCCGGTTCTTTTGCCTTTCGACGATCTCTTTTCGCAACATACATGCACGCACGCACGCACCTTATACGATGTACGACCTCTTTGCGCTCATGAGTTCTCAAGCCCGCTGCCGGCCCGTTGAGGTAGGAGTTGGGAAACGGACGAGAGCTAGACCATGTCACGTGCCCAAGGCGATGCTCCCGAGACGCGAGCTCACCTCACCCTCCCTTCCCCAAGTCTGACGTCGAAGCAGCCCTGTCTGCTATCCAACCCGCTGTGCACGATGTCCATGCTCCTTCTCCCAGAGCTCGTCTCCGCCGTCACTAAGCTCATTACGCCTTTGGGACGAGCAGCCCAGTGTTCACCTCGGATGGTGCCTGGATCGACGCTTCGACCCCTCCTCTCCTTCGTCCCTCAATTGCCGACACGCCGTTTTCACCTTCATCCACCACCATCGACAGCACCGCCCATTGCCGACACCGCATCCCACCTGATCCAATCGCCTCTGCACCAGCTAGCTCAGCAAGCTCAGATCACGAACAGTCAGTCCTCCATCCTCCCTTGCTTCCGAGCTTGCCTGCCTGTGCCTTGGCACCTCTGGCGTCCCTCTCCATCATCCGGCTTGCTTTCCATTCGTCTCCTTCCAGAGATCAAGAGCTAACTCGCTTCGCATCCCACCTCTGTGTCTCCATTGCCCTATCTACTCCGTTCCGACCTTCCACTGTCCACCGTCGTCCTGCCCTCGTCCGCCACCACCCCCTGTCTTATACGACCCGACCGACACAGATGTCGACTCCTCGTTTCAAGCTCTCGTATCTCGATCCGGACTCGCATCTCGCCAAGACGCTCCAGGACGCGAAGCAGTTCATACAGCTCTCACAGAAGAGCCTGGATCTGTCCAATCAGATGATGGGTCTAGATCTGGACGATTCACCTCAGGCTAGGCGAGGTACGTCAGCTCCATCTCCCATCTCGTCCCTTTCCCGCGCGACAACACTTTGCTACGGTCCACGTGCGGCATCGATGCTCCTTACAATCTTCCCGTGCAGGTCTTCCGTGCAGATCCTCGAGCCCTGCGCTGACCGGATGCTCCCATCGTCCTTCGTCCCACAGCTCGAAAGGGCCCTGCTCTGTCCACCTCCGGCCCTTTCACTGTCGAGTCTAGCCCCGATACCTCCTTCTCGGACTCGGACGACGACAGATCACCCACGGAGGAGGAACGAGAGGAGATGAGAGCCTTCTTTGCCAAGCCGCAGCCGACGGGACCGAGGATGTCGCTGCCCGAGCTCAAGAACCAGCTGGACAAGATGAACAGTCAGTCCTCCACTTCCGACCCGCTCTCACTTCAAGACAAACGGCGAGATGAAGCTCATTGAGCGGTGCTAAGAAGAGGCGCTGACGTTCTACTCCCTTTGACCCCTCGTCACTTTTCGGCTCCAGGCTCGATGCGCAACGCGAGCGAGGTGACGCCCCAGATGGTCCAGATGATGGCGATGGCGAACGCCTCGTTTGGGCTCATGGAGATGATGAGCGTGGGGGCTGATGCCGAGCGAGAGGCGAGAGCGAAGGCCGCTGCCGAGGCTTCTGGAAAGGTGGGCCCTGCGGTCGCGGATGGCGACCTTACGGTCGATGCCGTCGCAGCCGCCGAGGCTACCTCGGGTGCTGTGGAGGGAGATGACGCTTCTGCGGCTGATGTGGCGGTCGATGCTGCTGCTGTCGAGAAGGTCAACGAGGTTGCTGCTGCGGCCGAGTAGGTCAGTGCATCTCATCTTCCACGCCCCTGCTCCTGCACATGCCAGACGTAGACTGACATCCAGTCATGTGACCCGCAGATACTCCCGTCCGACGTCCTGTCACGTTTGGCGGTCCTGCTTTGTTTGCTTAGTTCTCGATCCATCAACCCTTCGGTCTCGCTCTTCTTCCCTCCATCCATCGCTCAGTTTTCGCTCTCTTCTCTTACGACCCTATCCATGACCTCCTTTCACTTCCTCTCTTCCCATGGCACACGCAAGACGTCATCGATCTCATCACATCCTCCTCTTTTTCAAACCGACACGACCGGATCCCCCCCAAAACTCTCCTCCACCCCTTCAAACCCCGCCAAATCCTTCCTCACACACATCTCCACCAACTCGCCCCTCCCCATATACCCACACGCGTTCTTCAGCGTCTCCCACAACGTGTCGCTCATCCCAGTCCCTCTTCCTCCTCCTCCTCCTCCACCGCCGTCCATCTCGTTCGTTGAGTCCGTCTGCTGCAGCCTCAGTGCAGTGAGGATATGTCCCGCCGCCTCCTCATACCGCTTCAGGTTGATACAGCTGATGCCCAAGTTGAACCTCGCCCGGACGAACGACGGTCGGAGGTCCAGCGCACGGTAGTAGTACGTATGAGCCGACAAAGCGTCCCCTCCGTTCGCGAGCGTCGCGCCGAGTCGGTTGTACAGGTGGTAGTCGTCTGGCCGAACGGCCAAAGCGGTGCGGAAGCAGTCTTGGGCGTGGGTGAACTCCCCGCTCGTGTTGAACAGCACGCCCAGAGCGATCTGGACGTCCGCGTCTACCTCGCCTAGCTCAGCGCCTGCTCGAGCGAAGCCGACGAGGACAGAGACGATCCAGTCGAAGCGCTCTTTGCTTGCTGCGCCGAGCGGACTGGCGAGTCTCGCTTGGGTCGCTTCGGCGAGGGACGGTGCGTAGACGGGGTTGGCGGCTGCGGAGTGGGTGATCCATGCCTCGAGGGTGGAGAAAGTTGAAATGCGGTCGTTGTTGTTCGTGTGGGAGACGGCAAGGGCGAGGTACGGTGAGGGGTCGGACGGGTTGAGGGAGATGGACTTTTCGAGGGCGATGATGGCGAGGGACTCGCGCTAGAAGGGAGGTGAGAGACAGGTCAGACGTTGAGGTGGGTAGAGGACAGGTGAAGAAAGATGGGCGAACCTCGTGCTCCTGCTGCTTGACTCCGAGATCGTACCACTCTTTAGCATTCCCGGGATCTCGAAGCACGCGGGCTTCTTGCTCGAGGACGCTCTGCACGGTCGCGAACAAACATGGAAAGATCAGTCCGTCCGTTCACAACTTATGAAGAGGACACATCAGACTGACCTGGAACGCGTCTCCCTCTCCCTCGATCCTCGCCCAGCGCTCATCCAGCCACGGGTTGCCTTCCTGGAACACGTACGTCCCCTGTTCTCTGCCCGTCTGCTCTCCTCCCAGCGTGTCCCAGTCGTCCATCATCTTCGACCTTGCCTCGATCTCGCGCTCCTCCATCCCCTGGCCCCAGCCCATCTGCCCATTCCGCATTTTGATCAGCATCCGGGACGAGCCTTGGTAGTACCCAAAGACCTCCTCGTCCTGCATGTCCCCGAGATCCGGCTCCCGCGCGACCGAGTCCAGGGACTCTTCCCATGCGGACGACTGGCCGGGGACGTGGGTGTCGTGCTGTAGACGCTCGTCGCCGAGACCTCGATCGGCAAAGAGCTTCTCGGGCTGGTCAAGCGAAGACGAGACGGCGTCAAACTGGGCGTCCCAGGACGAGACGGACTTGGCAGAGGTGGACTGAAGCGGGTTGCGGTGTTGGTTAGTGAGGTGATGGGGAAGCGGAGAGTGGCCGTATCCGGTTGACTGAGGGTACAGGTACGTCTCCGAGTAAGGATGCACGTCGTGATGGTGGGTCGTCCCGGACGAGGTTGACGCGTCGAGGAACTCGCTTGACCAGGATGACTGGTCTTGTGCGCGCCCTTTCCCTTTGTCGATGCTGTGCATCGTCCCGCCGGCTGTCCGATCTCCTTGCGGCGAACTGAACGCCTGGGCCCATCCCTCCTCGCCCTCCCGGTTATGCGTTGACGTTGACTGCTGCTGGACGAGCTCCTCGCCTTCCACATCTGCCGAGCCGTCCTTGAACTGACGCATCAGTCCCATGAACGCCGAGTTCTCAAACTTGGCCGCTTGATCAGGCGAGGCAGAATTCTGCTCCTGGACCGAGTCGAGCAGCAGGGTCGCGGTCTCGGCCAGCGAGGACGAGGTCAGATTGTGCTGAACGGTGGGTGGCGGTGCGGAGGTGGTACTGGGTTCGGGTTGCTGAGCGAGTTGAGGTCCAAACCCGTCGCGAAAGAGAGGCTGATGGTGATGGGGCTGGAAGTGCTGAGGTGGCGGCAAGTGCGGGGGAGCCCAGTGAGGGGCTACCGGACCCATCGATGTGAGAGTCAGCTACAGCCGGAGGCGCAAACGGGAGGTGACGCGTGACGGGCGAACTCACCCTGTGCTGCCTGGACGAAAGCACGATCGAGCGCGGCGACGTGGTCTGGTGGGAGATGAAGAGCTGCAGCGTTGTCGCGCTCGAAGCGGATAAAGTCGTTCCTCCAGTCGAGCCCTGTAGGAAGACGCCGATCCAGTTGCGAAGTGGGTGAGCTCACTCCTTTCCCCTGAGAGCAGTCCCTCAGAAAACAGGACTGACCTCCTTCGAGGCCTCCTCTTTGCACGCTCTGATACACCCTGTCCATCTCTGCTCTCTCCCTCGGTCCCATGGAGCGTCCGAGCTGCTGGCCCTGGTGTTGTAGGAACGAGGTTGCCCATCCGGCAGACGTTGCAGCCGGACCCGGTCGCGCCTGCTGGGGGCCAAACGATGGCTGCTGGAGCGCCTGGGCGAGCGAGGATACATCGAACGCGCCTCGAGAGGAAGGGCTCTGTTGCTGGTTGTGTGCTGACGTCGGGGCTTGCTGGCTCGACCTAAAGGCGTTCGGCTGGGTGACGAGGGCGGATGAACGAGTAAGCGGTCCGCTCACACGAGCTCACTTAGCAGAGAAGGTGGTCTTTCGAGCTGGTGTGCTTACCTGGCGGGATGGACCAGCCTGCGAGCTGCCATAGATGTCCTGTAGGGATCAGAGCAGGCAAGGACGAACGAATGGGTGAGCTCAGACTGAGAGGCCTGTGTTGAAGCTGACGAGCTCTCGCGAGTGGAGGCGGTAGGCGGATGGGCTCACCCTCTGCGCTCCTCGGTCAGTCCCAAACTGACTAGATAATTTTGCGAGAGGGTTGTTGGCTCCCTTGTCGCCTCCCGACATGAGCTGGGACATGGCCATCCTGGCGAAAAGAGGTCCAAGATGGGTCGGTAGGGTGAGTCGTGGTCGGCAGCTGAGCCGACGCGCGACCGCTCGGACTCGGACCCCTCCAAACCACGACGACAATGTCCCTCGCCCGCATCCCAAGAACACCAAAGAGAGGAATCGCAGACTGGATCAAGTGGGCAGTCTTCAGACCAGAACCAAACCTGCCCGCCGAGCGGCCCTCGCCGGACAACCTCCCCCCTACGGTGAACCGGCCTGGCCAGCAGATCCGACACTTCCCAAAGGCGCTCGACCCAGACCGCTCGTTCGCCTACTCGAAAAAGATTGAAAAGGCGAGGAAGCCGACCAACATCGTCTTTCGCGTGTTTGCCGTCGCAACAGTCCTCGGAGGGCTCGGTGAGTGCATACGAGAGCGAGGAGGGACGAGATGCCGGGACGGGGTGAGCTCGAGCTCAAGCTGACCTGGTTGCCATCTTCCTCTCTCTCGTCCTGCTCGACCAGGGCTCTCGTACTACTTGATCCTCGTGAGGGACTGGGACGATCGTGTGTTTGGAGCAACCGTACGTGCCATCGTCTCTCTCGTCTGGCGAGCTACTCAGCTCGAGGGCCATCTCGGTCTTCTCCAGTCGCCCTCAGCCGAGTGATGCCCCGCCCTCCGCTGACAAGGCCCCTCCTTCGTCCCCCTCTCATCCACCTCGCATCCCGCTCTTGTTGCCTTCTGGACTGCCTGATGCAGTGGCGTCGAGACCGTCTGAAGCGGATCGCACTCCACCGGGAGCTGACCCCGGACGAAGCCGCCATCCTCGCCCGCCCGGAGCCGATCCATATCCCGCTCCACGGTCCCATCTGGCTGCTCAAGCAGGTTCCGTTCAACATGGCCATGCACAGGGAGATGAAGAAGGCCGCGAGGGAAAAGTATCTTGAGGACAGAAGACTCGAGGCGGCAGGGCTCGACGTGCCAATCAGGGGAGGAAAGGTCAACTACAAAAAGTACGGCATGACAGCCGCCGACGCAAAGAGGTCAAAGTACAAGATGATCTCGACGGACGTTGACGACGACCTCGACTGGGACACGTTGACGGCGTCGGAGGAGGACGTCTGGGAGTAGGCGAGCGGGGGAGTCTAGATACATGGTTCGGTTTTGTAGTCAACATTGGCGGCGCTGTAAATGTACGAGCATAGACATGCTAGCAAGAGAATCTCTCGAACGAATGACTGACGGGAACTGCTGCAACGACCTGGTGTGGCGAGGTGCCCCTCCGGACATGTCCTGCTCTCCTTCGCGGCCCCTCAGCTTCCCCGTCGTCGTCCTCTCACCGTCCACCCTGCCTCGACCGACCTTCTAAGCTCCATCACCCTTGCCCATGTCAGTCTCGTACCACACATGTGCCTCTGCCGCGCCAGCACTAGACTGAGCGACTCCTTGCTTTGCTTTGACTCAAACAGACCTCTCCCATCTCCCCCTTCCTCCGTCCGCTCTCGTCCCCCGCACCGCGATGCGACCCACCCTCCTCCGCCGGACCTACAACGAGTTCCGCTCCCCTTGGGAGCGCAGGAACGCCTGGCGGTCCCAATACCCTTACAACATGGACATGACGACCGGGTGCGTCCCGTGCTTCTCCCTCCCTCCCTCCTCAGCCCGAGCTCACTTCACCCCGCCTCTGTCTTCTTCTCCCCACAGGTACTACAAGTACGGCCGACACGCAATCGCGATTTACGCGACTTACTGGCTGTGGCGGGAGGTAGTCAAGTATGGTCCGTTGAGGCCGTACGTGAACTTTATCTACGGGGAGGAGAAGGAGCACGGGCATCATCACGGGGAGGAGGACGGGGACGAGGTGCATATGCATCCTTGAGCGGAGGCGCTGGGGAACTTTCGGATGTGCCACACGCAGGGTGGGTGCCGAGGGTGAGGATATCACCAGGTGAGTCGCAACGCGTCTCTACTCCCTCGGGAAGTCAGCGCGAGGAGCAGGCAGGGGATGCGGGGCTCAGAAGGGACCGGCGGGGAGAGTGAGCTCGAGACGTTGCTCGACGATGGGTCGAGGGCGGTCTGCAGAGGTCTTTCGTGCAGAGTTCGGAGGCATGCGAGCCAGGTTCATCTTGCCATGCTGACCAACGTCTCTTGTGAACAGCTGCAGAACCTTCTCCAACCTCGCCTCGGACATCTCCTTCGCTTCTACACTTGCCCAGACTTCTTCCGCGGTTTCTCTTCTTCTTGCATCCTAGTCATCATTCTACCAATTACGCTATTCTCTTCGTTCGTGCTCGGAACTTGAAAGTGGACGCGACATGCATCAGACGAGGCTGACTTTGGACGCGCGTGTTCGGTGAGCTCGTGAGCTCGAGAGGAGGTCGGCTTCAGACGCCCATCGCACGTACAAACTGCTCATCAGCAGCACAGACCTGCAGCGCACGAGAAGCCTCGTCTGGTCTCGACCCCGAAGATGCCGTTGGCCGACACCCGTGAGTCTCCGAAGCTGGTGCAAGAGCAGACCTCATGTACGCTCAAGCTCACGTCCTCTCCTCGAGTCTAGATGCGCGCTTCTCGATCCCTCCTCTCGGGGACGCTCCCACAAATCCTATCGTCGACAACCTGTCCATGCTGAGCACCGCCTTCACCAAGAAGTACGACAGTCAACAGCCGTCGTGGACGTTGTCGCCCCTAGAGCGGATGGTCGGACCCAACCGTCGCTTGTTGGGCGAGCTTGAGCCGGCAGAGGAGCCAGACGACTCGAGCTCTGTCGCAAGCTCGAGTAGGTCTCAAGAGAATAAGATCGATTGGGCGAACCTGCCGCCTTACCACAAGGTCAGTCCTTGGCGGTCTGTGACGAGCAGTCGTTGAGCTGGACTCGGTAGAGACGTGGTGAGCTCACCTCGCTGTCTCTTCTTCGACCTGCTCCTCTATCAGCCGGGCTACCTCGCCTGGAACGCACCGCCTGCAGATCGACCTTCCGCGTTTGCTTCAGAACGACAAGCGTTCAGCTGGTACGACGACGATTCTGCCTCGTACGTGCCTCACACCTCTGATCGTCAGTCGCGTCGGCGCGAGCCTACCCGCTCGTTCTTTCCATACAGCTCGTCGACCTGTCCCATCTCGGCTCGAGCCCTGACCCCGCTGCTCGTCCAAGTCGCGCTGGGATCATCGATTGCCGATCAGGTACTGTGGAACGAGAAGAAGAAGCGGTTCGAGTGGATCGGACAGGTCGACACCCTCAGCAGGACGTCCACAAAGAGGTGAGTTTCCGTCTTCAGACTTGCTTGCCGCTTGCCGCATGCGCTGATTCCTTGCAAATCCTCTCGCAGCTTCGTGGCACCGTTCTTGGAGACAGGGACGTATCTGATCCGGCTGTCTGAACTGGCTGCTCAGCTGGCAGTCTCGTAAGTCGATCGTCCACTCTCCTTATGACTTCAGCTTGTACTGATTACTGAAAAGGACCTCCTCTTTGCTCAGACCTCTGTCAAGCTCGTCGACGCATGCCTTCTCGCACGCCCTGTCCTCCTACCTCACCTTCCTGCGGGACGAGCTCCAAGCTGCCGCCGACTCGACTTCGCTCGCGTCGGGCAGTCCCTCCAGAAAGGGCAAAGAGCACGCCTCTTCTGGCGGTCCGGTCGAGCTTCAGCGACGATGGAAGTTACTAGGAGAGGTCGTGTCCGCTCTCGCTGAGCTCGGCGGAGTGGTCAGTCCAGGATCCTCGTCTTCTGCCCTGCCTCACACGCGCTGACCGATTGAACGTCTGCTTTCTCTTAGGACTCGCGAGCGGCTCCCAAGATCCCGACCTCGCTGTACAAAACGACCCCACTTTTGTCTCGCGTCTACTGTCACTTGACCTCGCGCGTACACTCGGGGTCGTCGCTCCATCTGCAGGCCGCCCTGGCGTGGCTGTTGGATCGGACGTCGGTCAGCTGGGTCGACAAGGTGTCAAAGTGGATCGGCCTCCTGCCTGAGGATGCTGAGACGGAGAGAGACGGGTGGCAGGAGGTGGGAGCGCATAGAGTCGAGCTGGGGAAGGACTTGATCGACTATAGAGTGAGTGACCTCGTCGTGGGTGACTTCATTCCGAACATGACTGACTGCCGGTGTTTTCATCTAGTTTGACCCGGTCTCCACCCCGGCGTTCGTGCCCGATGGTGCAGCGCGAGATATCTTCGAGGCTGGAAGGTCCCTTCGCTTGCTGCGACAGGCGAGACCAGACCATCCGCTTTGCAAGGCTCAGGGCTTGGGAGCGGGCGAGGATCTGAGGCCGAGATGGCTGTGGGCCGGCCACGAGATCGAAGAGTGGGTTTCTGGTCTCTCTCGCTTTTGTGTCTGAGCGCTGATCAGAGCTATTTTGACCTGGCAGGCTGCACGACACGGTCTCTGTCTCGTCAAAGCAACTTCGCAAGACCGTCTCGGCCTGGCGTCGCAGCTTACGACGCGTCAGATCCGCTCGAGCGTCCATGTACGGTGACAACCCGACTAGCAATAATCTTTTGCCTCGCGCGTCATCGTCGCCTTCAATGTCATCCAGACTGCCACCGTCGACCGGCTCTCTCCTGCCGTCCGCCAGCCTGGACTTTGCCACGATGCTCGACATGTGCCCCCGTCCTCCAGGTGCAGGGACGATGATCCAGTATGCGCCCTCTCCTTCGCTCGAGGACAAGATAGCGGATCTCACCTTCGACGAAGAACTGAACGCGTCTCCTTCCGCCGCCATCGGTCGCCCACATGACGCGCGGACCTTCCTGGCCCACCTCCTCGCCTCACACCCCAGCTCCGCCCGACGCTTCGACGAGCCCAACCTCCTCCCATCCTGCGCTCCGACCCTCCCCATCCTCACCTCTCTCACCGTCTTCCCACCGCTGCTCTCCTACGGCGGGCTGGTTTCGCAGTCTCTCCTCTCTATCTTCTTCAACGACCTCAACCTCCTCGGCCACCTCGAAATCCTCAACCGCTTCCTTCTGCTCGCCGACCCAGCCTTCACCAGCCGAGTCAAGAAGTCCGTCTTCGGCGACGGCGACAACCTCGAGCGCGCTGCCCAGTCGCTCGGACATGGAGCTCGATCACGCACGCGCGCACGACTCGGGATGACGCCCTCGAAGAAGAAGGCCGTCGAGGGAGCGAGAGAGGAGACGGCAAGCGAGTGGGGTGTTGGGTTGGGTTTGGGGTTAAGCGAGAGGCAGAGTTGGCCGCCTGGTGGGGCGGAGTTGGCGTTGGCGCTGAAGTCGACGATGCTGGACTCGGTGGCGGATCTGGTAGCTGAGAAGGATGTGGAGGCGAGGTGGAATGGTGGGAAGACGGGTGCAGGAGGAGGTGTGGAGATGTGGGCTGAGACGGAGAAGAGGGTTGGCTTTGCGATCAGGGATGTGGAGGAGGCTGGGGACGCTTGGAAGGACCCTCAGGCGATTGAGTGAGTTCCGATGCTCCGTTCAGAGCCCCGAGATGTGTGCTGACTTCTAGCCCGTTCTTCTTCGCGTCTTGCAAATCTCAGAGCTCTCGGTAGGTCG
Organism: Mrakia hoshinonis; assembly: GCA_036245725.1. Taxonomy (NCBI): domain Eukaryota; kingdom Fungi; phylum Basidiomycota; class Tremellomycetes; order Cystofilobasidiales; family Mrakiaceae; genus Mrakia; species Mrakia hoshinonis. Next base: position 252,339 of record BTPH01000198.1, read on the forward strand.
CCCTGCTTCCATTCGTCTCCCAGTCTAGCCCGCTGACTTGCTTCCATCCTTCTGCAGACTTCCTCTACATCAAGTATACCCCACCACCGACCATCGCCGTCCTCTTCCCGGACGACATCCTGGCCAAGTACCACAAGATTCAGACGTTCTTCCTCCGCCTCCTCCGAGTCGAGACCGTCGCCCGCTCGCTCTACACGTCCACCACCCGACCACATCACGACAGCCGGCCTGCTTCAAGTCCGTTCCGCTCCTCCGAAGAGGCTCAGAGGAAACTCTTTGCTCTCAGGATCCACACTTCTCATTTCGTCAACAACCTCGCGGGCTACGTGTTCGATACGGCGATCGGACGCAACTACAGGATCTTTGTCCGGAGGCTCGACAGACTGAGGGCTGAGAGTCAGGCGGGAGGGAAGATGGGCAGGCGCGCTGAGGAGGATGAGGAAGAGGAGGCCGATGCGGAGTCTGAGCCGGAACAGGAGGAGGACGTAGGCGCAGGAGGGGCGGAGCTCAAGGACGTGCTCTCGCTCGTTGCGTATCACTCGACTGTGCTGGACAGGATGCTCGCGGCCTGTTTCCTCAGGACGAAACGTGAGTCATGGATCACCTCTCCTGCTTGCGACGACATCGTACTGACGACGTCTCTTTTGACCTTTCCTCGCGACAGAACTGCCCCTCTACTCCCTCCTGATGAGGTGCTTCACGCTCATCCTCACCTTTGGCAAGCTCGTGCGCGACCTCGAGACCGAGGCAATCGATGAGGAGGATGCCTATCCGGAGCTGCTCGATCTGGCGGATGACTTCTCGGTGAGCTGGCTTCTTCACTCCTTCTCAACCTCACCATCCGAGCTGACCCATCTGTCCACGCCCTCAATCGACAGACCTCCACATCAAAGTTCCTCGCAGCCGTCACCAAGCTCGAGTCTCGGACTCTGACTGCCGTTGCGCCCAGTGCAGACGGCGACGCAGACCTCGAGGCGCTTCTGGGCGGTGAGGAGAGGTCCGGGCCTAGCGGCACTGGCACGGGAGGCGGAGGAGTTGGGTTCGCGGACCTGATTATGCGACTCGACTGGAGAGGCCAGAGCAGTGAGCAGTAGAGCTCGGAATGGGATGCTCGCTTCTTTCGACGTTCCTTCATCTCCGCGAGACCCCTGTCTGGCGGCGGTCAGGGCCGCGCCCTCATTCTTTCTTCGCGACACCTCAACGCCCACCATCGCCTCCTCTGCCTCCTCCCTTAGCGTATCCTCGTCTCCGATGTTCACCCTGGCGGTGATCCAGCTAGTCCTGCCTCTGCTTTTCAGCGTCATCCTCTCTCCTCCCACTCGAGGTGAGCTTGCTTGTCCCACCTCCGCCACCTCCTCCCCTGTCCGACCGAGCTGACCTGACCCCCATCCTCCTCGTCCCCTTCAGCGCGACCTCTCAACCCTCGAATCCTCTCCACCGAAGGTCCCGCCATCTTCATCTCGCCCAATGCCCAGACCCTTGTGGCGCAGTGTGAACCTGTGCGTACGCCTCCACCCCTCTCTCGAGTCGCCGCACCCACTCACCTCTTCCGCGTTGTCTTCGCAGCTCCACGTCGCCTTCTGGAACGTGGGTCCGCCTAAGAACCTGACGCTTTGGATCGCGGTCAACAATGTCAAGACGCCTGCTGCGTTCTGGGAGTGGCCGGATAGCGGGGCGGCGTTCGATGCGAAAGCGGTGTTCACCCAGGACTGGGACGCGGTGGACGCGATGGGAGGGGTCAGTGCTGCTCATCTCCTGCTAGGTCTCGATTGAACCGTGCTTGAGCTGACTAAATTCTTCTTGCAGTCGGTGATGTGGGGCGAGCTCCACGGCTACCAAGGAGATGTGACCTACCTTCTCGGAGACGGCTGTGAGTCTGCCCCTCTTCCTGTCCGCCTGCAGCTTCTTCTTCGTCTCAACTCGGGCTCACTCAAGCTCCCTCGTGCACTTTCAGTAACCGTCCAACCCTCAGACAAGACCTCGTGTCTCGGAGGACCGGGCAGCGAGTCCTTCTACGGCGACCCTACCCACTTCGAGCAGGGTCAGACCCTTCAAGCGATCGTCACGACCACCCTCCTGTCCACCTCCTCCGCCATCCCGTCAGCCTCCGACTCAGTCGTCCCTCCGGTCTCAAGCTCAACCATCACCCGCACCGTCGTTATGACCAGTCCGGTACGCCCGACGAGCTCTGCGAGACAGGCTGCATCGGCCGCTCCTGGACAGCAGCAACCCAATCTCGGCTCGGCCATCTCGTCAGCATTGTCGACGAAGGGGAACAAGACGCATCCGGCAGTGATCGCAGCGTCGGTCATCATCTCGGTCGTGGCTGTTGCAGCTATCGCTGGAACGTGGTTCCTGCTTCGACGGATGCGACGGAACAACGCCGACGAGGCCGCCGCGACTGGAGTTAGACGTCCCGAGATGAGCATGATCGACTCTGCGTCAGATGGAGGCGGTGGTTCGGGAAGCTTGCTGGATGTAGCTGGCGATGGGCGAGCAGGGCACGTGTCGATGGCGGATTTGCCGACCCGAGAGGTCGTCCAGCCGTACAGCTATTCTTCGCCTGGGACGCCTGTCGACGGAGGGATCGGAAGAGCTGCTTGTGAGTTTGAAGGGCCTCTTTTTCGGACCCTTTGGTCCCTGCACGCCTCGTGTCAAAGCCGCTCTGACTTGTCCCATCTACTCGGTGTGCGCAGCGTCGACCTCCGATCTGTCCGACAACGCCCATCCTTCCCTTCCGGCTCAATTCGACCTACGAAACCCATTCCAGGAAGTCGACGCGGGCCATCTCGCTGGATCGCGGCAGCAAGACGACGCGGAAGAGGAGGTGGAAGACAAGGACGGAGGCGGGACGAGGATCCCGCCGGCTTACATGGTAAGCCTCTCGCACTTTTCGCGTCTCATCCTCCTTCAAATGAGCGCTCACTATTGTGCGCTGTGACTACGCTTCTATAGAGCTCATCCGGCTCGCGACGAGACCCTGCGAGACCTGGCGTCCCGACGCATCCAGCCCCAACGTCGATCGCCTCCGGATCAGTCTCAGGATCGAGTGCGAGAGGGTCTGGCAAGATCTGAGGTGGCCCTTGGTAGTGTCACTCTGTCTGTTTCGCTTCCACAACTCATACACCCTCTGTCTCTGCTACCCATCACGCTCCTTCCCTTTCGCCACGCTCGCTCGTTTCCGTCTCTCGCTCGTTCTTCCTCGCTCCCTACGATACCCCACGTTTCACCATCTTGCTTCTCCAACCTCACGTACTCACGCGCTCGCTCGTTGTATCAATGTCATGATGATCATCCCGCTCGCCACACTGCCCCAGCTTGCCTACTCCCAACAGCCGAGCTGAGCCTAAGCGTCAACCTGCATCGCGTCTCCTCCTGCTGCCGCGGATGGCTCTGAGGAAGCGGCGAGGATGGACGCAGCTGAGCTGACCTCGTTTGGTGGCGGAGGTCCAGAGCGGCGGGAGGAGCGGACGGCGCCTGCTGGGCGGGGGGCGGGACTAAGGCGCAAGTGGAAGGAGCGGAACAACAGGGTCAGCAACCCAAGCTCTACAGCAAGAGCGCCCTCTACATCCCCCGCCACCTCAACAACCCTCAGCCCCGAGCACACCAAGGAAGCGAAAAAAAAGCAAGCCAACTCACATCCTCTCCCCCCCCTCCTCCTCCTCGTCACTCCCTCCCTCCCCACCTCCCACCCTCCCAGCCGCCTCCGCCTCCAAAGCCGCTTTCGCCCTACTCTTCCTCGGCTTCCCACTGCTCCCAGCCTTGTTCTTCGGCTTCGCCACCATCGCACCTCTCATGCCCTCCGCACCAGGGTAGGCCTGGTTGAGCATCTCGTTCTCTCTGATCTCGGTCAGGTCGGCGTCGTCGGGGGGGAGGGCGTCGAGGACTTCCTTTTCGGCGCGGAGGGCGAGGGCGGTGGAGAGGGGGAGGGGGAGGGGGGTGATGTCTGGGTGGGTGGGTGGCAGGAGATGGTGGAGGGTGGGAGGGGAGAGGTTGAGTGGCATGTATAGGTCAAGGGGGTTAAGAGGGAGGTGAGGGAGGTAACAGACCTTCGAGGAAGGTGAATTCGGGGGTTGTTTGGACTGCTTGAGCTGTGCGAGTTGAGGGAAGAGGCGAGGATCAGATGAGCTGATGGAAGGACGGAGGGAGAGGAGCGGGACGTACCGAGGTCCTTGAGCTGGACGAGCTTCCTCGCGTCAAGACGGGCCTTGAGGTACGCCTGGTCTGCGAATCGTTTGATGAAGAACTCCTGCAGTCGACAACGACGCGTACATAGACGAGCGGAGGTGATGACGAGGCAGACAGACGAGCGAAGACGGACGGATGGGAGAGAGGCGAGGTCAGCTCGAGCTCATGTTCTCCTTCCCGGTGCGTCGAGCCTCTGCGTTCTCTTCAGGCAACTCCAAGACGTCAGATCGGGACTGGACGTACTGTTGCTACTCCTACGAGGTAGACAGCCTCCTTTGAGCAGGCCTGGATGTCTGCGTCTGCCTTGATGATCTTGGCGACTCGCGCGACAGGCAGCGTCGACGTCCCTGGTTGACGGTCATCGTCACCCGTGCTGAGAGAGACACGAGAGACCTTGTTGGCGCGGCGGGCTTCAGCCATGGTAAGACCGGAGGGAGAGATAAGGGGGTCGGGGTTTCGAGAGGGTAGTGGAGTTGGAAAGGGAGCGAGGGAGGACGCGACGAGGCACCCAGTTCCAAGCTGACCTCAAACCATCATCCCAACCTTCTCTGCAATCCTTCTCTGACACCCTCCTCGCAATGTCTCAACCTTCAATGATCGTCCAAGAGGTAGCCACTCTCCTTGGATTCTACTCTGGGATCGGTCTGAAACCCTCGCAGTCCGTACCAGGGCTGGATCGCGATCGGCTCGCAGTGTTGGTACGTACGATGTCCACCTCGGACAAGTCCAACCAGTACGCCTGGAGAGATCCTAACGCTTGGCATTCCAGTGGGCAGAGATTACTCAGTCGGGTCCCCTGATCGTACGTGTCGCTCCTGTGCTAGTAGTTGAATTGCTGGCTAAGCTCCGGCGCGTCCGCCTTCTTCCGCTCTCCTCCAGGCGGAGATGGGCGCTCTCTATCTTCCCTTCATCGTCCGCCGTGCGACCGCGGAGTGCCGAGCTGGGTCTGTCTATCGCGGGCAAGTGACGGGGTCGATGATTCTCAACTGGTGGATGCTGGTAGAGACCCGTTCCAAGCCAATCTCGTCCCGGTTCGTTCGGGAGCACCGGTTCGAGGCGGGGTGGCTCTTTTCGGGTCTGGTCCGCATCCTGGCGGAGACGGGATCCATATCTGAGCAGGTCTATGCCTTGGTGAGCTCTGAGCCTCGTGCCGCAGCCCTATTCGTGCGTCGGATCCCAAGGGTGACTGACCCCACCTGCTTTGGTGTACAGACGGATTCGTTGCCGCGATCTGTCATGATCTTGATCACCAATCTATGGCTGCTCCTTATGGGCAACGTCTCTCCTTCGGACCCTGCAATCGATCTCGAGACTTTCCTTCAAAGCGATCTTCAGCGTGCCGCCCAGCGGCTCGATGTACCTCCTGGGACTCCCTTTGCAGCAACCCTGCGATCCCTCCTGCGAACGAACGGATCCATCGACTTTTTCGCCCTCAGAGCTCAGGTCGAGCCAAGTCGAGGACCATACTGGGTTTGTGAGACTCTGGAGCGTGATGGTGGACCGTGCGCGTTGTTACCAGAAGGAGAGGAGATGTCTGTGTGCGCTCGAGTGAGTACGACGTCTGTCGACCTCTTCTAGGCACGGCTCAAAGCTGATCGTAGTGGAGCTGACCATCCCCTCTATCGATTGCTAGTGCCTCTCTGTCCGATACTGCTCGAGAGCGCACCAGAGAGCCGACTGGAAGCGACACAAGCCGCTTTGCTTTGCGCCGACCTGGTAAAACACCTCACGAGATCGATCCCATGACTGTTCTCTTTCCGATCGTTCGCCCTTCTGAAAGCGTGAGAGCTCCGGAAACGAACGAAGAGAAAGAAACGGTCATAAAGCGATGCGGGTCGAAAACGGTATCATGTGCGAGAAGGGGTGACGAAAGAGAAGAACGAAGAGGGAACAAGACCGACAAGCAGTGGCCACACGAAGCAGCAAGATTCGCTACGCGAGATGACCCGGCGTCATCTGCCGCTCAGCTCCTGGGTCGGCAGCGATGGTGTGCGGGCCTCGCGAGTCGAGGTTGCGGAGACGGAGCTCGACGAGGAACTCGGACTCGCGGAGCTGGTGGAACGATGACCATATGGACGAGGTCGGATCAGCAAAGCTCGTTCAGTGAGACAGAGAGGAAGTGTATTGAAGACTTACCTTGACTCTCCAGGCGGCAAGCCGCGCGATCAGCGTCTGCATGGCCAGCCAGACGACCAGGACGAGCGCGAGTGCGGGGTAGATGAGGCGGACTGTGACGAGGACGGGACCCTGCTCGTAAGCTTCTGCGCAAAAAGAAACTTCACTTTGGGCGAGAGGAACTTACCGTCGGTCGCACGTTGCTCGGCCCGACCGAGAAGAGGATGAACGAGGAGCGCTCCCAGCGGAGGAAGCGCGACGAGGACGCCACAGAGCGCGACAACGGGACCGATCAAGTTCTCCGTGATCTCGGCGATCTGGAGGTGAGCGACCTGGAACAGAACCTGCAGGATGAGAACAACAAAAATTCAACTGAGCAAAGGTTTCGGATGGCCTGATGAGAAGAAGAAGGGGGACGCACTCGATCGCATGCTCGAGTGAACGAGCTCGGCGGGAGGTACCGCCGCGTCGTGTACAGAATATGCATGTACACTGAAGACAAGAGCCAAAGTATCAACGTTAGATTTGCGACTACCAAAACAAGAGGAGGGTGAAACGACTCACGCAACCCCATCGACCACAGCTCCCAAACAAACAGCACGGCTGGCTCGCTCGCACTCAGACCCATCTTCAGCGGCGAGATGACATACAGCTCAAACACGAGCGACAATGCGAGCGGGATCACGAGTCCAAAGCAGACGAGCAGGTAGGCGATGTTGGTCCCCCAGAGAATGTTGCGCTTGATTCGGCCGAGAAGGCTCGTCTTCCGGACGCGCTCGGCTTGAGACCAGCGACGGATCTTGCGGAGGAGTGAGCGCGAGGCGAGGAAGTTGCAGAGAGCAATGATGCCGCCGGCCTGGGTGACCAGAGTGTCAAAGTCAGCGGTGGGAGACGGGATGGGCGGTAGGCGAGGACTTACAGCGAACGAGTACCCATCGTGGACCTCTTTCTCGAGGACGACGTCGAAGAAGAACCGACCGATGACGAGTGGGACCGAGAGCGAAGCGCCGACGAGGACGACAAGCGAGACCCAGAGCGAGAAGAGGAGCATGAACGTCTGAAGAAGGAGCGGCAACGTCAGCACAGCTTCTTTTCTGATACAAGGGACTGGCTGCGAGAACTCACTCGACAACGGATGAAGGGAGGCAGATAGACGACGCAGAAGTCCTCGAGCGGGTTTCGTCCGTCACCGATGGCCTTCTTGTTCTGCTCGACGAGCAGGTCCATCTCGGTCTGATCGATCGGCTCGTGCGCACGAGTGACCAGCACAAAGACACGCCTGGAAGGGCACGAAAGAGCAATCAGTCGGAGCAAGATCGGCAGAGTACTACGGGATCCACTCACTTCTTCGACGGCAGCGTCAGCGTGTCTGAGTTTGGCACCCTGACCAGACCTCCAGACCCGCGCATCGCGTCCTTAGCGGCAAACTTGGCGAGCACCCGTACCACCTTGTCGAGCGCGAGTCGGATGGGAGTATCGACCTCTGCCTCAATCTGCGCGTCTGCCTCCTTGATTGCTGGGCCGAAGAAGTAGTTGCCCAGGCGAAGCTGGGTGACCGAGTATGACCACCACTTTTCGATCAGCTTGCGGAAGCGCCGATGTGGACGGAGGAACTTGATCGCTGGTGGGCCGATGAAGTGCAAGGCGAGGAGGTCGATCGGAATTTGGGAAAGGGGTTGGCTGAGGATGAAGGAGACAGAGCGTCAGATAGAAGAGGGATGGGAGGAGTCAAGCAGCATCAGGTGACTGACCTTGGCTTCCACTGTAGCGGCAGTGTCCCCGGGATGCAGATTCGGATGGTCTGCAGGGTGAGTCCAACCGAGACCCCGATGACCATGAAGTACATGAGTGCAGAAGCACCGATCTTGATGAGTTGGGCGCCGGTGCCTCGGTCGATGATCTCTCGGACTGGTTGGAACGTCGGGTCTTGCGGGTCCCTGGAGAGCATCAAGAACCAGCCGTCAGTCGCGCTCTCACGTCTTGGAGTATCGGAGTCAGACGTACCGGACAAAGAAGAAGACGCCTCGACGAAGTTGCTTGCGACCGTGCGAGAGCATGCTCGCAAACCCAAACATGAACCTGCGAGATCACCAGCCGAAGTCGGATCAGCACGACATCGACGACAGGAAAGACGTAAAGACGACTCACAGCGTGCCTCCGACCCAGTGCAGGAAGAGCGAGATGTACGGCGCGCGCAGATGAAAGGCAGCTCGTGCAAGGCCGGCGTCGGGGAAGAGAGGAAGCAGACAGATGTCCAGCAGGATCCCGCATCCCAGAGGGAAGATGATGAGCTCGATGCTCATGAAGAAGGCAAGCTGCACGATTCAAAGTAGGATCAGTGTCAGCGCGAGGCTCGGCGTCTGGTGTTGCAATCGAGACGACGACGACGACTGACCTTGACGACAACCCCGTTTTGCTTGAACACCTCCTTGACCGTCTGCGACAGACCCCTCGTATCCGAGGAGGTGATGAACCAAAGCAGTACGGCCATTGCGACAGTCGAGTACCCGACCCACACCGCGAAGAACCGATCCGCCGACGTGTCACCCTGAGCGAGCGACGCAAACCCGATCGACTCGATCTGACCGCTGATGACCAACTTGACCCAGTCGCTCGCGTCCCTGACGGCGACTCCGATCAGTGCGAACAGATCCCCGACCTCTCCGCCAAGCTTGGAGACAGCGAGAGAGAGAGCCTTGAGGACAGGTGCCTTGTCGACCACCCAGCTCCACGCTGGAGACGCCTCGACCACGTCGGTTGAGTCGGAGGAGGTAAGAGCGCGACCAAGGCTCTCCTCGACAAGGGTCAGGCGGACGAGGAGATGGGATTGCGCTGAGGAGAAGAACGCCGCGAAGGCCGATGGGTCCGGAAGCGGATCAGTCGGTAGACGCGCAGGAGACTTGGCTGGCAGGTAGGCCTCGAGAAGCTGTATGACCGGAAGGAGGGCGGCGTCGAGGTATGGGAACAAGTACTGAGCTCCGAGTCGATGCCCGATGCGGAGAACGGGATCCGTAGCGAGACGGACGGCTTTGACAGGGAGGCGGAACCCGCGGAAGACGTCGAGGAGGTTGAGCTGCGCAGACGAAAACACAGAGAGCGACTTCAGTAAAGTTCTGCACAGGTGAATTGCCGAAATCTTAAACTGACCAGCAGGAGAGTCTATAGATGAGACGCAGACACGTTGATCAGTGTTGAGAAGCGAAGTACGCGCGATTGAAGAAAGGCACTGACCTTTCCGAGCGTGAAGGGGATGAAGATGGTGACGGCCACGCAAGTCGAAAGAACCAGCGACATGAGCGCAGACTGAACAGGATCAAAGAGGACAGGATGAGCAACCACGTTGTGCAGAGGGGCGAAAGAGAAGCCTCACGTTCTGTAAAAGCTGGAGCACTGGTCCTCGGAGTCCGATCGCTAGAGACAAGAAAAGACGTTACGTTAGCGTGACCCTGCGAGTACGAGATTGCTGGGATTGCTTACCTTCAAGGATCCCTTCGAGATCCTCTTCCAGCATGCGATCGTTCGCTGCCTCGAGCTCCTCATCCCGAAGACCGTCATCGTCCTCTTCTTCCTCCTCTTCCTCCTCTTCATCATCGTCCTCGTCAACATCGTTCTGCTCCGGAATCGCCACCACCAGTTCGGCCCTCCTCGCTAGCGGAGCCACAAGCGGCGGCAACCGGTTCCCATCGTCCACCTCGTCTTCTTCCACCCACTCAGTCTCATCCGCCGGCTCCGCGAGGGTAGAAGACGCCTCGTCAGGTGAGATCATCGCTTGTGTCATCGCTGACACGGTCATCGGGCGAAGGTCCAGGTCGGCATCAGTCTCCCCGACGTCGACTGGCACATCAGGCAAGGCTCGATCTTGCGCGTCCGGCTCCAGCGCTCTCCTCGACTCCAAAGCATCAGGACTGCGCGCGAAACGCCGAAGAGGGGTCGGACTCGGAGCTCGGAAAGGGTTTCGACGAACGTCCACACCAGCTGGGCGTGGACGGCGGCGGTACGGCACTTCTGGTGACGGCGGAGAAGTTGCGCGGAAGGTGAGGTCGGAGGATGGGGGAGCAGCGACGGCACGGCCAGTGCCATTGCTCCCACTCGCACTGGGCTTGGTCGCGTCTATCTCGCTCGCATCGTCGTTGGAGGAGGCAGAGTGCCGTGTGTAGAAGGTGGGTGGGCTTGACCTCTCCATGTCAGGCGGAGGCTCGTCATCTGGCTTCGGCGACTGCCGCAGAGGCAGAGCTCGGATCCGAGGGCTTGTGGACGACGAAGCTTGGTCGGGGCCGCTGTCACGCGAAGGGGATGGAAGAGGATCGAACGAGGCGAGGGGAGATGACTCGGTCGAGGACGAGTCCGGATCGCGTGCTCTTCGGCGCCTTTGGAGGTGGCGAAGCTTTGCGACCTTTGGTGATAGGCTAGTTGGGACGCGCTTGATGCGGTCCGGCCCTGCTGGTCCTGCTTTGGCGAAGTAGGCCTCGCGAGCGCGTCGGAGACTCTCCTGGTCCATCTCCTGCTCCTCTTGATCTTCTTCTTCTGCTGCCTCTTCTTCGTCCTCCTCGAACATCTGATCTATCGTCTCCGCCAACGTCGGTCGCGGGTCCTCGCCGAGATCGACTCGAAGGGCTCCGACAGGCACGCGAGCGGGCTCTGCCAACGGCAGCGGTCCGACGATCGGCACAGGAAGAACGGCCTCCAGGTTGGGAGGGTTGGCGGCGGCAAAAACTGCTGCTCGCATGGCAACCATCTCTGCTTGAGCCTCGGCGGGTTCTTCTCGCGGCGGAGCCTGGAGCGTCCATTCCCGCAACAGGAAGGCGGCGAGGAACGAGATGACGATCGACGCCGTGAGGATCTGGCCTTCGAACGTGTCTTTGGCGACAGTCACGAGGAGCGCATGGTTCCAGACGCTTGGACGATCCAACTCTGCAGACGACCCGATGAAGAAGCGAGATGTCGAAGTCGAGTTGAGGGAGGAGACAGTGCCGTTCGAAGTTGCGTCGAGCCCACTCGCCATCGAGGACGAGTTGACGGCTGAGCTCAGATTGAACAGATGAGCTGGACGAGGTTGACCTGTCATCGTCCACGCACTGCGAATCACGTCGAGGGGAAGAGCACCAGTCGTGTCAGTATCGAGCTTCGGATGAATTTGCCAGTGTTTAAGAGTCTGTTTTCGCTCACATTCCGTTTCCGAGGACAAAGTACAGCCTGAACGTCCATATTGTCAGCCACGGAACGAGTCCGAGCCAGGTGAGCCCGACGAGGAGCGACCGGACGCCGAGGAGGACCGCCTTGCCGAGTTGGCGGACGACCCTGTATGCGAACAGCAGCGGAGGAAGCGCCTCGGGCATCGTCGGGTCGTACACGCGAGTGAACGAAAAGTTGTGTCCGCAGAGTTCACAGTACTTGCGCTTGCTCGACTGCAGCCTGGTAGGAAGAGGAGACACGCGCACCGAGAGTGAGCTCGAGCTCATCAGGGACAAGACGAGCACGCGGAGCTCGTTGGGCGTACCATGTCATCAGACAGTCCTGATGAACGAATCTGATCGACCCTGCGCACTTGCACGGGTGAAAGAGCGGCTGGTCGGGCTCTGCGGGCAAGCAGGAGAGAGCGGGTGAGCATGGCCTCGAGGTCAGGTCCGTCCGCGCTCGTCACCGAGTTCGCCAGCCCAACGAGCAGACAACGTCCGCAGTCTCCGGAATTCGACGTACCTGGTCCTGAGCGACAGACTCTGCACACATCTGATGCCGAGCAGATCCGAGGAGGAGGTGAAGCGATGGCGAGCCAGACAGGCGTCGGTCAGCGGTGAGCTCGGACCCCGGGCGAGACGCCGTCGGACGAGCTTCCTATGATACTGACCTCCTTCTTCGTCCTGATGCTCCGGCGTCATCACAGGGAGACTGCTCACGGACTGCAGCGTCGGGTCCAAGTTTGCGATCGTAGGTGTGGGTGGGAGGTGGAGGCGGACGAGCCAGGCGGCTCACGAGCCGGACGGGGTGAAGTGGTGAGCTCGACCCCTCCTTCCCTGTCTCCGCGACCGGCCTCCCAACCTCAACACACTCGTCCACCGAAGCCCAGCTGTACCCCTTCGACTACCTTCTCTTCGCACTCCCTCACATCCAGACTATCATTCTTGAACATGGCTTCTGCTTCTCCTCAGCCTGAGGCGTCTACGTCGTCAAAACCTCTCGACTCGCTGCTCGCCTCTGCTGCGTCCGGCTCCTCGACCAAGCCTGTCGGCAAGCCAAAGAAGAAGGCCATCTCACCAGGAATCGTCTACATCTCGCGCATCCCTCCGGGCATGACACCGCAGAAGATCAAGCACCTGATGGGCAGGTGGGGAGAGACGGGCAAGGTGTACGCCCAGAAGGACGGGCCCTCGGGAGCCACACCAGGAGCAAAATCAAGGAGTGAGTGAGCAACGTGCAGGCTCGGGCGACACGGGTGCGACTCGGAGTCTGGCGATGACCGCTGAGCTGACGTCGACGGCATGTGTGTGGGTTTGTAGCTCACTCTGTCCGGTACACGGAGGCGTGGATCGAGTTTCTCAACAAGGCCGTCGCAAAGTCGGCAGCAGAGATGCTCAACGCTCAGCCAATCGGAGGGGCCAAGGGAGAGAAGTAAGTCGCATCATCGTCCTGCTCGTGTTCTCGCAGAGATGTCTGGGCGGCAGCAGACGAGACCGAAGCCGGGGCAGGTTTCGCGCGAGCTCAACATCCGCCCTTCGCCTTGAGCCGACGGCTGACATCTTGCGCCTCGTCTACCGTGTTGCTTTGCAGGTGGAGAGATGACATTTGGACGATGAAGTACCTCCCGGGTTTCAAGTGGGAGATGCTCGGAGAACAAGTCGGTCAGTATCTGTTCCTTTCTGTTGTTGCTTCTCATCCCTGTCGAGCTCACCAGTCTCCTCTCCTTTGTCTCGTCTCGTTCGCCTACCAGCCTACGAGCGCAACTCGCACGCGTCCAGACTTCGACAGGAGCTTTCTCGGTCCAAGACGGAGCAGTCTGACTACCTCCGAAACGTCGAGCTCGCTCGAGTGCTCGACAAGAGGAGGGAGAAGAAGGCAGCAGCAGCAGCAAACGGAGACGCGCCGGTCGACAAGTCAAAGATCGAGCTCGGAGGCGACAAGGGCAAGAGAAAGTACGAGCAGAGGGGCAGGGAGGAGGGAGCAGAGGGGTCCACGAGGAAGAAGTCGAAAAGGAAGGGCGGGGACGACGGGGCCGAGGGCGCGTCCAAGTTGCAGGACGTGCTCGGAAGCGTCTTCTAGATATCCATGTCACGTCCTACATGCGAACAATCTAGGAACGAAGCGAGAGTCATCCCGTTGAGTCTCTGTTGGCCATCTCAATTGTCGGGCGGTCTACCCCGCAAGAGCCGCGGACCCCGGCTGGGGGAGGAGGGCCAGATAACGATGTCCGAAAAAGTCAAGCTCTCGTTTGCCCTCATACAACAACTCACTCCCGCTCCCAACCCAACCCTTTCCCCTTCCTCACTCTTCCATCATGCCTGCTGCTCCTGGATCCAAGGGCCGAGTTCTGCTCGCCTACTCTGGAGGACTCGGTCAGTCGTTGACGTTTGTGTTCGGACGGGAACCCGAGCTAGACAGCGCCTGACTCGACCTCATCCGACCGTCCGTTTCTTGGCTTCCCTCTTGTTCAGACACGTCGTGCATCCTCGCCTGGCTCATTGATGAGGGCTACACTGTCGTCTGCTTCATGGCTGATGTCGGACAGGATGAGGTGCGTCCTGCTTTACTGCCATCTTCGTCCCTCTGTCTCTCCCCCATCATTCCGTGATCGCCTCGTCCATTTGACCTCGACTGACCTTCGTCGTTGGTCTTCCCTCTTGGATACCGACAGGACTTTGACATCGCCCGAAAGAAGGCCGTCGCTTGCGGAGCCGAGTCGTACATCCTCGCTGTACGTACCAGATGCAGCAGCTCATAGCTGGAGGAGCGGTCAAACAGAAGAGGGCAGAGAGCTCACCTCCGTCCTGCCCGCTTTCCCATCTCCGTCCGCTTTGCCCTTCTTGGCGGTCGCGACCTACAGGACCTTCGAAAGGAGTTTATCACGGAGCTCATCTACCCTGCCGTCCAGGTCAACGCCATCTACGAGGGTCAGTACGAGCCCATCTTTCGCTCAGCGCTTTCTTGCGTTCAGCCGCGGCAAGCTAGAGCTGACCTGCCTGTGTCCTGGCTCATCTCTCACAGGTGTCTACCTCCTCGGTACCTCGCTCGCCCGACCCGTCATTGCCCGAGGCATGATGGAGGTTGCCGAGTCGCAGAACTGCGAGTGAGTCCAATCAGCTCGTCAACCTCGAGCTCGCTCCCGCAAGGTCGGACGACTGGGCCGCAGAGCTGACCTTGACCTTCTTGCTCCTTTCAGCTTTGTCTCGCACGGATGCACCGGAAAGGGAAACGACCAGGTCCGATTCGAGCTCGCCTTCTACGGTCTCAAGCCCGACATCAAGGTCATCGCCCCGTGGCGAATCCCGGGTGCGTCCCCGACTTCGCTTCGGACTTCTGAACCCGAGCTCCAGCTTACCCGTCCCATCTTTCCTTGAATGCTTAGCCTTCTACGACCGGTTCCCTGGACGATCCGCTCTGCTCGCGTACGCTGAGGAGAAGGGCATCCCCGTCGTCCAGACCGCCTCCAAGCCTTGGTCCACCGGTGAGCTCCCGTCTCTCAGCTCGACGTTCCGTTCCTTTCTCTGCCCAGCTGACCCTCGCTTCACCTCACTTCTGCAGACGAGAACCTGTTCCACATCTCGTACGAGGCCGGTATCCTCGAGGACCCCAACACGACCCCTCCTCGCGACATGTGGAAGCTCACCGCCAACCCGGAGGACGCGCCCTCCACGCCCGAGCACATCCTGATCGAGTTCACCAAGGGTATCCCCACAAAGGTCAACGTTCTCTCCACCAAGAAGGAGATCACCGACCCGGTCGAGATCTTCCTCTCGCTCAACGCGCTCGCCCGAGAGCACGGGATCGGCCGAATCGACATTGTCGAGAACAGGTTCATCGGTGTCAAGTCCCGAGGATGCTACGAGTCCCCGGGAGCGACCATCCTTCGTGTCGCACACATGGATCTCGAGGGTCTTACCCTCGACAGGAACGTCCGAGCACTCCGAGACCAGTTCATCACCCCCGCCCTTTCCAACATCCTCTACAACGGTTACTTCTTCTCGCCGGAGCGAGAGTTCGTCACCGCTGCTATCCCGGCGTCGCAGAGGACTGTCAACGGAACCGTCAGGCTCCAGCTGTACAAGGGAAACGTCACTGTCGAGGGACGATTCTCGGACGAGGTCAGTCCGACTGTCTCAGCGCGTCACCTTCTTCCCGTCTCTGTCTTGCTGACCCGACCTCTACTTTGACTTGACAGGGTCTCTACGACGAGAAGTTCACCTCCATGGACGAGATGGGTGGCTTCGAGCCCACCGACACCTCCGGATTCATCAGTCAGTCCCACGTCCCCGTCCCTCTTCCGCCTCCCACCCTCCTGACCTCCTAACCTCTTCCCTACTATATAGGCATCGAGTCTATCCGTATCAAACAATGGGCCAAATCGAACGAACGTGTTTTACCCCGTAATTCTGATACATGTACGGCTCAGAAGTGCTAACACGAGCCATCTTTCTCCCTCCAGGTCCTCAAGGGAAACGCCTCGGTCGGAGTTGACGCCGTCTACGGATCCAAGGCTTAGAGTGTTTCAGGGTTACTGGGTTCGTCTCTTCTCGTTTGCGTTTGTAATAGAATCAAAAGTTGTGCTTCTCATCGTCTCGCGGTGGACAAGGATGGGCGAGGCTCTCGACTTGGATCTCAACCGCCTCTCTGCCTCCGCATATCAAAGGACGAGCTTTATCTTTCCCTGTTCTCAACGTCAATCGTTATTGTTCCATCTCTCCTCTTCTCTTGAGCACACCAAAAGCAAAAGCAGTCGTATATTGCGTTACAAAAGGAAGAAACAAAACCCAAACGTCTCCCTTCTCATCTCCTCGAACCCATCCCGTCTCTCAGAACGCCCTTACCTTCCCTTCCTCAGCCCACCAACTCTCCGGCTGTCCCAGATACGTCTTCTGCACGAAACTCGCCTGTATCGTGTTCACCACAATCTTCTCCAGCACCACTCCTTGCTCCACCCCCCAGAACTTCAACGTGTGCGCTCCCGGTGCCCCTCCTCCCGCCACCAGCGTATGATTCGTTGACGACACCCTCCCGTTAAACGAAACGACCTCGTTCCAGTCGGGCGGGTTCGACCCGGGGTCTTTCGCGTCCGGAACGGGCTTGACCAGTTGAGGTGCACCATCGTCGATCTGGACGGCGTACTTGAGGGGTCGACCGGGGAGGTAGTTGAGCGTGGGACCCATGTAGACGTTGACGGTGATGTTGCCTGAGGACTGGTTGTTGAAGAGGTAGAAGTCGTACTCGAGGCGGGGGCCTTCACCGACGGTGAAGTTTGCGCCGACGCGGGGGAAGAGGGAGACGGCGTCGCCGGAGGAGGTGCGAGGGGAGTAGCCGGGGATGACCTCCCAGGAGGTGGACCCAACGGAGGTGTTGCGGGTGGAGTGAGCGCCGTCGAAGGAGACTCCGCCGTCGGTCTCGATGAAGCCGGTGTAGTTCTCGGGGACGGTCTGGTGGGTGACGACGAAGGGGAAGGTCCACTTCATCGGCGCGTTGGGCGAGATCTCGGACTGGCCGGTCGAGGTGGTGGTGTTGATCGAGATCGTGACGGTATGGCTGCCCTTAGGGACAACCGACCAGTCAGGGACGGAGATCTTGACCCTCTTCTCCCAGGTCGAGGAGTCGGCGCCGGAGACCCATCCCTCGGTGGCGGAGAGCGAGACCCAGCTGACGTTGACGGCAGCCTTCCACGACCAGTCGACGTCCTTGGCGGCGCCGTTGGAGATGTCGAACCATCGGTAGCCGGCGTTGGTGTAGGGTGTGATGGGAGGAGGCGAGCCGGGAGGGCAGCTGGAGGGGCGAGAAGCGGAAGAACAAGGAAGCGGAGGTTAGTACCGACACCTAGGACACGTAGATTGAAGATATGATACTCGCTTGTATCCTTGTTCGCACTGATACAACGCGTCTCCTGGCCACACTCCGAGCGAGCCTTCGACGGCGACCCGCATGGGACCGGGGAGGGTCGACTCGGCGGACTGGACCCAGTTGAGCGCGGGCAGGACGTTGATCATGTTTTGCTGCCTGTGGAGTTATTGTCGTAGGAGAAGGAGATCAAAGTCGGGGATGGGACGGGTCGTCGAGAAGAGATGAGGTCGAGAAAAGAGATGGGTTGGGTTGGAACAGATGAAGAAGATGTGTGTCAGATCGGACTCTCTTTATTTCCTCGAAGAATATTGAGGTTACTAACCAGCCCCATTGCCCGATGTGAGGCTTGATAAAGTATTGGGACAGAGATTTGGGTCAGAACGTGTCTTGGACCCGGAAGAAAGTAACGGGCGGGTGGCTCCGCTCACCTGGTCCATGAAGTGGTTCCACTTTCCTCCTCGGATCGAGTGGTACTCCTTGGTGATCTTTGCGTCCTCGTTAAACAGGTCGATCGCCTTCTGCGCGAGCGTGTTGGTGCTCTGCCGCATCTGGACAGCCCGCATGTTGTTCTGGCCGACAGTCACGTACAGCGTCGTCACAGTTGCGACAGCCCGAACGGGGTGAAGGACAATCTCGAAGAACGAGTCCTTGGCGTCGTCCGAGAGGGCGTTGTAGACGGCCCAGGCGTCGGTGCAGAGAGTGTCCCAGTCGGCGACGACGTTGTCGGCCTCCTCGAACGAGGTGAGCGAGTAGGTCGTGGGCGTGGCGGACTCGGGCTTTTGGCGGGAGACATACTGCGAGGCGGAGACAAAGTGGTTAGAAGTCAGTAAAGAGATGCTGAGTCGTGAGAGAAGAGATTTAGGACTGACGTGCATGTACCGCTCGAAGACGTCGGCGATCTTCTCGGCGTGCTCGGATCCCCACTCTCGACCTGCCCAAAGGACGAGGTACTCGTGCAGGTTTTCCTTGGGCCATCGAGACGCATCGTACGCGTACTCGAAGTAGAAGTTCATCGGCGCCTCCATCGGCTTGAGGTCTCCGACGTTGACGACGAATAGCCGGTCGATTCCGAAGTCGATGGCGGCAGAGAGCTGCTCCCAGACCTTCGAGATCGAGTTTGTGTTCAGCCACTTGTAGTTCTTCGGGTCTCCGACGTAGTCGAAGTCTGGAAAAGTAGAAAGGAGGTTAGTCGCAATCCGGGTCACGAGGAAATAGAGGAGAGTGTCCCTCACGGCTGTAGAGTCCAGCGCCACCGGTCCGGTTGCGCTCAGCCTCGCTCGGGACTCGTCGGTTGTTGCCCCACTGGTACAGAACAAGTTGTGGTCAGCGAGCTGAAACAAGAAGGATGGGTCGTCTTCGACTCACGTTGTCGTCGGTCCAGAGCAAGATGATGTCCTCGGGCGCGGTCAACCCCTGCTCCCAGTATCCCTGCACCTCCTTGTACAGGCACCAAAGCTGCGGCGTCTCCTCAGCAGGTCGACCAGTCACGTTGGCGATGATCTCTCTCTGGTTCTTGAGGATGTCCTCGACGATCGGGATGTTGGCTCCGGGCAGGGGCAGATCTCCGTTTCCTCGCATGCCGACGGTGATGAGGGTCTCGTACGGCTTGGCTCGCTCGATCCCCTCGGTCCAGAACTCGTCGAGGACGGCCTTGTTGGAGGTGTAGTTCCACGGTCCGGTGCCGAGCGAGTTCCACTCGGGCGTGTTGCGCGCCATCGGCTCTTGGTGCGAGGTCGAGTAGATGACGCCGTAGTCGTCCGCCAGAGGTTGGTTCTCAGGATCATCGAGTGCCCAGTGTGCACTCCACATGGCCGGCCAAAACGACGAATCGGTGCCAAAGGAACCGGAGATAAGGTCTTTAGTACGTTTGGAGCACGAAGGAAGGACGGGGGATGAGGGAGGGGGGAGGGAGCGAGGGGGGCGGGCTCACATTGGCCTTGAGTCGGAGGAGAAGCTCGTAGACCTGCTCGTAGAACTAGAGAGACAAAGAGATAGAGTCCAGTTAGATCCAAGCGGCGGTCCGGAAAACAAGGTCAGGGACGTACCTCGTGCTTGAAGGCGACAGTCTGGTTCGTGCCATAGTGGCCGACGGCCCAGTCTGTGATACCGAGAGCAAGTCAGCTCGTGCCTTGAGTGATCAAAATGGAGGGATATAGGATTTTCTCGTAAGGGCAGGCTGCTCATCATTGAGGAAGAAGGCTGAGGTGTCGTAGAGTCAAGAGTAGCGAGAGGAGAGGGTGGCGGGAGGGGCGGGAGAAGAGGTGCGCAAGAACAAGGTCGGAAGTCCCGGTCAGCAATCGATCGAGCTTCACAGGCAGAGCCAAAAACACGATGCTCACCTCTGTACTTGACTGTCGGCGACTTGTGCACGTACGGCTCGTTCTTGATGAACAGCTCGTCCTTGTGCTCGATCCGCACGTCGGCCCACCACGCCCAAGGGCTGACGCCAATCTGCTCCGACAGGTCGTACACTCCGTAGATCGTGCCTCGCTTACTGTATGATCCAAAAGTGAACATGATCAGCTCACTGCAAGAGGAAAAGAGAGAGCAAGGCTGGACGCACTCAGCCCCGACGACGACCAACGCCTTCTCGACTCCGATCGACGACCCATCGACAATCTCGATCTTGAATGACTCCCACCGTCCCTCGACGTCCGAGACGTTCATCGCACCAGCATTGACGAGCGTGGTGACGAAGGGCGACCCGACTGATCCAACGAGAACGACGTGCGAGCCGGACGAGTTGAACGACGCCGCGAGCTCGTTGACGACCTCCGGGGACTGGCCGGTCACGTTCGAGATGTCCTTGGCGAAAGTGTGGGCTGCAAAGAAGGCATTACGCTGGTCAGCGAGAAAGAGGAGGGTAGGAGAGTAGGAGGGACTCACCAGCTCGCTTGACCCCGTTCGAGTCCTCGTCGGACACCAAGATTGCGGCGGCAGAGCCCGAAACGAGAGGGAACGCTCCCTCGATGCCCTCAAAGCACACAACCTGCTGCTGACCCAGAGCTTGGACCGATGACGGCGAAAAGGAGAGAAGTAGTAGCGGCGGTAGCGCCAGCAAGAGGTTCTTGAAGGGCAGCATCTTGAGGAAGGGTCGATGTTGAAAGCCAGAGAGCGAGGGCGAGGAGAGGTGAGCTCGGACAAACGAAGCGGTCCGGACGGGCGATGGATGGCTATCGACGGGTCAGAGCTGCGTACCAAGCAGGTCAGGGTCAGCTGAGGATCGAAGAGGGGATGTGCCCGTATGGGCTCGCTAGCTTCGGAATGGAGGAGAGGGGGAGCAAAAAGGACCGGCCACAAGCCGGGAGGCAAACGCGACCGTCGGCGGGGAGCGCAGGAGTCGGCGTCCCTTTGCTCAGCCCTCCCTCTGCCTTCTCTCCTCTTCTCCGCTTCCAGCAACATCGACCTGAGCCCCCATGTCAGCCAGCGCGGGCGTCACAGAGGACATCCGGGGAAGATGAACAGAATGAGATCGGACCGAGCTCACCGAGGAGGAGGAGCGGTCGGAGAAACTGGTCGACCACACGCTGTCGCTCGCGCTGATCCTCGCCGGCCCGTCGATGACCGCCAGAACCGAGAGCGGAAACGTCCAGGGAGGCGAGTCAAAGCCAGCACAGCATCGCGCAAGGAAGCAAGTCTTGCTCGTCTGGAGAGGGAAGCAGGGCGTTAAATAATCATCACATTCTCACAGGTCGGTAACTGGAGGCAGGCGACGGCACGAAGAGGACGAGAGGCGAAAACATGATCAGCTTCGGCTCTCGCGACAACCAAGATGAGGCGATTGAGAGGAGGTGGACGTACCGCATCCATGACTGGCGTCCGAGACGGTCTTTGTGTACCGGAAGAGGGCTCCCGACTTGACCTTGAGCGGGGGTGCGACCCAGGCGGCCCTCCTCTTTGCGAGCTCAGCATCAGAGACGTCCATGTTGAGCGTGTTGTTGACAGCGTCAATGGTGATCACATCGCCGTCCTGGACGAGAGCGATCGGACCTCCAACTTGGGCCTCGGGGACAACGTGGCCAATCTGCAGGGAGGGAGAGGAGAGAGTCAGTGGGGGGATGGACAGGCAGAGGGCAAGCGCAGACACTCACAACGAAGCCGTGCGATCTGAAGTGGGAAAGAGCGAGGAAAGATCAGAACCAATTCATGCAAGTACAAGAAGTGAGCGAGGACATGAACTCACCCTCCCGAGAATCGACCGTCGGTCAAGCAGGCGACGTCGTATCCCAGTCCAGCTCCCATGATCAAACTCGTCGGCTTGAGCATCTCGGGCATGCCAGGTCCTCCAGTCGGTCCGAGGTACCTGAGGATAACGACCGTCTTCTCTCCCTTCTTGATCGACCCAGACTCGACAGCCTCCACAAAGTCGTTCTCCACGTCGAACGCGCGCGCCTTTCCGACAAAGTGGAGACCCTCCTTTCCAGTGATCTTGGCGACCGATCCACCCGGTGCGAGGTTACCCTTGAGGATTCGGATGTGACCCGACTCCTTGATGGGGTTGTTGAGAGGTCGGATGACGTCCTGTCCAGCCCACTTGTGGCCGTGCTTGATGTCCCACTCGGCGAGGTTCTCGGCGAGCGTCTTTCCGGTGACAGTCATGATGGATCCGTCGATGAGACCCTCCTTGTGAAGGAACGAGAGGATCGAGGGGATCCCTCCGATCTTGTGGACGTCCTCCATGACGTACTTTCCGGACGGCTTGAGGTCCGCGAGGAACGGGACCCGGTCAGAGACGGACTGGATGTCCTCGAGCTCGAGCTTGATGCCAACAGAGTGGGCGATCGCGATCAGGTGGAGAACAGCGTTTGTCGACCCACCAAGGGCCATGGTAAGAACCTGGAAGAGAAAGGGCGAAAGATGAGTCCGTGGCGGTCACAAATTCGGAGGCAGGGGAGCGGTACTGACGAGAGCGTTCTCGAAGGCACCTCGGGTCATGATGTCTCGAGGAAGGATGTTCTTCTCGAGCATGTTTTTCATGACGGCTCCGATCGAGTCGCACTCTGCGAGCTTCTCGGGGTACTCTGCAGGGAACGACGACGATCCAGGGAGGGTCATGCCCATCGCCTCGGCGCACGAGGCCATCGTGTTGGCCGTGTACATTCCTCCGCACGCTCCGGATCCAGGGCAAGCGTTCCTGATGGTGTCGGCTCGCTCCTTCTCGGCCTCGGGCGTCTGCCCGTCCTGGAGGTACTTTCCGTACGCCTGGAACGCGCTGACGATGTCGAGCGGGGGTCCGTCCTTTCCGCACTGTCCGGGCTTGATGGTCCCTCCGTAGACCATCAGTCCAGGTCGGTTCAGTCGTCCGAGCGCCATGAGGGTTCCAGGCATGTTCTTGTCGCATCCGGGCAGGACGACCATCCCGTCGAGCCAGTGTCCTCCGGCGGCAGACTCAACCTGGTCGGCGATAAGGTCTCGAGATTGCAGCTGCAAAGAAGCGAACATAGGGACAGGTCAGACATCAGCAGATGGTATGTCCTCTGGGCCGGCTGGGTAGCAGACCGGTACTATGCGAGATGAGAGAAGCGAGCTCACCGAGTACGACATTCCGAACGTTCCCATCGAGATTCCGTCCGACACTCCGACGGTTCCAAACTGGTAGCCAATGATGTTGGCATCCTGGATAGACTTTTTGACCCGCTGCCCGAGACCGAGCAGGTGCTTGTTGCATCTGATGAGAGAGGCAGCGCGAGGCGGCAAGGGAGAAGGTGAGCTCGGCCTCGGAGGACGCGGGAGGGCTGAACAGAGACAGAGCTCACGGGTTGCCCTCGTACCTGCACGAAGCCATAAAGAGGAGGTCAGGAGCTGTCTATGTCCTCGAAGCTCCTGTTTTGGGTTTAATCGCACTGCATCGAGGGACTGTGCTCACCATACGGATCCGATTCCGACCATGGCCTTGTCAAAGTCAGACTGCTCCTCGACACCCTCCGTCGCGTACAGCATCGCCTGACTCGCACCTTGCGACTTGGGCTGGGTAATAGTACGCGAGTAACTTGATTGGAAGCCCGTCAGGTGCACAAGTCAGCATGTCGGTCTACGGGACGAGAGGAACGGCGAAGTCAGGAAGAGGAGCGCGTTCTTGGACTCACCGGTTCATGATCACCTTGGACCCAGGCGTCAGCGCACGAACAGACGGCGATGTCGAGAACGCACGTCGGGCGACCGAGCCAGAAGCTCGAAGAGAAGAGGAGAGCATGTCGCGAGTGGTGGGACGAGGGAGGGGTTGGGCGACGACTGACTCGAGCTCACATTGTCGCCTCGCCGCTTCGGCCGATCACCGAAACGGGCCACTCACAGACCGTCCTTTCACAACATCAATCGATAATCAAGCAAGACGAAGCAGACTCATGATTTCGACCGAAGCGTATCAATCTAGAAGCAGCTTTACACGTTCTCCCTGAGGAAAGTGTCCGGGAGCGGAGGGACTCTCCCCGGTCTTGGCCGCGAGCTCACCTGCCTCCGCCCATCACCTCCATCGCCCACAACCATCCTGCTTACTGCAAGCGAGCCAGACTTGCGCTGGCTTCATCCCAAACGCTTACTCGGGCATCATCATCATGACTTCCGAGCTCTCGCTTCCGGTGATCGACATCCGCCCTTATCTGCCCTCAGCATCACCTCCAGACACGCAAGGTGAGCTCGCACCAATTGCCCTCCAGCCGTCCTGAACCTGGCTTGTGATCTCAATCATCCTAGGCTCAGGCTCTGCCTGCTGGTCTGCTGACCCTCATCATCATCCAGCTCGAGCTCAGACCTCCTCCACCCTTCATCTCGCCCTACGCGACGTCGGCTTCTTTTACCTCGACGTCTCGTCCTACCTATCCGAAGCCGAGCGACAACAGGTCCTCGATCTCGGCAAAGAGTTCTTTGATCGACCAGCCGAGGAGAAGGAGACCATCGCGATTGATGGACCCAGAGGAGATGGAGCCAGAGGTGAGTCCCCCGGACGTGTTGAGCTCGCGCGACCTGTCCAACCTTCGGTCATCCCAGATGTGAGCTTGGATCGCAGCCAGGTGGACTGACACATGACCTGTCGCGTAACTTCTGCTCGCACCCTCGCAGGATATCAACGGTCCGCATCCCATCTCTCCATCTCTCCCGTCGGCCTCACCCGAAGCGATAAGCTCACCTTTACCCCCTCTTTCCCTTGCCTTTCATCCAGGCTCAAGCAGAACATCACCCGCTCTAAACCAGACCACCACGAAGGCCTCGACCTCTACGCTCCATCTCCCTTCCCGCCCACGTCAGTTGGAAGCGGAGAGCGCATCCCACCTCTAGCCGGCCAAAACCAGTGGCCCGCCCAACCCGCCAACTTCCAACCTGTGATGGAGCACTGGATCGAGAAAATGCATGTACTGGGGATGGCTGTGATGGAAGCGTGAGCTGGTCTCTTGCATCTTCTCAACCAGAGACCATCGCTGATAGGACTCTCATGTCGGCCGGCGCGATCGAACAGCATGTCCGACGCCCTCCAGATGACACCCCCCGAATGGGCCCACCTCCGCTCGCTCATCGACCCCTCCTTCTGGGTCATGCGCGTCATCGGATACCCGCCTCTTCCCTCCGGTTCAGAAGGGATCTCCTGCGGGGCTCACAAAGGTATGCTCTGCACTGCGACCCTCCCGTCCTGGCCTTTCGGCCGACGCGTCTCCTCCCTCACTCAAGTCATCTCGCCCTTTCTTTCTCCCACCCACCCTTCGCCCGGCAGATTACGGCTGCCTCACCCTCTTACACCAATCACCGCACTCCATATCCGCCCTTCAGGTCCTCCTCCGCTCACCCACCAATCCCGAGGATGAATCCCTCGGCACCTGGATCAACGCCGACCCGCTTCCAAACTGTCTAGTCGTCAACGTAGGCTCGATGATCGAGCAGTGGACGCACGGGCTTTACAAAGCGACGTTGCATCGCGTCGTCCACAAGGGAGAAAGGTACAGAGTGTCGATCCCGTTCTTCTTTGAGCCGAAGTGGGATGCGGTGATCGAGGTGCTGCCTGCTGCGGTGCGGTTGCTGGAGCAAGGAGAGGGGGGTGGAAGGGGTGTGAAAGGCGAGTACCCGGAGAGGATCGTGTATGGGGAGTATCTGTTGGGGAAGGTGGGCGGGAACTTTGCGGTTGGTGGGGAGGGAAAGGGGAAGTACGACTGACTCACGGACGAGGGGTGAGAAGGGGGGAAAAGTTAGGTTCATATGTATGCGTCAGACCTACGTACGTCAAAGGAGGAAGGGGTGGTTCCGTGAAGAGGGGCAAGAAAAGTGTACGATAAAGAAGGGGGTGTATGTAACTATAGACAAGAAGAACGGGGGGTGGTGCGAGAAAGGAAGATAAGAAGGTACGCGACGGACGGACGGACGGAGCCCAACAGCAAGGGATGATGAGGTACTACAGGTGTGTACAAAGACAGATGATGGGTGTGTGTGGGGCTGCGCCGTGCGAGCGATGGGTAGGAAGCGGAGTGGCAAAGAAGGAAGACGGGCGGAGGAAGAGGAGAGGTAAAATGGCTATGAGATGAACGACCCTAGAAGCGGTCGTTCGAGTGAGTGACAGCTCGTGCCGTGGAGGGAGGAGGCTTGAGCTTGAAGTCGGCAAAGATGGGGACGTGATCGGAGGGGAAGTGGGCGTTCGGGAAACCGACGACCTTGGAGAGGTAGGCCGGGTCGACGTCTCCGAGCAGACTCGTGACGGCCAACGAGTTTGTTGAGTACCAGATGTAGTCGATGGCGCCCTTGACTGTAAGTACGAGAAGGAAGGAGGTCAGTGAGCGCCTCATTCAGATACAAGGTCAGATGGGTTGAGACTCACACGTCGGCACGAAGTTGGTCATCTTGATCTCCCCGACGGTCGAGTACGCCGACTTGAGGCTGAGCGAGTGCGACAGTCCCTCGGTCGTGTACGACCCGTACAGGTGCTCCATGAAGTCCTCGTGGTCCTTTGGTGCAGAACCGGACGAGAGGAATTGGTACACTCCTGACTCTGCGCTCGAGTTGAAGTCTCCACAGACGATCAACGGGATCTTGGTCGCGTCCGAGTACGTCGGTCCAGGTACACGCTCCGGTCCGAGCAGAGGCGGCGGGTACTTTGCGAAGTGACCTGCAATCTTCTCGATCTCCTCCATGAGCATGGCGACCTGGACGAGCTTGACGTCCCGGAACGTCGGGTCCCACGTCAGATGGCAGTTGGCCACGATCAGACGCGTTCCTGATGCCGGGTTCTCAAACAGACAGACGACTGCGATATTGTCCTTGGACATGACTCGGTTGAACATGTCGTCCGACTTGCGCATGTCTGGACGTTGAAGCGCGACCTGGTTGAACTCGACCACCCGCTTCTCGACCAGGTTGTACCTGCAGTAAAGAGCGATCAGTCAGAGACGAAAAAGACCAGGAGTCTGAAGAACGCGTCGACTCACTTGTTTGCCTTCCAGAACGTCGCGCATCCGTCGACCCGCTTCTTCTCCTCCTGCCCCATCGTCCGTGCCCGCGTCTTCGGGAAGAAGGCTCCCTCGTAGCCCTCCTTCGACAGAGCGGCGAGGAAGGTGTCGTGAAACTGGTCGTCGTCGACCTCCTGCAGACAGATGACGTCTGCTCCGCATCCGACAACCTCCTGGAGGATGAGCTCCTTCCTGTAGTCCCATGCGAGCGCCCACCCGGGCGTGTAAGGGTACGTCGCGGCAGGCGCGTACCACTCGCACAGGATGTTGTACGTCAGGAGAGTGAAGGACTCGGGTGCGGTCTCCTGCGAGAGACCGTTGTCTGCCTCGACGGTGATCCACTCTCTGTCGGGCGGTGGCGGAGGGACGGGGCACGAGTCGCGCAGGTACGTGATGAGCGCAGACGTTCCGTCCTTCTCGAGGATCAACCGGAGCGACTCGGGCAGCGGGTTTCCGGCTATGCCGAGTGTGTCTAGTTGATAGAGGGTTCCGAGTTCGGGCGGGAGGTCCGAGATGAGGTTGTCGAACAGGAGGAGCTCCTTGAGCGAGGTGATCATCCCCATCTCTGGCGGGATCGACCGGAGCTGGTTGCCCGTCGCGTCCAGGACGGTCAGAGCCCGGAGTTGGGAGACTGCGGCTGGGAGGGAGGTGAGGGAGTTGTGGTTGATGTAGAGCGAGGTGACGTGCGAGAAGGCGAACAGGGAGGGGGCGAGCGTCTTTAGGTGGATCCCGCCGAGGTCGAGGCCAGACCACGGCTGTTGGGACGTCGGATCCGACCCTACGACGACAGGAGACGAGATTGCTGACGGGTGGCCGAGTGCTGGGCTCCGTCCGTCGTCCGAGTCGCTGTTGTGGCCAGAGATGGACATGTCCTTCTTGTGGAGCCCGTTCGGCTTGGTCGAAGAGGGTCGCGAGTTTGGGTCCGTGATCGAGATGGCCGACTTGTTGTTGTTGCTCATCCGACCGGCGATCGCAGCCGCACGCGCCCGGTAGTGAGGCGCAGACGCTTGACGGCACGCCTGGAGAGACGACGGAGGGGAGCGGACGAGCGAGGTCAGCTCTGTCGAGAGCGCGGGGACGCGAACAAAGGTAACCGCACGCCCAGAGCTCCTAAAGGCTCTGAGGGAGCTGAAACTGGCTGTAGGACAAGTTCAAGGCCTCTCCTGCTCGTGCCCGACCCTTCTGAGCAGTGACGCGTGCGTGTGCGGCGTAGGTAGGGCCATCTCGTAATCCTTCGAGCTCAACTAGCTCCCGGTCACGGGATCTCTTCCGCCTCGCCAGCTACTTCGTCTTGATAATTGCACAGGCCCAGAGCACAGGTTTGACAAGTCTCTGGATGGTGACATGGGACTCACTGTGTACTTTACGATCTGCTGCTGCCAGTGGACGGTGTCGTCTGCGTTTGCGTGCTGTATCGGCGGGGACGAGTGCGCTCCGTTTCCGGTGTTGTTGCCCAGGTTGCCAATGAGCAGTCCTCCAACCTGCTGGTGCATCGGAGAGGGGGACTGGTGCGACTGGGAGAAGGACTGCTGGTGATGGGGGTGGTGAGGATGGTGCGGGTGGTGATGCTAACAGGTCGCACGTCCGACGAAGGTCAGGCGAGCGTAGGTCGGACGAGTGAGAGCAGACACGAGAGAGGGATGAGATGAGAGATAGATGGATTGGTTTGGATGAGTATGGGCTCCCATGGCTCTCTGAGGAGGATAGATCTGGCTGTGTGTACGTACCTGGGGCGGCGGAGGGTACTGGGCGTACGGGTTGCCGGATGAGGGTCCTCCTCCAGAGAACACGCCCGGATGACGACCCCAGCCGTCCTGCTGCTGGTTCTGCAGCTTGTGAGAGAGTCCCGGTGAGGGGGTGCCATGGTGATAGTAGTTCTGCATCGACGGCAATCAACAGGCATGGGGTACCGGAAGAGGGGAGAGGGGAGGGGAAGGGAAGGGCGAGGTCGAAGGAGCTCAGACGTGTAAGGAAACCGATCAAGCGAGTGCAGACCCTCTCCGGGAGCGTCGTTTCCTGACGAAGTGGCGACCGACCGAGCGGGAAGATAGAGGGACTGGAACGAGAGGGGAGGGGGGAGAGTCGGAAGGGGGAAGGGGAAAGAGGAGGCGGAGGGTGGGGGACAGGCAGGTCGGCCAGTCCATCTCGAACTCGCATCGGCGGGCTCGTCCAAACCGACAGCGCCGTCGGCAGTAGACCAGCGGCAGACAAGTCTTAGGCTCTGGGTAGGTACGTTCTCGCGATTGTCTTGATTGTACTTGATTGACCCAGCAGTGCGAGACTGCAATGGCAAAAGAAAGTGGGAAACTTTTCCTTGACGACAGGGCAATCCGTATGCGGACGAGGTACACAAAGCATGCTAGATAGATACAACGATGATACAACTTGTTCGGTGGACTTTATGCAATCTACGATAACCTCGTCTGTCAAAATCTACATCTCAAGTCTTACATCGCCACCCTTCACTCCCTCCCGTGCACCTGCCTCACCGCCCGACCCAGTCTTTTCGCTCCCTCCTCCATCTCCTCCTCGCCCGCAAAGCTGAAGCTTGCCCGGAACCATACCTCACCATCTGCAAGGCCGTTTTTGCCGCCATCCGGGCGAAAGACAGTCGATGGCGTGAGGATGACGAGGTTGGCGATGAAACGGTCGAAGAGTGCTTGCGAGAGGGCGGTGGGCGAGAGAGCTGGGTGGTCGGTAGACTGTGGAGAGGAGAAAAAGGACATCAGTCCCTGCAACAAAGTGAAAAATAAACGGGTACGACTCACGAAGTTGAGGAAGAAGAACATGCCGCCGGTCGGAAGGTCGTACGAGACGAGGTCGAGCGGGAGATGCTTTTGGAACAACCGGTGCATGAGTTGGGCTCGTTTGGAGTACTAAGAAGAACGAAAACGAGTCAGTCTCGGATGGGCGATGTCTGCTTCGACAACGCGGACTTACACCTTGTGCGACGCCATGCAGGTATCTCTCCCATCCGACCTGACCGCCCTCCATCGCACCGAGAAAAGCACACATGGCCGCGACAGAGAAGCCAGAGACGGACTGCATGGTGACCTCGTTCCTTTGGGACAGCTTAATAATCAACGTCGATGGTGCGAGGATCCACCCGAGTCGACAGCCAGGCGCGACCATCTGTCCAGGTGCGAGTTGTCAGCTTCCGCGCAGAGCGCAAGGGTTTGAGCGTATGGCTTACTCACCTTTGAGAAAGAGCACAGCTCGATGACACGGCCGTCGGTGTCGAGAGAGGCAAAGGTCGGCGGCGCAGGCGTCGGGACGTGAGTCTTTGAGGACGAGTAGTGAAGACGAAGCGAACGGCTGAGGTCAAGACGAGACGTAATATCAGCCTAATGGAACGAGAAAACCATGCCGG
This sequence comes from Mrakia hoshinonis, assembly GCA_036245725.1. Taxonomy (NCBI): domain Eukaryota; kingdom Fungi; phylum Basidiomycota; class Tremellomycetes; order Cystofilobasidiales; family Mrakiaceae; genus Mrakia; species Mrakia hoshinonis. Next base: position 282,471 of record BTPH01000198.1, read on the forward strand.
TGAGAAGGCTTACTATGGATCGTCACAGATGACAATCTGGGTGAGTCGATGAAGGATAAGTCAGCCCCGACCTCGCGCGGAGACTGTTCGAGGTAGGAACTTACAAGATTCCACTTTCTAGCCACCCTCAGCAGCTCTCTACGTCTCTGAGCACCCATCGTGGCGCCTGTCGGGTTCTGACCAGTCGGAACGATGAGCACGACCCTCGGCCGCTTCGTCCCGCGAACGCGCTCGTCCCATGTCGAGAGCTCACGATCCATCGCTGACGGCATCAGTCCCTCGGAATCCATCTCGATCCCTACGGCATTGATTCGAAGAGGTGCGAGTGCTGCAAGAGTTCCAGGATAGGCGTAGGCCTCGAGCAGGATGGATGAGTGCGGTCGCATGAGCAGGCGGATGATGCTGGTAGAGGGCGAGAAGACGTATTAGCTCGAGACAAGTAACCGCATGAGAAGATGGATCGTGATATTCACTTGTCAAGGCCGTCGGTGTTGCTGGCGGTGAGAAGGATAAGAGTCAGCGCGTCGGCACAGCGACAAAGGAGAGTGGTCTGGCTCACCCGTTCGTGAGGATCAGGTCCCAGCCTACAGAGCGAGATCTACGTCAGCGGCGTCACAAGTGCAAAGCGACTATAGCAGTACTCACCTTTGTATCCGACGCCTCCTGTTCTGTGGACGTGCTCCTTGAGGAATTCGCGCAACACTGGCGATCCGGACGAGCCTCCGTACTGCATCATCGACGACAGACACAGGTCCGAGGTCGAGATGGGTGTGGGCGCAGCGGACGAGGACAGCGCGGAGTGAGTGTTGTGCAGGGTGACTGTTTGCTGATGATAGGGGAATGCGAGCGACAGGGACGAGACCGGAAACGTTGACCTGACAGAGAAGCAACAAGATGTCAGAATAGATCTCTACGTTATCAAAACTTCCAAGAACCTACGGATGAGGTAGCCCGCCTCCAAAATTGATCATTCCCGGGATGGACAGATACCTTATCGCCATGAACGAAGGAGAGAGGGGCGGGCGAGTCAGCTCCCAGGGTCGAGCTCGACTTCGCCGACGGACTGGACGCGCTGCATCAACAAAGGAACTCACCTGAGCGCGAGATCCTTGAGCGGGCTTGGGTACCTCCCGAGACTCTCCTCCGACATGTACGAGTCATAGTCAAGGACGTTGCCGGTCCGCGTCGCGTCGCTGGGGTGTGCATGATCGTCGACGTCTGAGCTTGGGCTCACTGGCCGGACGGCGATGACCGCGACAGGCCGCTTGATGGTCCCGCTGGCGAGGACAGAGAACGAAGGGTCGTCTTGGTGGATTGAGATGGGTATCATGGCGAGGTGAGAGCAGGTTGCAGACGAGATCGAGGTCGTTGATGGCCAGGAGAGGACCTAAGCAGGGACGACTGATAAGAGGAGGGCTGCTGCGCCTCTCCGTGCGTGTCGGGGTCGATCGTCGCTAGTCTCGCCAACAGACTGTCCGACACCGGTGGGACGGTACCAAAGACCTCACCGGTCTACCAAACGTTCGCCGGGCCCATCAGATCCAGACGTCGACGCAGCGCAGCAGAGTGCAAGCAATGTCCAAGACGGGAACGAGTCAACCTTGACGCGAACGAGACCGAGTCGCTTCGCAGACGGGGTCTCCTCAGGGCGATAAACAGCGCCAGGTGAGCAGCCGTCTCATGGAGTGAGACTTCTTATTGGGGGTGCAAGCAGTGCCCATCCTGACGAGACCGCCGGATCTGAGAAGTGGAGGCGAGTATGGACGGCGGGAGGGGGATGAGCTCACTCCGCCTGACAAGCAGCACGCTCGTACAGTCGCCAACCTGCGCCGACAGATGAGCCTTTCACAGAAGATCATCTCGTCGAAGACATCTGCTCCAGTGAGCTTTGGCTGCGAGCCGGTGATCTCGGGTGGGAGAGTGGGTAGGGGAGGCACGTGGGAGGTTGGAGCCAAGGTGTATTTCCGACTGGCGAAGCTCAACGGACCTCCAACCCCGTCCTGCCCACCCCTCTGTCCGTCCTCGCGTCTGCGAATCTGTTCCTTGTTTCTCTCGATGGCTCGTCGTTTGGTGTCTCCTCTTCAGCATGGCGTCCCAACCATCCAAGCACCTCAAGTTCGAGACTGAGCGACCCCCTCCCCAAGGACCGTCCGCCTCAGCGTCGACCTCGACCTCGTCTTCCTCCGCCCCTCCCTCAGCCCACGCAGGGCCATCCTCCATCAGACGGCCCTCCCACCTTCAGCAGCATGGCAGCAACCCGCAGACTCCCCCTCGCCCTATCCTGATCACTCCCACGTCTCCGACTGCACCTGCTGCGAGTCTGCAGACGCCTGTGAGCCGGGCGCGGACGCACAACCTGCCCGACGAGTTCCTCGCCTCCCTCCGTCAGACCCCACAACGCGACAACGCCGTCGCATCGACCTCGTCCGCACCAGACGCAGACCTTGGTCAAACCATCTTTCAGCCTGCGGCCCCTCAGTTTGCTGAGCAGCTGTCCACGCCTCGGAGACGTCCCAGACGGTCGCGGATCGTGCCCGAGCTCGTCCTGCCGCAGACGGACCAGGACGGCTTTTACGACGAGACAGAGGGAGACCTCTACAGAGGACCAGGACCGTCCTCCCCGCGTCCGACACCCAACCGACGGTTCCGGTACGACACGAGTGGCCGTGAGCTCGACGAGGACGCCGTCACGCTCCGGTCCGTGTCGTCAAAGACGAGCTCGTCCTCGAGCTCGACGGATGCGTCCGTCATGTCGAGGTCGAGGAGAAAGGTCGTAGGAGCACTCAGGGGGTTGGGAGTTCTCGGATCCGAGTACTCTAGATCCTCGTCCGAGAGCAGCAGCGACGAGGAACAGGCCGTCGGGGGGACAGACCTCCAGAGACGCAAGTCGTTCTCGAGGAAGCTCAAGCGGGCGCGCAGGAAGAAGAGGGGGAGGGCATGGAGCTTTGGCAGGAGCTCAACCACCGGCAGCTCGAGCAGCAGCAGCGACGACGAGCCACTCGGAAGACGCAAAGTGACGGGACGAAGGGAGTTTGTGCTGCTGGTGCCCCCGCCACCCGCACGGGACCCACCCCTCCCCACGTTCCTCTCCCCCTCGTCGCCACCTTCGACCGCCTCAAGAATCGTCCGCACACCCTACCTACCCGACGTCCTCAAGGAGATCACAAACTTCCGAAACATCGCCGCCCCACCTCCCCCGCCTCCTCCACCGACTCGCGCCCAAAGCCGAGCGCATGTCCCACAACACCCCACGTCCCTCCGGGCAAGTTCCCGTCCTACCACGCCGGTGCCCATGACCCCTCGCCAACTTCTGAACGCCTCCTTCCTCCCAGCCGTACCCTCTCAGTCCCATGATCCCGCCCAACGACGTCCTCCTGTACCAGTCTCGCAAGCCGGCGCGAAGCGGTTCCTGCCGCCGTCCATTCCCATGCCAATCGCGAGTCTGCATGCGCCATTCCCTTCAAGCCCGGCACCCTCACCGCCGGTGAGCGGCACATCGACCCCGACCTCGTACTTTCAAGCTGGCGGAGCCCTCCCTCGCGTCACGATTGAGGGCCCGACTCCGTCTGGGACGCCTTTGCCAGAAGACCGGCCAAAGCCGCCGAGCAAGGACTCGACAAAGGCCTGGTGGCTCGACATCAACTGCCCGACATGGGAAGACATGAGGTCGATCGGAGAGGTACGTCACTTGCCTCCATCGTTCTGTCATCTGACCAGTGGCTGACTCCTGCGTTTCTCACAGCTCTTCTCGCTTCATCCGCTTACGCTCGAGGACATCCTCCACCAGGACCCGCGCGAGAAGCTCGAGACGTTTGACTCGCTCGGCTACTACCTCATCACCTTCCGTGCCGTCGACGAGTCGTACTTCAAGTACACCGACGAGCCATCGTCGACTGGAAGCCCGTCTATCCTCTCGCCCGACATACCGCCTGTCGATCCGAGCCTGGGACCGACGAACCCTGATCTGCCCGGCAATCCGAGCAAGGAGCCCGTTCTCATCACTTCTACCGGCGGTGTGACCAGAGGAGGTCCTGTCAACAAGACTGGCAAAGGCAGAAGGCGAGGAAAGGTCGAGATCCAGGAGGACCGACCGGGAAAGGAGGGACTCGAGGGAGTCGGAGTCGGAGCCGTCAACGTCTACCTCGTCGTCTTCAGGGACGGCATCATCTCGTTTCACTTTGACGACATCTCAAAGCACACCCAGGGGGTCATGGACCGACTGCTCAGTCTCGAGGACGGTCGGACGCTCTCGTCGGACTGGATCGCGCACGGTCTGATGGACTCGATCGTCGACTCGTTCTTCCCGCTCATCGACTACGTCGAGTTTGAAGCCGACGACATCGACGGAAAGATCGTCCATCACGACGAGCTGGTCGATTACCAAGATCGCCCCGCTCCGGATCCTACCCCTTTCTCTGCTCCTCCTGGGTACGAGCTTCAGGACAAAGCCGCCTCGCAGACCTCGTCTGATCTCGCCCGCCTCAAGCTTGGTCGAGACAGCGACTCCTTCTCCAACGACGAGAACGAGAACGAACCCTCCAATGCCTACGAGATGAAGACCTTCCGCCCTCGTCCCCCGCCCGCCTCATCGCAACCTCGCGCCCCACGCCACCTCGTCCCTCCTGCGCTCCTCATCCTCTTCTACACCTTCCTCTCCCGCTTCCTACTTTTCGTTCAACTCCATCCTTCTCAAGTTCACGCCCGCAGGCAGCGGCACCGCCTGAAGGACCCGCACCGCCGCTTCCGGACGACGCACGACTTTGACCGCGGGAAGATGCTCAAGCGGATGACGGACACGAGGAGACTGATCACCGGGCTGAGTAGACTTCTGATCCCGAAGAGCGAGGTCGTGGGACGGCTGAAGAAGCGGGCGGAGGAAGTTGCGGGTCGGAGAGGCGGGCATGATCGGATGGGGTTGGTCGGTGGGGAGATGGTCACGTACATCGGAGACGTACAAGGTCAGTCCCGGCTCCAGCCACATTCTGTATCTGTCTATTTCCAAACCCTACCCAAAGCACCTGCTCACCCACTGTCCGTCTTGACGATCCTGTTCCCCCAGACCACATCCTCTCCATGCAATCCACCCTCCTCCACGCCGAACAGATCCTCGCCCAGGCCCAACCCGCCTACGTCTCCCAACTCCGCGTCTCCGCCGCCGTCGCCCGAGGAATCACCGACTCGTCCATCCTCAAACTCTCGGTCGTCACCATCGGGATCCTACCCATGCAGTTCGTCTCCGGCATCTTTGCGATGAACGTCGAGGTGCCGCATAACGGAGACAGGGAGCACAAGATCCCGGGCGCGCCGAACAATTTGTTTGGGATCATCGTGGCGATCGTGGCGGTGGTGGCGTGTGGGGTGGTGATGAGTGTGAGGCATATGAAGCAGGAGGCGTTCAACAGGAGGAAGGCGTTGGAGGGTGGGGCGATCGCTTGACTCCCTGCTGGCTTGTTTTTCTCACTCGTCTCGTGGCTACACTACACTTCCCTTCGTCACTCCGGGTTCTTTTTCTCTATCTTTTCTCCATCTAGGGTCCGCTCGCACATCTTCTCGCTTGGCATCGCTCTTCATCTTTCCATGTTGTATCCTACGTCCATACATACCTGCTCTTAGACTGCATCTATTCGCGGCGCTTATAACCATGCGGCTGCGCTATTTTGACGTTGTTTTCGCAAGAGCGGAAGAGCATGCATATCCCGAGAGAAAGAGAGAAAGAATGAACAGCAGAATCGAAAACGTAGCGCGTCGCAAGGGAAGAAAGAAAGAAAGAAGAAAGGATGATCGAGATCAGGAGCTGATGGAAGGGAGAAAAGGGTTAAAGGAAAGACGGCAAGACAGAGTTGAGAAGAGGCCGTCTATGTCTTATCAATCAGGCAGAAAGACAGGAGTCAGGGAAGAGACAGGAGCGCAGATGGACGAAGAAGGTAACTCACTCGTGATTGGTCGTGACGCGGAAGAGCAGAAGAAAATGAAGCGTCTAGAACACCTCCTGTGCGTACACACAGTCCGCAGTCGAGTGATCTATAGCAAGCAGAGAAGAAGAACATCAGCCACGGTCTTGGGATCCTCATGAGAAACGAAGGGGTAGGTGGACTGACCGCTCGACTCGCAGTCCTCGCACCACACACCGCCGTTGGTCGCTTTCGGCGGCGCGTGGAGCTTGTGTGCCAGAGGCGAATCGGTCCCGCCGTTGCCGTGGCCGCCGTCGAAGTTCTCCGGGTCGTAAGTCCCGTCTGACTCTCCCGAGAAGAGCGGGCAGTTCTCGATCGAGTGACCGGGGTCTGATTGAACGAAGCAGACGATCAGCAAAGCTCTCGTCGGCATACCATCCCGCAGCTAGACGATCGGCAGAGACGAAGGACTGACCATCACACAACTCGCATCCCTCAGGCTCACTCGACAGCTTCTGCGCATGGAAGCTCCCCATCTTGGGCGTCAGATCGTCTAGTCTCAGATCTCCTCCCCCGCGCTGGGTAGAGTGTCCGTTCGTCTGTCGGATCTTGGAGTGGGCCGACTTGGCAGCCTCGTACTTGAGGTTCTCGATCTCGCGCTCGAGCTCGTCCTCGCGGTAGATCTTGGACTCGATCAGGGACTCGAGCTGATGCACGAAAAGAAGGCGAAGTGATCAGTGACCGTGCACAGATGGAAGAAGTGTCAGACAAAGACGTACCTCATGAACCTCCCTCTGGTTCTTCTGGTCGACCTCGATGAGCTTCTTCTGCAAGCGCTCAAAGTCGGCCTCGTGTCGGCGGGCTTGAGACTCGAGGGCAACCTGAGTCTCAGCGAGCTGCTTCTGCAGCTTGGCAGCGTCGCGAGAAGGCGACGAGGGAGGTGCAGCGCCGTTCGGCACAGGGGGCTTGAGACCGGCGGTCTCTGCCTCGAGCTTGCCCTCCTCGAGGAGGATGGACTCCTCGACAGTGAGCTCGAGAGCCTTGACGGCCTGGGAGGTTCAATAAAAGGAGAGCAAAGTCAGTGAAGGCGTGGGAAGAGCAGAGGCAGGGTGAGCTGAACGTACATCTCTGAGATCCTCCGTCTCCGCGAGCAGCCTCTCCCTCTCGTCCTTGAGGTCTCGCATCTGCTCCTGCGTCGCCGAGTTCTCCTTGCGAAGATCCTCGATGATGTGCTGGAACCCTCGGATTTGATCGCGCATGATCGCATCGTCGTCTTTGGCGGATCCGATCGACAGCCTCGAGCCTCCGTTGGAGAGCAAGGACTCGCGACTGCTCTTCTTGGTCGGCGCACGCAGCTGAGGGATCGCTGGACTGTTGTTCTCCGAGAGCAGGTACTCCTCGGTCCCGTTCGGAGAGGCGGACCCGAGCTTGCGCTTGAGCGTGCGGATCTCGTCGTTCTTCTGATCCAGCTCGCGGGCGTGCTGTTGTCGGATGTCCGAGAGCGGATCCGAGGTCGAGGTGACGGGTGAGGTGGGCTTGATCTGCTTCGCCAGCTTGGCCTGCAGGTCTTCCTGCGTTTGAAGAAGCTGAAGGTTCACAAGAGAACTCGGCGTCAGCGTTGGTGACTGATCGCAGGAAGATGATGCTGCCGGCTTACATCGTCGTTGTCGTCCAGTGCAGACTTGAGGTCCGTGCGAAGCTCCTCAACTTCTCGTGCACGCTCTTCGGCGTCCCGCTTGGCCTGGGTCGCGGTCTCGGTTGCCTCTCGAGTCGACCCGGCGGCATCCTCGAGCTTGCCCTTGAGAGTGGCGATCTCCTTCTCGAGACGAGCCTTGTCGGCGTCGGCTCGCTTGGCGGCCTCCTTGAGCTGATCGTGCTCGTCCGTCTGCACTCCAGCCTGCAGGTTCTCTAAGTTCTGTGAGACGGTAAGACAGTCGGACCAAGGTCAGATGGTCAGCCGATGTGCTATCTCGATAGGACCGTGATCCAAAGACGTACGGTGACCTCTGCTCGAAGTCCCTCGATCTCGGCTCGTGCGTTCTCGAGGGCGACATTGTTCTCACGCAGAGCCTCCTCGACCTCGCTGATCCTGACCCTCGCGCCGGCCTCTGCCTTGACGACCTCGTCCATCTGGGCCCGCACGCCGGCGATGTCCTTCTTGAGGTCTGCCTCCTTGCCCTTTGACTTGTCGAGCTTTGTCCTGGCGGTCGCCTCGTCGCGCTCAGCCTGGACCTGCATCTCCTCCATCTGGTCCTCGAGCGAGGAGATCTTGTTGGTCAGATGCTTGACCTGCTCCGTCAGGTTCTCGTTGTCGATCTCGGCGGCTGTCGTCGCCTGTCGGTGGACAGCAGAAGGCGAAGGAGGTGCGGCCTGGAGCTGGTCGGATGACTGGGCGAGTTGGTCCTCGAGCGAGCGGATGGCATTCTCCATGTCGAAGCGGAGGGTTTCGGCTGCGTTGAGTCGCTCCTCGTAGAGCATGATCGTGTCCTGGCCAGCACGTCGGAGCGCATCGACCTGTCCGCCGAGCTCTGTCCTCTCCTGGTCGAGCTCACTTCCCAGACGGGCGACCCTCGACTGGAGGACCTCAATCTCCTTCTTCTTTGCTCCAGCCTCGGCCTCGTGTTGGTTGTCGCCTCTCTCCTTGGCCTCAACTGCCTCTCTCAGCCCGGCAATGAGCGTCTCCGACTCCTCCAGCTTGGCCGCCAGATCCTTCGCGACCTGCTTCGCCTCAGCCTCTGCCCTCGCCTTCTCTTCCTTCTCGTCCTTGGCTGCTCGCTCGAGCGCCTCGATCGACGACTGGAGCGTGCGGGCCGTCTGGGATGAGGCCGACAGTTCCGACTCGAGGATCGTCAGGCGGGTTGTGTGCGCTTGGACTTGCCGCTCGGCAGCGACAGCACGAGCCTCGGTAGCCGATTCGACACGGGCTGGGTCTGCCGACTTGTTGCCATCCACAAGGAGGGTCAGGTTCTCCCTTTCCAGTCCCTCGATCCGGGTTCGGAGTTGCTCAATCTGGCGACGTTGCATGGCGAACTCTTCGTCCGAGTGTGTCCCGAGAACGGTGAACGTCCGGTCGCCGTCATCGTCCAGTCCGACGTCTGACCGACGACTAGACGCGACCGATGACCGTCCAGAAGTGGACCGCATCAGGCTGGCGACCTTGTCCTGAAGAGACGCGCCCGCGTTTTCGAGCTCCGAGAGCTCCTTGCTCTTGGGCGTGGGTGGACGAACCTCGGACGCTCGACTATGTGGCCGGCTCGAGAACGCGTCAGACTGCCGACTTTGAGGGCGAGCGGGTCCTGGACGAAGCATCTTGGACGGCGACGGAGGTGGCGGCATCTCGGACGTGGGGGTCGACCGGATGCCTGCTGCGGAAGACCGACTGCTTGCACCAGGCGTGCTACTCGGACCGAGCGACAATCGAGGCTTGTACGAGCTCCTTGTCGGTGTCGGCTGACCGATCCCGCTGACGCCTGAGAGCCGTGGCGCGCGAGGCGTGGAGATGGACTTGGACAAGACTGTCCCGGTGCTCTCGTTGAGGTTGCCCGTTCGAGAGCTGAGCTGCTTGGCAGTCATACCTGTGACGAGGAAGTGTACGTCAGAAGGCGTACGTCGCCACGACTGACGGTCACAGCAGACTGACCTAGGTACTTGCTGGCACGCGACCCAGCGGTGATGTTTGACTCAGCCAACGCAGATGCCTCTGCTGACGACTTGGACGCCGTCCGCGACTGAGAAAGTGACGCAGATAGTGGTGGAGGCCTGGGCAGACCCAGAGACGGGGTGGATCTCCCCGAGGGTGTGGCTCTCCCAGAGATGGACGGGGTCATCCGACCAGAGTCGCGCACCGAGCTTCGGTTCGACATGACAGATGAAGGCCGAGCAGAGCCAGGTCCTGTGGTTGGCGAGGACAGCTTCGAGTACTGGAGGAAGATACCGCATTCTGGCGGGCAGGTAAAGTAGCGCGTTCTGATGCAACAAGGGGCAAAGGTGGAGGCCCGTGAGCTTCGAGTTTCCCTCCTCCGCTCCTACGTCGGCTGAGCCCATTGAGATGAACAAAAGGGTAGACTCACTCTCCTACACTTCCATCGTTCTTGCCCTTGCCCGCAAACCCTCCCGAGAGCTCCACTCCGGCCCACATGCCTGGCTTCCCGGCAATCTCCCCGACGAACCTGAGCCATCCCTCCATGCCCATGCCCTCGACCCTGACCTTCTCGCCGACCGCAAACTGACCGGCGACGCCCCTGACAGAGGTCGGCCTCGTACCTCGCTCCTCCTGCCGACTTTCTGGCCTGGGCACGCCCATTGACCGCCTGGGCGTGAAGCCCATCGAGGACGTTGACGCACTCGTCCCCCTCGCGGTCGGCGTCGAAGGGTAGTTGATACCCGCTCCGGACGCGCTCGCACGCAAGTTGGCGGGAGTGCGAGGCATCGCTGGGATGCCCACTCCGCTTGAGGCTGTGCTGTAGTGCGAGTGGTTGCTCGAGGTGGACGAGGACGGCCGTCGCTGCTGAAACTGGGAAAGCCCGAAGCCCGTGGGAGGGTCCAGCTGGGGAGACCGGAACGCCGAAGGAGGGTTGTGCTTCATCGCGTCTGACAGAGCGCGAGACATGGTCTCATCCTCTGCTTGCGAGGAGGGTGGTCGGACGTTGATGTCTGATGGGGCGAGGGATGACTTGCGGCGGGAGGGAGTGGGGAGACCTGACCCGGTCGATGGGCGGCCTGGACCTGGGATCCCAGACAGGCGTGGCGCCTTGGGTGTCGAGTGAGACATGGTAGGGCAAGGATGATGTCTGCAGGTCGACGAGAGTCAACTCAAGGTCAGAGACGGGTTCAGGCCACAGGAGAGGGAGGGATCCGAGCGAGCTCGAGCTCCCCCCCTCCGTCAGCCGACCGAGGCACGATCACGAGCCAGACTCACTGTCGAGCAAGCTGCACGATCAAAGATCACTCCTAGTCCTCTGGCCGCAAAGGTCAAACTTCTGTCCGAGACGGATAAGGCTGGGACGAAGAAGAACCACAGCAAGTGGAGGGGCAGGATGTGAGCTCAGGAGCAACATGGTCGGAGCTGATCCACCGCCCATCCAGCCAGCACACAACGATTCACGCACCTTGCGCTGTAGTTTGGGACTTGCGATACCTCGAGGGATCGTGAATGAGGTTCTCTCGACCTCTCGGATGTGTCGTGTGAGGGAGATGGTCGCTGTTTGGGCCTGGACCGCGGAGAAAGAAACCAAAGCGCACGCAGCATTCGACGCGTCTTGCTCTCGCGTGCGCCTGTTTGAGGGCCAGGAGAGATGCAAGGATTGATACAGCAAAAGGAGACGGTGAACGAAAGGACGCAATGGACGAAAAACGAAAGCAACGAAAGCAAGCGAAAAGAGCAAATGAGATAAAGATGAAGGAGCCGTGGCTTTGTCTGCCCAACCAGAACCACCAGACCCTCAACCCAAAGAACCACAATATCCCGACACTCAGCGCCCAAAGACGCCGCCCAACCACCCGACAAACCTCTGCCACCCCCCGCCCTTCCACCCAGGCTCTCTCTCCTTGTCCCCTTTCCACATCCTTCCGGTCCCCGCGCCCTCCAACACCCCCTTCCCTACCCTCTTCCCGCCCTCCCCTCTCATCGCACTCCCACTCCCACCCATCCCCATCGCTCCTCCACCCAGTCCCTCCTCCATCTCCTTCGGTGTCACGCCCGCCTTGGTCGACCCGCCCGACGGACCCGTGTACGGCAGACGTGTGCTTTTCGCCGGCGCAACATTCCGCACATGTGCTGGAAACAGCTTGCAGAGCCGCCTCAAATCCGGATCCGTAAGATGGGCGGGAGCGACCCAGGTGCGCCAGCGAGGGAGCAGAGGGTCGTGCTCGTCGTCATCGTCGCCACCATCAGCAGAGTACTCGTCCGACGAGAGGTCCTCGTCGTCGACTGCTGAGCCGAGTAGGGGACCAGTCGAGCCGGGTGAAGTGGCGGCGCTGAGAGCTCCGTTGGACATAGTCCGGCCAGGGATAAGAAACTCCTCGGCGTTGGGCGTATGGGGCTCGTTTCGGGACGACGAGTGCGACATCGAGCGGCCTCCTCCTGGCCCAAGAGGCGAGGTCAAGCCGCCGTTTTGCGGGTTGCTGTTGACGCCGTCAAGGTTCAAGAACGACGGGTGTGGTCGAGTTGGCGGCGGTGGAGGTGCTGCTTGTCCGCGGCGGCTTGCTGGTATCGAGGGAGGCTGTCGAGATGCCGCTGCTGCTTGTTGCATTGAAGCGTACGGGTCAGAGAATGGGTCGGATGACGCTCGACGACGGGAGATGAGCGGGTTGGTGACCGAGGAGGCTGACGAGCTCAGTGGCGGCTGCGACGGAATGGGTGGCGCCTTGCCTCGTCGACCACCTCCAACTGAGGGCGGAGGCGGAGGGGAGAACTGACGTTGGCGCGAGTTGTACAAAGGTCCGCCCTCGTCGTCTTCCGGTGTCGGACGGAGCTCCTCAAGCTCTGAGGGGCGGCGATGGGAAGGTCCGTACCCGTTGCTAGTCGAGTACGGGTTCGAGAACGAGCCAGACTGGGCGGTTCCGAACGAGGAGGACGCGTATCGGGTAGAGTTAGGCGGACGCTGATGACGGCGTCGACGGGGCTTGGAACGAGGGATGTCTTCAAAGCCGAGAATCTGGATGGCAATAAGGCCAGAGGTGGTGTGAGTCGGGTGACAGTGAGGGCGGCCGGACCAGGCCGAACCAGGCCAGGGGAGGGGATGGGGAAGACGGGATACGTACGCCCTTAACCACTGCGACAGCCTCGATCATGAAGTCCTTCCCTCCAGCCTCCATCCAGACAGCTGAATCGAGAGGCAGACACAGACCAGGACGATCAGCGACTGTCATCCGGCTCGACGTGCGAGCTCGCTCGAGCTGGTGGTCCGGCTGACTGATGTGAGCTCGGACTTGTAGGACTGACCATCGTCGATTTCCCACTCTACTCGTCGTACACCTGCTCCTCCCTTCTCCTCTCCTACAGCCTGCAGTCTGAGCACGGTGTAGAGCGCGACGAGGAAGGGTCTCGGCCCGATCTCGTTCTTCCCCCCGTACGCCTTGACGAACGCTTGCAGCCTGTCCTCCCTCTCCTTCCTCGCAGCCTTCCCCTTCGGATCCCTCCGGTTCGCGACCGTCAGACCTGCCCCTGACTCTGTCCCTCTGAGGATGACCTCGAACTCGTTCCTCCTCCTCGTCTCCTCGTCTGCGTGGTAGGCTGTCCTGACGGCCGCCTGGACGCGCGTGAAGGCGGCCCTGTGCGAGGGCGGAAGCGAGCTCAACACCTGCTCGATGTACCGCTGTGCCTTGTAGTCCTGGAGGTAGAAGAACCGATGGCATGCGTCGTGGAAGAGGGAGATGTCGGCTGGCGAGGGCGAGGACGGGTTCTGGGGTGCTTTGGAGAAGACGGACGAGGATCCGCCAGGGGTAGGCGAGCCTCCGCCAGAGCCAGACGCGTTGTGGAACGCTGGACGGGGCTGAGGGTGGTGCAGTCCAGAGAACGAGTACGCGCGGGATGACGGTGAGGCTGTCGAAGTTGCGGAGGAGGACTGTTGGGGTGGGGGTGTGCTCGTCGAGGCGAACGAGTTCATGGACGACGACGACGATGGGACCGGAGGACTCATCAACCGTAGACCGCCTGCCGTCCGTCCACCGCCGCCGCCAGCGGACCCTGACGAGCCTGTAGACGTGTGCTGGTGGAGAGTGGGCGGGAGATCGTACATGGGCTTGAAGGAGCCTGCCCTGACGGGTGAGGGAGCGTGTATGCTCGACCCAAAGGGGGACGACGTTGACCCTGATCGCGGAGGAGGAGGAGCAGGAGGATGCCGCCCCTGGTGATGCGAAGACGAAGGAGGGTACGCGGTCGACGCCATCTCGGAAACACGCAGGGCGTCGCGGGAAGGAGAACTAGTGGAGTCGCAACAGGCGAGAAGGGTGACGCGAGGCCAGGTGAGGAGGTTGGGGGTGAGTGAGTTACGACAGCGTGAGCTCAGCTTCGCCTGCCTGTCGGTTTGTGCCTCCGGCCTTGACCACGCCGAGGCCAAGACGTGACCGTGAATTGAGCTTGCATGACAGAAGATTGTCAGTCAAAAAGCGGTCTCACCCGGTTCCATCTGTGAACCAGCAATCTCCTATGAGCTCGGGTGGTATGCCTACAGCAAAGGTGCGAGCAATCATGGACGGGGTCCGGTCGAGACCTCGGGCATCGCATCTGCAGTCCTGACCGACGCTCGATGACCTTGGAAAGCGACGCTACAACTTCGACAAGACGCACGAGTGATCATACATATGGCTGGAGATCTCTAACAATACAACATGCTGGTGCGGCGACACTGAGTGTCGTGTGCAGCGAAGGAATGGGCGATGTTTGGTTGGCAGCGCATCACTCGCGCCGCCGACATCTAACGCAGACTCGAACGCGCTCTACATTATTCTGCGACGACTCCATCGAGCTTGTCTACCCAGTCTCCTATTGAGTCTGCCTCCACGCGTCCCTCGTCGACCTCCTTGATCGCTCGTCCGAGGGCGACCGTTTGCGTGATGGACGCAGCACGGATCCAGACCTGCCCATTCACGCCGATTGCCGTCTCAAACGGGAACCGGGCAGCGAGAAGAGGGAGTAGGGGATAGGATGGGTGAAGGAGGCTGAGTAGATCAGAGGAACGGAGCAGTAGGCAGAGACGAAAGAGAGAGGATCAGTCCGAGTGGAGGCGAGCTGGTGGGATCTGAAGGGTCCGGACTGACTGTCTCGACATCTGCAGCGAGCACGGTACGACCATTCCTCCCTTGAGCTCCTCGAAGCCCTCTGCCTTGCGGGTCGTTGCGTCAAAGCACTCGAGCTCTGGCTCCATGTCCCGGTTCGCGAGCGACACTCGGGCGTACACCAGCGAGCCGACCTGATCAAAGGGCAAGAGTAAAGACGATGATGGTCAGCAAGGCTCTTGGATCGACTGCTAGGTGTCACTGAATCGCGTGCCAGTCTGCACGGGGGGCGTGACGGGGGACTGGACTTACCTTGAGGTTTGGCTTGTTCCTCTTGGTCGCTCCCTCGAACGCGAGAGCGTCCAGGGACGCCATCTGCGCCGACCCAATGTCGACACGGTAGCCCTCTGCGTGACGGGCTACTACTGTGCCGATGACCGATTCTTGGGCGGCAGGGATGTACTGCAGCGACCGCCAGACGAGGAGAGGAGGCCGGGGAAAAGGTGAGCTCGACGTCACCTTCGATCCTCGAGAGCTTCCCTGCTTCCAACGTGCAGGCGAGAGAAGAAAGTTGACGTACCCTCTTTCCCTTTCCCTCTACCCAGACCTTCTTTCCTCCCTTGTCTGACCCGAGCACTCCTGCGCGGGTCGCTACGAGGAACTGGCTGGTGGAGGAGGTCCCCCGTGAGCTCGTGAGAAGAGTCCCAGGGCCGAGCTTGGACACGTTGGAGGAGGACACAGAGGCCAGGATGTCTCCGGGAAGGAGGACAGCAGCGGTAGACATGGCGATGGCAGGCTCAAAGGTGAGGTGAGGGTGGTCGTTGCGGGTCGATGGACGGGCGAGGGGAGCTTGACGGGTTCGGCTCCCAAGGCTGTGTTTGCGTCGAGCGAGCGTCGAGGGTCGGCGGGTGAGCGAGGAGGCCTGTTGCGCCGAACCACATCTCGCTCCGTCCCCAAGCAGGCTCGCCACACTCCGCCCCATCAACACCTCTGCCCTTGAATCAACATGTCGTCCAAGAAGAAGTCTTCCTCGCAGGTACATCGCCCTCTACTTGTCTCGTGGTTGATGTGCGAGCTCGATGCTGAGCTCGGACGTTGACCTCGCCCTCCCTTCTCTTTTGGGACGCGTCTCATCGTGTCCAACGCACACCCGTCACTGACACCTACCTCTCTTCCCTCTTGCTGCTGGATGTTTAGGAGTTTGCTGTCGGTGATACTGTGCTCCACAAGATGCGAGGGTACCCTGCGTGGCCTGGAAGGGTGAGTCCTTCCTCCGAGCCAGTCACCCGGCACACATCCCCGCCCACGCTCCCACGCACCCCACCCGCATCCGACGCGATCAAACGTTACGGCAGTGGACTCTCCATAGTCTGCTTGTTGACAGGCAGGCGTTGAACGCGTGCGTGGTGGAGGATGGGACGCGTCATGCGGGTGGGCAGAGGGAGAGCCGGAAGGGGCGAGATGGCAGAGTCCTCGAGCGTCGCTAACCCTGCCTCACCTTCTCTTCTGTCGCCTCAGATTGTTGCGCACGAGTCTCTGTCTGGCGGTGTGCTGAGGGAGAAGCCTCGTCAGGGTCTGTTCCACTGTGTGCGATACTACCCAAAGGGAGACCAGTGAGTGCCCGTCCGACTCCCCCCAACCCTCGCCCACACCACCCCGTCCGCACCGCTGGACTGCGCCACGCGACCGCCATCCACCCCATCTCGATGCGCCTTTCCCTTCTCTGTCCTTTCCCGCCGCGTACTGACTCGTTATTACCTCCCTCTTCTCCGTTGCCCCCCTCCTTCCTGTTTGTGTTGTCAGCTCGTGGGCTGCTCCTCGTGATCTCAAGACGCTCGACACTGCTGCGATTGACGCGTACCTCAACTCTGGCAACAAGAAGGCTGGCGAGCTGTTGACCGCGTACAAGACTGCCAAGGACCCGTCCGAGTGGGATGCCGAGCAGCTGGCCAACGCCGAGGCGTTCCGAAACCGGATGGACGGCATCGACGAGCTCCAGTCAGACAGGGCAGACGACGACGAGGACGAGATCGACGACGACGAGGGTGGAGCAGGTGACAAGAGGAAGCGAAAGCAATCAGACAAGAAGGCGGCCAACGGCAAGAAGGTCAAGACCGAGAAGGACAAGAAGGCAAAGGTCAGTGCCCTCGCCCACGTCACAGCCTCATCAGCCACATCCGCGCCGCCGCCTATCGACAGAGCGTTCGAGAGTTGGCCTGTCTGGCTGTCTCGCGGACGACTCCGCTCTGAGCTTCAGGGGTAGCCGGATGCGTGCGCGACCTCCGTCCAGGGGAATCCCAGCTGACCCCTTCCTTCCTGTGTTCTCCGCGCGTCACGGTACAGGCCGCTCCTGCTTCCAAGAACGGCAAGTCCAAGGTCAAGTCTTCTGCCAACGTCGAGTCTGAGGAGGAGGACCACAAGGACGCACACTCTGCACCCGCGTCAAAGGCCGCACCCGCACCCGCAGGAGACGGAGAGAGTACGTCCCCCTCCCATCCCACGAGCTCGGCGTTTCGCCCCGCTTCCCTCCTACCCTCCGTTCTTCCATCCATCCGCGCACATCCCGCGCCTTCACCTCGCCGCTCAACCTGTCAGCCAATACTAACATCTCCCGTCCTTGTTGTCGCGTCGTTTCTCCACAGCCGATCCCGAGTGAGTACCCTTCCTTCCCGCCCAGCCGCCATCTCTCCGCAGCTTCTCCGGCCTTCATTCCTTTCAGGCCGCTTGATCACATTCCTCTCCCTTAATCACGTGACTGATGCGTCTCGTGTCCGTTTCTCCTTTTATCCTTTCTCAGTTCGCAAAAGGTCAAGGAGTGGCGACACAAGCTGCAGCGAGCCTTCCTCGGAAAGCTGCCCCCAGCGGTACGTCCATCGGTTCTTCCTCGCCTGATCTCTTTCTTACACTCGTACCTGCGACAAGCACGAACCGCGTGCGCGACGCGGGGAGGGGTCTCGCTGCTCTCCCCGCATGTTGACTCGAGGCTGTAACTGACTCTGCTTTCTCACCTCTCTCCTTTATGTCGCCTCTACAGGAGAAGGACATGAGCTCTGCCAACGACATGTTCACGACGATCGAGAACTACGACAGCATGACCATCCAGCAGCTCCAGGTCAGTCCAGCCCGTCTCGTCCGACCATCGCTGGATACTTCGCCTCCTGACACCCTTCGTTCCTTCCATGTCTTGCAGATCTCCAAGATTGGCAAGGTGATGCGAAAGATTGCCTCGCTGCCCGAGATTCCTCGGGAGGAGGAGTTCAAGTTCAAGTCGCGAGCCCAGTCGCTCATCGGAAAGGTCCGTCCCTCTCCCTCGTCCAGGTCAAGCATGTGCGGGTTATCAGACGTGCGCTGACCTCCATCTCTCCCTATCTTTGTCTGGCCCTGCAGTGGCAGATTCAGCTCACGTCGGCCGGCGCGAACGAGGAGGGAGGACAGACCAACGGCAACGGCAACCACGACGAGTAGAACAACTTGCCTACTTGCTCGCTCTCTCGCCCGTCCGAATCAACGACTCCGCTCGCGCACCACCTTTCCCCCTCACTCAATCCACCATGACCTATCTTCCCTCCGCTCTGGATCCCCGATCGCGACGTAATCCGACGACGAAACGACGCCCTTTCTTCTCTACCTCGTGTGCTTTTATGCTAGCCCTTTTCGCTGTTCCTCCTCCTCTTTTCCTTTCATCTCGTCTCTTCTCTACTTAGTCCGCCCCGTCTCTGTCTTCCTCTTTCTCTCTCTGGTCTCGGTCGATGGTAACGAAGCTGTCTTTCGCGATGCACGACACGGGAAAGGAAACGAAAGGGATGGCATAGGGGTAAAGAGGCAGAGAACAGGATGGCGAGACCGATGGATCGGAGCGGTAGGTACTCGGTGGCGGATGCGCTCAAAGCTGAGGATGGGAGAAGTAAGAGGACCCGGTCAAGGTCAGTGCTGGGGAGGGTTAGGCCGGACACATCAAAGCAGGCGTGGTCTAAACGACCTACCTTGAAATCGTCGGCGGCTTTGTCCCACGAGTAAGCCGTCCAATTGGAAACCTTTCGATGCAGCATGGAGAAATGCTGGATCGCTTTTGCCGGCATCCTTTCGAGAAGATGAAGCGGGAAGTCCTCCAAGCCGTGATACCGCTGGTCCGTAGATCGTTGGTCGGGATCTGATCCGCCGATTATATGGGTAAATACGGAGCCTCCGCTGTCTGCCGTGAACCAGTGACCGAAACTTCGTAGAGCCGCTTTGGCCGCCTTTTCCTTGTCGTGGATGATGGCCAAAGCTAGTAGGCTTGGGATGTCCTGCGCTCGGGGAGCCGGCTCTCCTTTCCATGGGACCAGCAGAGTCGGGAGGCATTGTTCGTACAGACACCAGGCGAGATGAGAGCTTTGGTACTTCTCGACGAGCGGGGACACCTTGACGAGCAGCGGGATATCGATGACCAGCTCTGCACCGTCTTGGACGAACCGGTCTTGCTGAACGAGTCGGAGGAACGGTTCGAGCTCGTCGGCGGTCTCTTGCAATTGGACGATCGGCCTTCCATCTCGCATGTCCCCGTCTATGCCCAGCTCGAGGACGTCCGCGAACACCGGAGAAGCGGCTTGCAGGTAGAACTTCATGGTCGCAAAGAGGGTCCCGTCCGAGGATCGTACGACGACGTCCGCCTTGTCGAAGAGCGGGAAGAGAAGCGAGTACGATTCCATCGCGGAGTCTGAGGCGGCGGATGAATTGGCTGAGTTTAAGACGGTAGGCATGGCCTGCGTGCTCGACTGAAGGAGGGGGAGAGGATGATGGTTCGAGGGAATCCCACCTTCCGACGGACGGACCTAGCTGACGTCCGCACTTTCGCTCCGCACGTGACCTCCGCTTGTCGTTCCCGTCCTCTCTGAAGCTGTACAATCACCCACATACCATACTGCCCATCCTTCCCGTCTAACGAACCCCCTACTCCCTGACCGGGTCCTCCCTCCTCCTCCAAACGCCGATAAACTTGTCCCCCTTGTTCCTCTCGACCTTCTTTCCCTCCTCGGTCGACTTCATCGTCGCCTGCACACACGGATCGTTCTTGAACTCGTCGCTCTCCGGGTCGAGCGGGGTGAACAGTTGAGGGAGCGCAGACAGGTGGTGCGTCATCCAGAGGTGGAGATCTGATGGCGGGGGAAGGCAGGGAGCGGGTCAGTTGCAGGCAAGGAGAGGGTGAGGGCAGAGGCGGAGACGAGATATGTGTGAGGGTATGGATGAGAGAGACTGACCGTGTACGTCTGTGACGCAGTAGATGAGCCCTCCTGGGCGGAGGACGTAGGCGTATTCGGCGAGGAGGGTGATGCTGGGACGCGAGCGTTCGATTAGAAGGGGTCAGCGGGATGCAAGCTCGTACGCAGTTCCATTGAGACGCGGCGATACGCACGAGATGATTCTCTGCTTGTGTTTACGCGACTTGAAGTGAGGGTCCGGGAACAGGAAGAATAGCTTCTTAAGCTGGGTGGGCGGCAGAAAGGATAAGACGAGGCCGTCAGCGATAGCTGCAGTCTGCCACACATCTGTTTGCGGCTGGTAGAAAAGTCGGAGATGTCTGTACTGACCTGACCCTTCTCGAAGAAGTTTGTGAGGAACTTCATGGCGTTCCCGCGGATGACCGACACGTTCTGGTACTTGCCCGGGTGAATCAACCGTTGGGCAATCACCTTGTCGTGCACGTACTGCGTCACTTGGACGCGAATCTCCATTCCTGAGAAGGGCGCAGGTTAGACGAGTCGAACAGAGAGTCAGCTGCACGGCCGAGGAACGAGGAGACGCGTCGCGGAGAACGACGAGGTGAACTGACCGAGCATGAGCGTGTCTGGGAACATGGGCGAGAGCTCCATGAGCAGTCCACCGAAGCCGCATCCAATGTCGGCAAACTCTACTTTGGGCGCAGGGGTCGAGGAGGATGACGGGACGAGGGCGGCGGTCGAGGACGAGGCGTCGGCTGAGCGAGGGGAGAAGTAGGCGGGGTAGTGGGTAGACCAGTCCTTCTCAGCAGGACAGGAAGGGCTGTGTGCGTCGAGGAAGAGGAACCAAAGTTGGTCAGACGCACTGCTGATCAGAGGCAGCAGAGCCAGCGTCGGGGAGGAGCGGAAGCTTGAACGTACTAGTCGAGCTCGTGGTCTGCAAGCGGGTTCGCATGAGCTCGTTGCCGGTAGTACCGCTTCTGGGGAAGCTTGATCACCGTGCCTGGTAGAAAGACGACCATGTCAGGTCAGCGAGATGTGTGGACTGGCTGGCTCGGCGTCGCAGCGGGGCCGAGGCGGGCAGCGAGGGAGGCGAGGTGAGCTCACCATCCGGTGCGACGGCCTCGGTCGGCTCGAGCGCCTCGTTCGGGTCCTCGAGTCCTTCGGGGTCGTCCATGTTGTCTGCTGTAGGTTGTTGTATGTCTGTCTTTTCTGATCTCTTTCTCTTGTTTGGGGCCATGTCGGGTCTCGGGGTTGAGTTGCTGATCGATGTTGGAATCTTCGGGTCGCCCGCGCCCGGAGTCGCGAGCTCAGCGCTCAGGTGGCCTCTCCCACGGCCTCCCACGCAACCACATCCCTCCGTCCACCCGTCCCTTCCCCCTTCCTTGCCTGTGCCCAGCGATGTCTACCGAGACACTGCGCAGGATGGTCTCGCCTCTGCCACAGAAGCCTCTTCATAGATCGTCGTCCACGTCGTCTGCTGTGGGCGGACGCGATCGGGTCGCCCAGCCGCCGCCGTCGCACCCCTCGGACAGGATAGGTTCCCTCAAGGGAACCTCGTCCACGCACAGGTCCTCGTCGACACCACCAGCAGCATCGTCCTCAGCGAGTACCGGAGGCAAGAAGAAGAAGCGCTCGTGAGTGGAGTGTCCTCTGTTCTCGCGTTCAGGACCCCACTCTCTGTCGAGACGACCTCGCGAGCTGACACCTTCCCCCTCTCCCCCCTCTTTGTCTGCACGACCAAACAGCAGCAAGCCTTCAGAGATGGAGATCGCAAGAAGAAAGGTCAAGGTAAGCACCACACTCTGCACGCTCTAGAAACGACGAGGGCGACGCTTGCGAGGCGAGAAGAGTCATCCAACCCTGAACGGGGGGCGAGGGCGTTCACCCGACTCCTTCCCTCCCGGTCTCGGCCGGAACCATATCACTCCGCCCAAAATGCACCCTCGCGGACGCATACACCCCACCAGAGTACCAGAGCTGACCACGCATGTCCTCGTACTCTTTCTGATGCTCTCCTTTTAGATGCTTTCCTCGTTTCGTGCGTTGTCTCCTACGCTGCCTCTGTCTCCCCCGCCTTCACGATCGCCGTCGCCTCGTCCGCCCTCGGACCACCGGTCTTCGACCTCGTCCGTCTTCCACCCCTCGGTCGACTCGGCATCGACAGCTTCCTCATCGAACAAGAGGTCCATCCCATCCCCTCCTTCGGAGAATGATGACCTCGAGAGTCGCAAGCGGTCGCGGGTCGACGAGGAGGCGGCCAAGGAAAGAGCCGAAGCTCAACGAGTCCAGAAGCTCGCCGAGGAGAACGAACGCCAGATCGCAGAAAAGAGGAGAAAGAGGGCCTCAGAGGTCTGGGACACGGAGAGATACAAGAAACTAGGAAGAGTGTGAGTCCTCATATTCGCTGTGCATGGCCTGCTCCCTCTCGGTCTTTGACGGACGAGGCAGGAGGGATCGTCCGGCCTGCGTCGAGCACGCGGACAATCTCGCGATCGCGTCTGACAACCTTCCCCTCCCTCAATCTATATCCTCCGCCGTCTTCCGCCCGCTTCGTCCTACTCTTCCTTCGCATCTCACAGGTACAAGGACCGAGCGCGGACGATCAAGCATGCTGCCGACGCGCGGTCTCGGGCTCATCCGGCGTCTTCGTCTGCGCCTCCGACGGTGCACTCTGTCATGTCGCTCGTCGAGCTCACCGACTCGATCCTCCTGTTCGTGTACGCCTTCTGGTGCGAGGACCAGACCACACCAGGTAGGGTCGGGTGCGACATGTGGCGCAGTCTGGACGGGATGAAGAAGGTGATCCGCACCCTTTGGGAGGGAGTCGTGAAGGCGTCCGGAGGCGGAACCGAGGAAGAGAGCGCAAAAGCACTGCTCGGTCTATGGTCAGTCCTGGTTCAGCGCTTGTCTCCTGACTCTAGGTGGCCACGGGAAGAAGCTAGAGCTGACCGTGCTTCTTTCGTGTCGCCTCTTCTCAGCTACCTGATTGACGCGCTGGTGCTGATGCACACGACCGTGTACGAGCAGTCCGTTCTCCACACTCGGACACAACGCATATCGTCTTCGCCTCGACCTCCACCACCGCCGCACCTCGCTGGCTCATCTTCTCGGGTCAACGGTTCACAATCGTCGAATGGTAACGGCCACCACGGTGCGCCCCCGGCCGACTCGCCTGCCTCGCTCGCCTCGTCGTCTTCGAGCCCGTCGTCTCTGCCGTCGCTATCGGTCGACCCGAGTCTACCGCCGGACTACATTCCCTCGATTCTTCACCTGACGACGTCCCTCCCACGCTCGCTTCGACTGCTGTCTACCTCGCAACAACTGCTGTCGTTCCCGGTGCTCCGGCGCAACTTCCCGTCGACGTGGACCATCTCAATGAACTCGGACATTGCCGGGTCAGGAGGAGACGGCGGGGAGAAGATGGTTGACCCAGAGTGGATCGAGGGAGGATGGGGCTGGCCGCTCGGACCAAGTGGGGCGATGGGAGTGGGAGCTGGCGGAGTCGGCGCGGGAGGGATGCTCCCTCATCTCGTCGTGTTCGGACGCGCCTTACTCGCAGAGTGGGTCAAGGGAAGGAAGGAGGTCGTAGAGGAGTACGACCTTGCCAAGGGCTGGAGGAGGCCCGCTTAGAAGGACGGAAAGGTCCCGCGGCA
Organism: Mrakia hoshinonis; assembly: GCA_036245725.1. Taxonomy (NCBI): domain Eukaryota; kingdom Fungi; phylum Basidiomycota; class Tremellomycetes; order Cystofilobasidiales; family Mrakiaceae; genus Mrakia; species Mrakia hoshinonis. Next base: position 305,931 of record BTPH01000198.1, read on the forward strand.
GGTCGTCTCGAGGTTCGTCTGCCACATCTGACCTCCCGTAGAGGAGCGTCGTTCTCATGTCAGGTTGTGCTCCCAGTCCACTACCTTTCCTTGCTTTTATCTTTCATCTTACGCCTCTAATGTTTCCCTTCTACTTTCTTTGCACGTCCCTGCCCTTCCCTTTCATCGCTACTCCTGTTCGCTCTCCCCTTTGATCCGCTTTGGTAATCTGAGTCGTCCCACTATCTACTGCCAACACATCTCCTCTCATCTCCCCTCATTCTCCCTATCTTCGTGTAACTGATCTTCTTCCTAGACCCCGTGCGTCCCTTGCTATCTTCGCCCCCTTTACGTCGGCGGGCTGTCTGGCACGCGCTTGCTTTCCCTCGCCTTGGCCGCGCTCTCCCCTCAACCCGCTCCATCTTCTACCCTGCTTCTATCCTTTTTATGATCGTTTGCTCTCTCTCTGTGATCGAGTGAGCATCCTCAGGTTGCGAACATCTTAGCTGCAACATTCTCTTGATCCGTTCGAGGCAGCCCCATCCGAAGTGACGGTGTCCTGAGTGCTGCGTGCTGGTCCGCCTGTCGCGAGCAGCTACAGGGCGTCAGTCAACACGACTCCAACCCACGACCATCCCTCCTCCCGGCAGCCTCCTCCGTCCGCCTACTCGTGTGCACTACTCGACAATCAGGACCTGCTCGCTTCTGCGCACCTGATCCTCTGCCTACCGTGCCCACCCTGAGCGCTTGACGGCCGACGCACCCTCGCGAGTCTGCCCTCACAACATCCGCCAACCTCACCTGTCGACCCTTCCCTCCCGATGTCTACCCATCCCCCGCCACCACGAGCTGCCATGTCCCGTCGACCTTCGATGTCGTTCCAGAGCATGGCTGCTTTGGACAACTACACTGAGGGCGAGTTGATCGGGCAAGGGAGCTTTGGGATCATCCACAAGGTCACCCGCAAGTCAGACGGCATGGTCAGTCCACCCTCTCGTTTGCGTCAACTCATGCCCGAACGCCGGCGACACACGGTGCTTCCAGCCGAGGAGCTTCGTCAGAAGGCCTGAGGCGCTGCAGTGCTTGAGCGGACGGGCCTGGGCGGATGGTGCCCAAACGAGGGAGGTGCAGTGAACGCTCGCTGATGACCTCTCGCCTTCCTTCCTCCCACCTCGGCTCCCTTCTCTCGCACAGGTGTTTGCCCAGAAGCAGCTCAACTTCTCGCGCATGAACCAGAGGGACAAGCAGCAGCTCGTAGCAGAAGTGTACGTTCAACACACTCGCCCGGCCGACGCATCTCGTTGCTGTCTCGGGAGGCTGGCTCACGGAAGGGACGGCGACGCAACCATGTTGGCTGACACTCGACCCATCGGCTTCCATGCTTCTGCAGCAACATCCTCAACAAGCTCTCTCACCCTCACATCGTCGGATACATCGAGCGGGTGCGTACAACATCCCCTCGCCCGCGACTTGGCCTGGGCGAGCTCGCGAGCTCGCCTGCGCCTTGTTTTGACCCAACCTTACATCACTTCTCCGTTCACGCCGACTGACGCTCTCCCGACCCTCCCATCTTCATCTCCGCTCGTCTTGATTCCGCCCTGTGCAGATCCTCGATGCGGACCGTGGGATCATCTACCTGATCATGGAGTACTGCGGCGGAGGCGACCTGTCGCACCTCATCCGCGAGTGCGAGCGCACCCACCAGAACTTCCCAGAGGACACCATCTGGTCCTACTTCTGCCAGATCGTACAGGCACTCGGACACTGTCACTCGACAGGGGACGAGGGAGAGGACGGCGCGGGAGGACGGGTCACGCCTGGCGGGTCGAGACGGACCGGCAAGGAGCGGGAGAGGGTGCTGCATCGGGATCTCAAGCCAGATAATGGTAAGTCAGACAGACAAGCAGATGTGAACGAACAGTTGAGGGGCGTATATGCTGGACGAGATGCCTGTGCTGATCCTCGTGCCCCGTCGCCCTTTCCACCGCCAGTGTTCCTGGACGACAGCCGCGAGAATGTCAAGCTCGGTGACTTTGGTCTCTCCAAGTCGATGGGAGCGGCTGCATTCGCCAATACGTATGTCGGTACGCCGTACTACATGAGTCCCGAGCTGTTCAGCGAGTCGGCGTACGACTCAAAGTCCGACATCTGGGCGCTCGGATGCGTCATCTACGAGATGGTCGCCCTGCAGTAAGCTTGATCTCACTTCCTGTCCAACTTGCTCGACCTCGACTGACTGAGACACCTCTCTTTCAGCCCTCCGTTCCACCAGGCCAAGACGCACAACGACCTCGCCAACCAGATGCGGTCCCGCCGGATCCCGCCTCTGCCGCGCAAAGTGTCGCCGCACCTGAGCCAGATCATCATGAAGATGCTCTCGTTCGACCCAGCTCAACGGCCGAGCGCGAGGGAGCTCATGCAGCTGCCCATGATGGAGGCGCAGAGGAGAGTGAACGAGACGCTGAAGCAGTTCGTCCGTGGTCTCTCCGCTCGCTCCCTCTTGCTGGTCGCTGACTGGTCCTGTGCTTTCTCTGTCTGCAGACGCAAAGCGATCCAGGTGCGCACAGCCCACCTCAACGAGCGCGAGACGGCGATCGTCGCTCGAGAACACGCAGTCAGTGAGCGGGAGGAACGGTGCGCCCAGCAAGAGCGCAAGATCAATGTCGCTCGCAAGGCAGCCGAGGTAGAGAGGGAGGCCATCAAGGTGGAACGAGCCCGGTGGGAAGAGGAGAGACGGGCAGCGGAGAGGGCGAGCGGGAGCAGTAGTGCAGGAAGTAGTCAAGCGGCAGAGATGGAGGGCGTCGTCGAGCACGCGGGGCCGATCAAGCCGTTGGTCGCCAGCAGGGTACCGAGGAGGTCGTACGTGCCGCGGCCGCTGGAGGAGAAGTTGTGAGTGCTGTTCTTCGCTCGTCATTCCGATGTGTGATACCGTCATCAGCGGTCGTACTGACGTGTCGTCGGTTCTCCTCCTGTTCTTGTCCTTCACAAGCAGCGCCCCGAACTATGCAGCAAACTCGTCAGGTCTCCCTCGCTCACGCGACTCGTGCGTGTTCGACCTCAACACCCCTACCAAGCCGTCCTTCTCGTCTGGAGCGAGCCTCGCACCCACCTCGATCCGTCGGGGTGGACCAGGGACGCCCTCACGTCTGGCCTCAAAGTCGATGGGCAACCTCGCCGCAGCCGCCAAGGCGGACCGCGCTCGTGACGAGGAGAGCCTCGACGTCGCACGGCGAGATCCAAACCGGGCGAGCGTCGGCAGCCCAGGAGAGAGCAAGACGCTCGGACGAATCGCCACCCGACGGCCCAGTCCGACCATGTCCAACCACCCCAGCCCGAACCCTTTCCTCGGTGCCGGCCAGCCAACGACGGCCGAGTCGTCCGTCTCTTCGCGGGTCACACATCAACGGCCGCCTCTCCCGTCCACGATCCACTCGATGCCCGTCAACCTTCCCACGTCCGCCTCCTCCTCGCACCTTTCTACCGTCACCGCCGAGCGCTCAGAACGTCCGACGACCTACGGCGGCGTGCCAAACACACCCGCTCGCTACGACCAAAACGACCCAGACCTCCCTTCCCCCTTCATCCGCCGGGTCGAGTCGTCCTCGAACCACGGACAGTCGAGCGCACGGACCTCGATGCCTCGCTCGAGAAGCACCACCGCCGGACTCGTGCCTGGTCCGTCGGCAGCTGGGGGGCTTGCTCGAATGGCGATGGGCAACGCGGCAGCGAGCAATGTCGGAGGAGGAGGTGGTGTCCGGTCGGAAGCGAGCACGTCGCGGCCGACGTCGCTGCAGAGGGTGTCGCGGGCGAGCGCGCTGGGTGAGAGGCCAAGCTCGAGGGAGAGCGTGTCCAGGGCGGACGCGGCGTTGCTTGAGGCGCATCGGGCGTTGCAGGCTTGAGTCAAGTCATGTCTGGGCGGGGTGGGCGTCATGCTTTTTCAGTTCGTTCTTTGCTGGTGCCTTCGTTCTACCGACTTCTTTCGTTTCAATTTTCTTCGTTTCGTTCTTTCACTGTATCTTCCTTCGATCTCGCTTGCGCGTCACTTCCCTCTTCTCCTTCGCATCCGCTTGATCTCCTTCTCTCCCTTCTCCCTCTTCGCGCACACGCTTTGCATCCTCTCTTCCCTACCCCTTTCACTCTTTCGTAACGGTCTCTCTCCTACATTCACCTCTAATTCACTATTCCCCCTCCCTCATCACTTTCCGAACCCACAAACGACCCGGCTTGCATTTGCTTCTGCCTGCTGCATCCCCTTTCACGAACTTTCATCCGTCTCTATCACACTCGCGTCTTTCTGCACTCTTGTTACGGTCCGGTCTTTGAACATGTCTTCTCACTCGACGGTTTGCAAAGAGAGAGCCGCCCTGGAAGAGCAAGGAAGCTGGCTGCGCAAGGCCGATGGACCGAAATATGGGTGAAAACTTGGCGCAACTGTCCGGAACACCTATCGGAATGACTTCGTAGGTGATCTCTTTCTCAGAGCAGGAAGGGAGGGAAAATTGAGGTCAAAGCCCGAGCGAGGTTCAGACTCCGGGGGAGTGTGAGCTCGTGAGCTCGACTCTCCTCTTGTCGGTGGCGCTCCCACCATCCACCCTCTCATCCATCGTTCCTTTCCTTTTGCGATGGACGGTCACCCTTCCGGTCCTCCTCCTCTTCCTTTCCCACCCGCTCTCGACGGATCCGAAGCCGCGCCACTTTCGGCTGTGAAGCGACGGGGTCGTCCTCCCGGGTCGACGAACAAGCCACGAGCGCCCGGCGAGAAGCGACCGTACAAGAAGAAGCAGAAGATCCAACCTCCGCCCGAACCGGAACAGACCGTCACCTCGGCACTCAGCTTCTCCTCTTCCGCACCCATCATCCGCTCGGCCAACCTTCCGATCAGAGACGACTCGACCGTGTCCTCGTCCGCGTCGTCGTCTGTCGCCCCTCCCCACATCGCCGTCTCGATGAACGGCCGCGCACCCAGAGCGTCCAAGGTTAACGCCGCTCTCCGGATGGGAGAGTCAGCACGCAGAGAATCCTCCCCGCTCCCTTCTCCCGAACCTGAGCCCAAGGCGTCTGTTCCACCTGCGTCGGCGGTCAAGGCGGCTCCTGTCGGCGCTCCTCCCGCTGTGCCTGCCAGCCAGGACCCGTCCACCGCGTCTCTGGCAAAGAACCCTGCGATCGCCTACTATGCTCGTCCCAAGGCCGTCAAGCTCGACATGTCGTCCGTCAAGGTCAAGGGTCCCAGAGTGCCCAAGCCGAGGACGGAGCCTCGAGCGTTTGGCCTGACCGAGGCGCCGACGTTCTACCCGACCAGGGACGAGTTCAAGGACCCCATGGAGTACATCAGATGGTGCGGAGACGAAGGGGGAGCAAAAGAGTACGGTATTTGCAAGATTGTCCCTCCCGAGGGATGGCAGCCTCCATTTGTGATGGACACCGAGGTCAGTGCAGGCCTTGACCGAGAAGGAAGGGAGGCGAGAGCTCGTTCCTGACCTCACATCCCCCTCTTGTGACCGTCCATCAGACTTTCCGGTTCGTCCTCCCGCCCGAGAACAGACGAGTGTCGATAATACTAGACTGACGTCTGATGCTGATCCCATCCAGGTTCAAGACGCGACTGATGCGACTCAATTCGCTTGAGGCAAAGTCGAGGGCCAAAATCAACTTCCTCGAGCAGCTGTACGGCCTCCACTCGTTGCCATCTTGGCTGATCGCTTTACCAGTGGATGCTGACGCCGTCTATCGTACTCTCCTATAGGTTCATCTATCACCAGCAGCAAGGGAACTCTGACATCTCGACTCCGCTGGTGGACGGGAAGGAGGTGGACCTCTGGCTGCTGCGCAAAGAGGTCGCCGCCGTCGGAGGCTTCAACGAGGTCAGCAGTACCCCTTCCCTCTCCTTCCCCTGCTTTCGCGAGGCCATCTCCTAGCCAGATGAACTGACTCACCTCTTCTTCGTGATCTCTGCAGGTCACCCGCCAGAAGGTGTGGACCGAGATGGCCAAGAAGATTGGCTACACGCCCACGTTCGCCCAGCAGATCAAGGTCATCTACCACTCGATCGTCCTCCCGTTCGACGAGTTCTCCATCCGAGCCCGCTCAGCCCTCACCGCCTCGCCCCTCACTCCTATCCCTCCCTCGCCAGCCGGCGGCATGCGTTCGACCACCAACGGGCACACCGCCGCCGCTCCTATCACCCACGGCGTTGCAGCTCGATCCTCCGCAGCAGCCGCTCTCACCGCCTCAGTCTCCAACTCGTCCTTCCTCTCGGCAGGAAACGCCGTCGCCTCCGGATCGGGCACGAGCTCAGCGGCCGACACTCCCAAGTCGGTGCCGACCTCGCCTGTCCCTCCACCGGTGGACGAGAGCGAGGAGATGAAGGGCGTGAGGAGGACGCTCGACTTTGAGGACGGCGACAGCAGTCTGTCCGAGGCTGAGACAGAGGCAAAGCCCGAGTCGTCGGCCGGAGGAGAAGGGAGTGCTGCGGAGGTCGGAGGAGGGCCGCAGAAGAGGAAGAACAAGAGGAGGGTGAAGGGACAGCTGCCGATGGAGAGGTCTGCGCCCAGACGAGGGGCTGCTGCTGCAGCGGCGGAGGCGTTGGCTGATGGCGGGAAGAAGAAGAAGCTGAAGCCGTCGTTGCGTGAGTAGGCGTTCCTGGTCTGCGGGACGGTGATCGTCTGCTGACCCCATCCTCTTGTGTCGGTCGTAGCCGTCATCCCTCAAAACGCGCCGAAAGGAGATGTACGTCCGGAAGTTGTGTCCCTATATCGGTGCGACGTGTCGCTGACTCATACGCTCTATCTCCTCCCAGCTCTGCGAGGTCTGCTGGAAGGGCAACCACGGGACGAAGATACTTCTTTGCGATGCCTGCGACGCCGGTCAGTTCGACATCACCGTCCGCATCCACTTGTGACGTTGAAATGCTGACTTTCGGCCGCTTTGCAGGTTTCCACATCTACTGCCTCGAGCCTCCTCTCGCCAAGGTGCCTAAGAACGAGTCGTGGTACTGCTCAGCCTGTCTATTTGGGACCGGGAATGAGTACGGGTTCGACGATGTAAGTCGGCCTCCTTGATCAGCTTTCTCGTCAGCTCTGTCTGACTTTGTCTGTTTCCCGATCGTCCAGGGCGAGGAGCACAGTATCACGAGCTTCCAGAAGCGCGACACGGCCTTCCGAGAACACTGGTTTGCCAATCATCCGATCGCGAGTCAGCAGCCAGGTCACTCGTCCGAGAACGGACTCGCACAGAGGATCGGAAACGTCGTCGTGTCCGAGCACGATGTCGAGACCGAGTTCTGGAGGCTCGTCGAGAGCGAGGAGGAGACGGTCGAGGTCGAGTACGGAGCCGACGTTCACAGCACCATCCACGGTAGCGCCGCCCCGACGTTCGAGACGCACCCGCTGGATCCGTACTCGATCGACCAGTGGAACCTCAACAACATGCCAATCCTTCCTGGATCTGTTTTGCGATACATCAAGTCCAACATCTCGGGGATGTGAGTTGACCATCCATCACTTCTCTACCTGATGAGGTGACGCTGACCGCCCTCAACTCCTTGCGATCACAGGACGGTGCCGTGGATCTACATCGGCTTCCTGTTCAGCTGTTTCGCCTGGCACAATGAGGATCACTACACCTCGAGCGTCAACTACAGTGCGCTCTTCCTCTGCCCTGCACCAGGTCTCTTGATCGCCTTCTGACGCTCGATCTATCCCTTTCTCTCAGTGCACTGGGGCGAGACCAAGACGTGGTACGGCATCCCCGGCGAGGACGCCGACAAGTTTGAGGCCGCCATCAAGGCCGAGGCGCCCGATCTGTTCGAGCAACAGCCTTCACTGCTGTTCCAGCTCATCACGCTCATGAACCCTGGTCGGGTCAAGAAGGCCGGCGTCAGGGTGTACGCGTGCGACCAACGAGCGAACGAGTTTGTGATCACGTTCCCGAAGGCGTATCACTCTGGGTTCAACCAAGGAGTGAGTCGCGTCGAGGGATCGATAGATGGGGTCGTCATCTTCTCGGCTGACTTGCCGTATGCTTCCAGCTCAACTACAACGAGGCGGTCAACTTCGCTCGGCCGGATTGGCTCAAGTTCGGAAGGGAGTGTGTGCAGAACTGTTAGTGTTTGAGCATCTGCCTATCTCTTTCGAACTGTCGAACGCTGATTCTGATACCCCTCTTCCTTTCTCGTTTCTAGACCAAGGCTACTCGAAGCCTCCGGTTTTTGATCACAACGAGCTGCTTATCTCAATCGCCGAGCACTCGCAAAGCATCGACACGGCCCTCTGGTTGCGAGAACATCTGCGCGAGATGATCGCCATCGAATCGGCCGCCAGAGACCGAGTGCGAACGCAGCTGTCCAAGGACGACGTGCCCGTCTCGGAGATCGTGGACGAGGTCGACCGACCCGAGGACGAGTACCAGTGCTCGGTCTGCAAGGCGTTCAGCTACCTCTCACAGGTCACCTGCTCGTGCACAAAGTCGGTCGCCTGCCTCGACCACGCCGTCGAGCTTTGCGAGTGCCCGACCTCGTCCCGCACGCTCCGAAACCGGTTCTCGCTCGCCTCGTTGACCGAGATCGAGGACACCATCATCAGTCGAGCGGCGATCCCCACCCTCTGGACGGCCCGCTTCCATCGCGTGCTGACCGAGCAGCCTGGCAAGCCGAGTCTCAAGACGCTTCGCTCGCTCGTCGCGGACGCGGATCGAATCAACTACCCGCTCCCGGACGCCGACTCACTCCGAGAGTTTGTCGGACGCTGCAACCAGCTCATGAGCCGAGCGACCTCGCTCTTGACGAAGAAGTTCCCTGCGAGGAAGGCGCCGCGTAAGGGTGGCAAGGGACGCCAGTCTGTCGCCGACATGGAAGCAGACGCCGAGGACGACAAGGCTGCGATCCGGTCTGTCGAAGGTGTCACGGATCTGCTCGCCGAGATCGATAAGACTGGGTTCGATGCGCCCGAGGTGGCGAGTCTCAAGGCGCTGCTCATCAACGCCGAGTCGTTCGTCGAGGAGGCGGCCAAGATCTTTGCGCTCCCAGAGGCGGACCAGTCTGTCCAGGACTGCGAGATCCAGCTGCGAGTGGGCCAGTCGCTCGGACTGGACCTGCCCGAGGTGACCCGACTGGAGAAGCTTGTTCAGCGACTTCGACTCAACCGAGATCTCGACTCGATCGACGACACGTCGGTGCTCGAGGTCAAGCAGATTGACGACTACCTCAAGAAGGCAAAGGAGAACGGCATCGCAAAGGACCATCCGTTCGTGATCGAGCTCGAGAAGAGGCAGGTCGTTGGACACAAGTGGAGGGACGAGGCAAAGGAGGCGCTCAACGGGACGTCCATCACCCTCGACACCCTCGACCGACTGCTCGAAAGAGCAGAGGACTCGCCAATTGACCCAGAGATCCTCGCTCGCGTGCAGACGCTCAGGACAAAGGCGGGCGAGTACGAGAAGCAGGCCAAGGCGTACCTCGCCTCTGCCCACACGGCCGAGTCTGCGTCGATCGGCGACATCCGCCGATTGGTCAAGAAGGTCGAGGCCAAGGGCGGCTGCATCGCTGTGATCCCCGAACTCGAGACGCTCAAGAAGGAGGTCAAGCTGCACGACTCGTGGGACCTCGGACTGCACAACCTCCTCCCAGGAGGCAAGCACAAGGCGAGGGAGCTGGAAGCGATCCTCGACAGCATCCGAGAGCGAACCCTGCCCGAGGACGACGAGCCTCCAAAGGAGCTCAAGGCCGTCGTTACTGCGACCCCGTCCAACCCGTCGACCGCGCCAGACGATGGCCAGTCCGACGCTGGATCTGCCTCGTCCGAGTCGCGAGACCTGCTGCCGTTCTCGTGCGTGTGCAGGCAGCCCGAGACGGCGCTGATGCTCAAGTGCCGAACGTGTGGAGTCACGTACCACGGAGAGTGCGTCGAGGTCTCTGAGCGAGGGGTCCGGCAGTTCAAGCACTACCAGTGTGTCACGTGCGACCCAAAGAAGCTCGACGCGCCGCGGGACACCGAGGTCAAGCTGTCCGAGTTGACCTCGTTCATCCAATCGCACGACTTTGACTGGAACTTCCAGCCCGTCGAACTCCACACGGTCGTCAAGATTGTCCACAAGGCGATCCGCTTCCTCGAGAAGATGTCGACCCACCTCCAGCCATCCCGCCCAAAGAAGGGCACCCCGATCAACGAGCCCGAGGTTGCGTTGCTGAAGCACTATCTCCGCAAGGTGGACCAGCTGTCGATCGACCTCGAGGTCCTCTCTGCCGACGGCGAGGTGCTCGACGTCCGAAACACGCTCCTGCTCGCGCTTCAGATTGTCTGCCAGCGTTCGCTCCGGACGAGCGACAAGAAGCGGACGAGGGAGAGGAAGCCTCGGTGGATCATCGAAAAGGAGAGGAGGACCATCATTGAAAAGGAGCGGGAGAAGGGCAAGAAGATCTCGGAGAAGGACGAGGCAAAGATGCTGTCGGCCATCTACTGCATCTGCGAGACCCCGCCGGACGACCAGGAGATCACCGCCGTGTGCTCGAACCCAAAGTGCAACCAGAAGTACCATGCGTCGTGCGTGCACTGCCCAAAGACGGTCATGGACGCGAACGTGTTCTGGAGGTGTCCGCTGTGCTGCCTCAAGACCGGAAGCCGATACCTCTTCGCCGAGTGCCGACTGCAGATGCAGGGTCGGTCCATCTTTCCTTTATTGTTTCGCTCATACATCTTCGCTGATGCATCCTCTGACCTCTGCTACAGAACACGTCGGCACCAAAAAGTTCGTCAACGTCAAGGAGACCCTCCAGCTCGTCGACCAACTCGTCACCTACATTCCTCCCATCCCTATCTTCATCCCCGGCCTCATCTTCGTCGCCTCCAAGTTTGTACCCGGAGCCAAGCCAGACGTCGAGGACGATGCTCCAAAGGCAAAGAAGAAGAAGGTCGACCACAAGAAGGCCGAGAAGGAGAAGGACAAGACGAACGCGGACAACGCGGCCATCTACCCGCCGCCTCCGCCCAAGGGGGAGACGTATGCGAGTCAGGGGTACCCGTTGCAGGCGCCGCCCCAGCAGCATCAGCCGGGGAAGGCGAGTGGGAGTGGGAGTGGAGGGAGGGTGTATCCGGGGTCGCAGCCGGCGACGACGAGCAAGGCGCCGACGTATAGGACGCTGCAGGATGGAGGCAAGTGAGCGGGGTCGCAGGTCTGGCTGATGCGCTGTCTTTGGCTACCTCGTTGCTACTCTCTTCGTCTGCGTTTCCTCGCTTGTGTTTCCGATTCGTTTATCCTCCATGCCCTCGCCCGCTGTCTTTCTCTTGTGCCATACGGAACCGTCTTCTCTTTTCGCTCAGGTTTTATTTCGTTCTCTTTTTGCCTTATCACTATCACGTCTGTTGTATGACCATCATGTGCCTTGTGTCGGACGAGCAGTCTCGGAGGCTTGAAGGCGACTGCGAGCCTGACGCGTCGAGCTCGCGCGAGAAGGTCGAGCTCACGGCTCCTTCCGCCTGTCGTCCACCTCCTTCACGCGCTGCACAGTCCACTGAAGCCACTCTCCTCACACATCACGTCCGAGTCCTGGATGTCACCGATGAAGCAGCACAAAGTCACACTTGTGCTCTGATGTGCTTCACGTGATGGCGGAAGGAGGAAGGCAGGCCGACCCAACAGGTCTCGGTCACCCTGACTTCATTCACCCAGCTTCGCCTGTTTAGGGAGCGGTACGGGTGGCAGCCATCACCACTCCAACTACATTCTTCCGCATCGTTCTTCTACCTCCACATCGACTACCCGCACGAGACCGCCAATGGACAACACTCAACCTGGCCCCCTGGCCATCTTCGAGGCCGAGGTGACCCAGCACAAGGAGCAGAAGTCTGCTCTAACACTTAAGCTCGACACAGCTACCAACGAGATCCTTCAGCTCAAGAACAGTCTCGCCAGTTCCTCACGCTACACTCTCTCTCACCATCTCCAGTGCCAGGTCTTGACCGCCAGACTCGCCGCCGAAAAGCAGGAGCGACAGCAGCTCGCAGTCCGAGTGGCCGACCAGGGCGTACTCCTCAACCAGCTGGAGGGTAGAGTCCATTCGGGTGGGAGGTGGGAGTGGGTGCACGGAGTCGGGGCTGTCGAGGGCAGGTTCAACTGGGTCAGGGTGCGCCCTCGTCTACAATGTTCGACTCCTTCGACCGGAAAGAGCTGACTTGCTTTCCTTGATCTGGTGCAGAGGTCGACCGGCCAGCAACCCTCTGCCATCCCGAAGATTTCGGCCGAGGTCCGATTCAACATCGCCGACTTTCTCCCAAAGAAAGATCGGTACAACCTCGCGCTCGTCTCGAAGTCCTGGCTCGAGGCCGTTGCGAAAGGCCTGTACGGTTGCCCGGAATTGACGCAGCGCAAGCTCGCCTCCTTCTTGGCTGTCAAGGTGATCTTAGTCCTGTACTCAGACAGTTCGCATCTCCCAAAACTAACACCCTCTTTGTGTTTGTGTTCTCTCTCTGTTCAGCGATACTACGCCGAGGTCGAGCCCGAGCCCGGAACGCTTCACGACTACATCCGTATCCACGACATCTCCATCCACGGGGGGCTCGCGGGCGAGGCAGACCCGCTCTCTGGAGAATTCGACGCTGCCCGACCTGTGCTTCCCATTCCGGCGACGCACGTCCTCAAGGTCAAAAGCGTGTCACTGGAAGAGTGCGATGCAGAACTGAGCGACTTCCTCGACTGGTGGTACCCGTTCCTCGCCATGCTCGATCCCGTCACGGTCCGGTTCAAGGGAAATCCTACAAGCACATTGCCAACCTGGGACGTCGTCTCTCCGTCCGCCTACTCTTTTGCTCAGTATTGGTATCGGCTCAGGTTCGCGACGTTTAGCGGAAACAACTCGGTCCCGTTCCTCGAGGGTACGGTCGACAAGCTCGCTTTACGGCCGGGCCGGACGGACCCGAGGAGGTTTCGCTTCAAGAATTTTGAAGGGTCATACCTCGGTATTAGAGGGCCATCCTTCGAAGGGGATTGGTTTATACCGACCAAGCCGAGAGACTTGAAAGCTTTCCTAGAGGGCGGGGTCGAGAGTGACGACGACTCGGACAGCGACGTCCGCGAAGGGGACTCTGAGCTCCTCGCCGAATGGTACAGGTAGGGTGAGGGAGTAGATCTAGGCCGTCCCTTCCATCATCTCCGTTTCATCTAAACTCTACGACTTCTTCTCCCTACGCCACCTCTTACTTCTTGCCTCTGTACATACGAATTCTGTGATGCATCTGCTCTCTTCCCTCTCGAACACACACCAACCCGCAAAAGACGCCCATCGGTCGCTCGCAACAAGCCGTATCGCCAAGCCAGACAGCGATACCATCATCTCATCCTTCCAACCCATATAACCCATGCAGACAAACAAACAAAACAGACGAACGATCTACGACCCGCTCACTAACCCAAACCCAACCCGACACCCATCCCAGCCCGACCCCCATCTCCCTCCCGTCTAGAGCTGCACAAACACCCTCCTCTCTGCCGCCTCCTTGCTCTCGTCCATCCTCTTCTTCATCGCCACCTTGAACGCGTCCTCCTGATCGCCACCCGCGACCGACCCTGTGCCCGACACCCTCCTGCCCGACGCGCTGATGCTCCCTCGCTTCCCGGCGCCGTTCGTGTAGTCGGGCGGGTAGGCAGCGTTGAGCGAGGTCTTTCTCTGCTGTGGAGGAGGAGGAGGGGCGGAGATGGTCGGGGTGGGGCGGGAGGAGGCTCGGCTGGTGAAGGACGCGACGAGGACGAGGGAGTGTCAGCGAGCGTGTGTGGGGCGGTAGGAGAAGAAGATGAGAGGTGCAATAAGAGAGGGATGGACGTACATGGATGCGTCTGCGTCGTCGACTTGTTGGACGCGTTTGAAGTCTACGGGCACGACCGAGAACTGGGAGGACGTTGAGGCGGGTGAGTCGGGTTCCTTGTCGGGCACGTGCGGGAGGTCCGTCGTCGAGGTAGGAGGCAGGTCGGCGTGGATGCTGAAGCGCGAAGGAGGCAGCGTTGGGATCAGCTCAGGTGCTTGTCGAAGCTGCGACTCTTGAGCTGGTGTGCGAGCTGTACTGACCGCTTTGGCAACGGACTCGGCCCCAGCCCGTCCCCTCCTTCCGGCACAACCAGCCCACCAGCTCCGTTGACCCCACCCGTCTTCCTCTGATGCTCCCAGAACACGCCCATGTCCTCTCGAGAGGCGCGCGAACCCTTTGTCGCCCAGGCGTAGTCGAGTGCGGGTGTGGGTGAGGATGGGAGGCGGTGACGGACGAGGAGGAGGACGAGCGTGATGAGAGGCGTGTCAAAGCTCATCGACGATCCACCAAACAACGAATCAAGATCCTGCGACGAGAGTCACACAGGAGGGAGAAAGAAGGTGTGGGTCAGCGTCTGTGAGGTGCGAGAGGACGGGGCGGAAGTACACGGGTGTGTACGAGCTCTGATGGACGAGGAGGGGGAGGCGCGTACCTTGAGGACCGACTCGGGCTCAGTCGCGTGTACCACGAGCTTCTGAACAACAGGAACGGGGAACGAGAACAGTTGACGGGCATACAGATCCGCGACTGTAGGAGTAGACATGATAGAGAAAAGAGACCGATGGGTGGGACGAGAAGGGAGAGGAGGAAGTGGATGGAGGGTTTGGGCTCAACATCACAAGCCTGAACCGATCCGGCCAAACGACGCGGAGGCGGGCAAGCGCGTCCGAGAGATGGACAGACGATCCCCAATAACCTCACGGCCCAGGTCGGAGGGTTGAGTAACAAGCCATGAGATTTAAAGGCCACCAGAGATGAGAGGAGTTCGGAGGGTCAAGCTGCGACCCCGTCCGAGGCGCTCGCTGCCGGCTTCGCCCACTTCGCCTTGACACCGACCCAAAGGTCGTTCGCTCCGACCTCGACCGTCTCGAGTCCCTCGAGCAATGCTTCGACAGAAGCAGCGACGGGATCCGACTTGGTGACGCCGTCCTTGAAGTTCCTGACGACTCTGATACTGGACAGAGTCCTGCCGCCGGGTTGGAACGCGAGCTGACATGACGTTCCGCTTTGGAGAGGCACGCAAGCGAGTCCGAAGAAAAAGCCTGTTTCGAGTCTTTCCCACCGCTGAGCGAAAAGGAGCAGAGCCGGTGAAACGTGAATCTTCGTTGGAGTCTCGATTTCGTTGTCCACCTTCGACCGAGTGAAAAAGACGACCTTCGGATCGGTCATTGCCAAGAAAGGATACCAAAACCCGACAGCCATCTTGAAGTCACCGAGATGCACTCGGAGACGATCGACCTGGATGAGGATTGGCCTCGGAGTGGGCTGCAGAGGAATGGCGACGGACGACGGGATCTCCACGAGATTGGAGTTGGCTCGAGTCAGGGTGATCTCGGCCGTTGATCGAAGCGGATTGAGCCGACCTTGCCCGTACGACAAGAAGAAAAGCTGCTGACAATCGCGTCAGTATGGCATCATGTAGTAAAGAAAGCAGAAGAAGGACGGAGACTCACCTTGGCAGCAAGAAAAGCGCCTAGATTGTTCTCGTTGATCTCCGCCTTTGAGTAAAGCTCCTTGGCGAGGAGATCAAACCATCGGAAGCAGACGAGCGCGAGGTTGAGCTTGTCCTTTTTCGAAAGATGAGACGCGATCGCCTGCAGGATTTCGTTTGGCAGGTTGCTGAAGACGACTGGTGGTTGGACCGTCCTCCTCAGCGCAGCGCCGGCCTGGATTAGAAGACCTGCTCAGTAAATCGAGCGAAACCATCTGACACACAGCCGAGACTTACCATCAGCCAACCCCAGTGCCCCCCGACGACGTCGCGAGCTGTCCTTTGGAACCATCTCCAGCGTCCGAACGGGTCGACCCTCCTCGCGAGCTGGCCGATGAACCCGTCCTGCTCCTCCATGTGGACCTGGAGCTCTCGGGTATCCTGCTGGACGATGACGAGGTCCTTCTTGATCGACGCGACCTCGTTGTTGTACACGGCCGGAGCGTTCTTGGCGATGGCGAGGTCCTTCTCGAGGTTGGTGAACTTGAGCTTCGCGATCGTCGCCTCGTTCTGGACGTCCTTCTTGACGTCCGCAAGCTCGCCTCTGACAGTCGCGAGCTCTCCCTTGGTATCAGCGAGCTCGTCACTGAGCGAGGTGACCTTTGTCTTGAGCGAGTCAAAGTCCTTGACGAAGCTGTCGAGCTTTGACGAGAGCTTGGTGTTGGCCGTCTTCTGCTTGGTCGCCTCGGTCTTGAGCGAGGCAATATGCACTCGAAGCGCTTCGTCCGCCTGCTTGAGCGCGTCGTCCGAGTCGGCGCGGTAGCGGAGATACGTGTCCATGGATGGCGTGAGGCGCGAGCGTTGGGGAGGCAAGGTCGATGATCGTGGTCGAGGTGGAGGGAGCACCCAGACTCATCCGTCCGCGGCGAGTCTTGTCCCGGCTGCGCAGGGAAGAAGCAACTGCAGACGTCAGCCTCACTCAGTCACACCGGACATTTCCTTTCGGTAATACAAGAGGCAGTCATGAAGGCGAAAGTCATGATCGTGGGTCGAGCAAAGAAAGGTGGCGCAAGTCGATGGTGGGGATGAGAAGGTCGTGCGTGTTTGGATCGGTCATTCAGCGCGCTCAGCTGCAAAGACGGATGGAGGCAGATCAGCGCACAGCCAAACTACTGGGTTTGGCAGGCAAGAGCCATCTGTGACTCACTTGTCGTCTCCGTCGTCGTTGAGCAGGAAGTTTGCCGCCATCTCCTCGTTGCGGTCGCACAGCAGGAACGCCTCGAGCACACGGTTCCGCTCAAAGCCCATCGACTCGAGCTAGACAGCCAAAACAACACAGTCAGCATCGCCAACCCGAGTCGTATGATACCGCCGCATGGACTGACCCTTGAGATTGCGTCTCGCTCCTCCTCGGTGACCGAGACGACGTTGTTGGGTCCTCCCTCTCCTCCCTCTCCCTCTCCGAAGTCTCCCTGCTCCCACTCGTCCTCGCCATCACCGAGCTCTCCTCCGGCGCCACCGAGAAGGGCGTAGAGCGCTTCCGGGTTGTTGACGAGCTGCTGGGCGAGTCCGGGGTTGGTCTGCGCGAGCTGCTGGATCAAGGGCTGGATGAGCGCAGGGTTCTGCTGGACCATCTACGGAGTGGAGAACGGATAGTGTTTCTCGGTCAGCTTCGCGATTCCGGACCGGGAACTAGGTGAGCCGACTCGACTGACCTCTCGGAGCTGTCCGATCATGGGGTTGTTGGCGAGCGCGGCCAGGTCGGCAGGCATCTCGGCCGCACCAGCTCCTCCAGCAGCGGCAGCCCCGGCAGCGGGAGCGGCCCGTGCACCTCCTCCAGGGGCAGACTGCATCGCAGCAGCAGCAGCCTGTCGGGACGAAGAGCAGACAAGGGAACGTCAGCGGACGAGAAGGAAAGACAGGACACGATCGAACTGGGCACTAACGGCGAACAAGTTCTCCGGCTGCCCTCCAGGAGCGGCAGCGGCGGGTGCGGGTGCAGCAGCAGCAGGTGCGGCGGCAGCGGCAGGTGCGGAAGAGGGTGTGGAAGGGGCGACAGGGGCAGCAGGTGCGGCGGCAGCGGGTGCAGGCTGATCAAGCTCGGCGGGGATGCCCTATGAAACGATAGTGAAGCACAGGATCAGCCACAGGGATAGGATAGTTTGAGAGCGCACCCGCGTGTGAACGTACGGTCATGAGGTACTCTACTGCTCGGTCCGGGTTGTTGAACGACGCTCGGAGGGCCTTCATCACCTGGTCACGCTCAAAGCCCATCTCCATCATGTTGGCAATCGCAGATGTGAGGTGCTCGCCAGAAACTGTGTAACATTAACATGCGAGCAGAATCAGCTCCGACACGAACGACGAGCTCAGATGGCTTGAGGTCCCAGCTCGAAAGAAAGTGCGGGGCGGCAGACGTACCGAACGAGGCCTGGCTGTTGAACGCAGCGGGCTCGGCAGCAGCGGCGGGAGCAGCAGCAGGGGCTGATGCGTCCGACATGGTCGCGTCCTCGGATGCAGGGGCGGCGGCAGGAGTGGAGGCAGAGGTCGAAGGGGCAGCAGCAGGCTCGGCAGCAGGCTCAGCAGCCTTCGGTGCAGGCTTGACTTTCTGTGAAAGTGCAATGCGTGGTTGCGTCAGTAACAAGTCACAACCGCCGCTCCGTGCGGCTCGAGCGAGAGGCACGAGCTGCAGGAGCTGGCGAAGGCGGTCGAGGGCACGAGACGTGGGGGATGAACGTACTGCGAACATGACGACGACAAAGTCCTTCTCCTTGATGTCGACCTCGGAAACAGTCTTGGCGTCATCGAGCACCTTTCCTGCATGGTCCAACGTTGCCAGAGAGCCAAAGTCGAGTCAGCTTCGGAGCATCTAAGAGATGGCCTGATCCTCCTCGGGCAGTCACTGAGCTCGTTCGCTGCGACCCTTCACTTCTAGAGGCCCCCACACGGACGAGCGACTGCAGTCGGCTCGGTTGAACGTGTCACAGAAGCTGGAGAGCTGTACTGACCTGCGTAGATGAGCTTTCCGACGGGCTTGCCGAGGGCGTTGACCTTCTCCTTGACCGCAGATATCTGCACACACAGACGACATCGACAGCTGGTGAGACTAGGCCAGGGAAAAGATAATGACAGAGTGGATCTGCTTACCGAGTCCGAGTCCTGGACGTTGACGACAAACGTCTGCAGAGGCGAGGGAGGCAAGGAGGGACCGGTCAGCTCGAGCTCATCTGACGTACGCTTCCCTCTGGCTGAGCTCCTGAAGCTGGAGCATGATCGCACGCACCTTCTGGTCGAGCGTCTTGAAGGTGATGTTACGAGACATGGCGAGGGGGAGACGAGGGAGAAAGTAGAGGAGAGGAAGAGGTGGGTGGTGGGAGGGAGGGAGGGCAGGGCCACTCTGTCGGGCCACGGTGGAGGCGAGCCCTCCAGGATTTGGGTTGGCCCGCCCGGAGAGTCGCGCCCAACACCACCCTACCCTTTCACCCACACACACGAGATGTCTGACGTAGACATGCGCGAGGACAACCGGGAGGAGCCAATTGAGGCTGAGGAGGCTGTCGTTCCTGTCAACAAGAACAAGCGGTTCAGAAAGGAGAAGCGTACGTCCAGCCCGACATGTTGAGCTCGACCCGGAACGGTCAGACAGCTCGCAAGCCGCTCACTGACCTCGCTCGGCTCCATCTTTACCTTCAATACAGCCTGGGACACGGACGACATCGACCAGTGAGTTTTTGCGGCCTCCCGGGCTACGTGAGCTGAAATATTGAGCTCGGAGAAGCTGACACTGTCTGCCTCGTCCGCACCCGCCCGCCTCGCTCTCGCTCATCCTCAGCGTGCGTCCCTTGCCCGACTTTTTCTCTTTTGCGTCCGTCTGATCCGTCCTCGATGCTGACTTGCTGTCTTCTGCGTTATATAGTGGAAGATTGAGCCGTTCACTGCGACCGACAACCAGGCCGGACCCTTTACCGAGGAGTCGTCGTTCGCCGTCCTGTTCCCAAAGTATAGGGAGCAGTACCTCAGGGAGGCATGGGGAGAGGTCACACGCGCACTCGATACACACGTAAGCCCTCATCTCTGCCGCTGCTGCAACCTGCTCTCGTCGAGCGGCCAGCCTTCACGCGGGCTGTTCCGGTTCCGAGCTCACCTCAAGCCCTGACCCGTCATCTCGTCTCTCCTTTCGTTCCAGGGACTCGCTTGCACGCTCGATCTGATTGAGGGATCCATGACGGTCAAGACGACGCGAAAGACGTTTGACCCGTACGCGATCCTCAACGCCCGGGACATGGTCAAGCTGCTCGCCCGAGGAGTCAACCTCCCCCAGGCTGTCAAGATCTTTGGAGACGAGACCGCATGCGATATCATCAAGATCGGAAACATCATCAGGAACAAGGAGCGATTCGTCAAGCGTCGTCAGAGGATCGTGGGACCGAACGGATCGACGCTCAAGGCGATCGAGCTCCTCACAAACTGCTACGTCCTCGTCCAGGGAAACACCGTCTCGGCCATGGGACCATTCAAGTCGCTCAAGGAGGTCAGGAGGATCGTCATCGACTGCATGAAGAACGTCCACCCGATCTACAGGATCAAGGTCAGTCCGCCCCTAAGCGCGTCCTCTCTTTCCCGCGTGGCACCGAGCTGACCCATTCCTCTATCTGGTCGTGTCTTCTCACAGGAGCTGATGATCCGACGAGAGCTCGCAAAGGACCCGAAGCTGGCGACCGAGTCCTGGGACCGATTCTTGCCTCGTTCGTCCCACCTGTCTCTCTTACCTACCCTGGCATACGTGAGACTGACCCCATCCGTCACCTTCGCCATCTCACAGAATTCAAGAAGCGCAACCTCACCTCGGCTGAGAAGTCTCAAGCCCGTCGAGTCAAGGAGATGCAGAAGACGACCGGCGCCAACTCGATCCCGGGCGCCATGGCCAAGAAGAAGGTCTACACACCCTTCCCTCCAGCCCAACTGCCCTCCAAGATCGATCTCCAGCTCGAGTCGGGAGAGTACTTCCTCAAGCCCAAGGACAAGGAGGCCAAGGAGAAGCGCGAACGGAGGAGGGAGCAGGAGGCGGCGTCGGCGGCGACGCAGGTTTCGAAGAGGCAGACTGGGCTTGTAGCACCGACGGAGGCGGCCGAGGCGAGCGTGGAGGAGAGGGTCAAGCTGAAGAGGAAGAGGGATCGCGAGGCCGGGGTGGAGAAGGCAGCAGCAGAGACGACAGGGGAGGACGGGGAGAAGAAGAAGAAAAAGAAGAAGAAGGAGAAGAAGCTGGAGGGAGAGGAGGCCGTCGAGGCGTAGTGAGTGGGTTTGACTATCATGATCTTTTAACGATACTTCTCGTCTTCGTGTGTGCAGCAGTCAAGAGAGCGAGCAAGTTCAGCCGGCCAAGTCGCAGGACTCATGTGAAAGTGCCGCCCGCAGATGCACACCCCTGTCTGCTCATACGTCACTCCGCATCACACCTCTGGCTTCCGCCTTCCTTGCTCGGTTCCCACCAAAACACCACCATTGTCAGCACCACCATCAGCATCATGGGCCTCTTCACTCGCACCTCTGCAATGCAGCCCACTCAGGACGTAAGTCCTGCCCTGTCGTCCGCCCTCGCGGCCTCGCCCGGAACGCTGACCCTGTCCTCGGCCTCAACCCTAGTCTCAGCGACTTCCCTCCCAAGACTCTAGCGTCGTGACCGCGCCCATCGTTCCACCTCCCAAGAGGAAGAGGTTCGAAGGCTACCTCTGGAGGAAGGTTGTCGAGACGCCTCACAGCAAGCAGAGCCTGAAGAAGTGAGTCTCGTCCCGATGGTGCCTGGCTCTCTTGCTCCGAGCACACAGTTCTCCCACACTTCGCTGACACCCTTGCGCTCCCTTACCTCCCTTTGGCGACCTGTGTGGACACTGAACAGTCACAAAGAGAAGCGAGAGTCGAAGATGTACGTCCCCTACTATCTTTGACTCACCGCCACCGTCCCGAGCTCACGCATCATCTCCTTCCAGTCCCCTCGCCCCCAACTCCTCCTCGTCTGCCCGAGCCACCTCCTCCGACAACGTCGTCACCCGAGAGAAGGCCCTGCACAAGAACAAGGACAAGCTGCCCGATACCGCTCTCGTCGTACTTCCCCTGTCTCGCTCTCGTTCCTCTCGCCCGTCTTCCCCGCTGACTTTCTCCCTCCATGGGTGACAGACCGGCACGCCTACCAGTCCGACCGCCCAGCTCGACACCACCTCCCACACCCCGACCGCTGCAGAGACCAAGAAACGCGCCGACAAGCTGCACAAAGAGGCGAGGCACAGCGCGAGGCGGAACAGGATCATTTGTAACGGGAAAATGGTCAGTCCCCCGTTCCTTCTCCTCATCTTCTCTTCTCATGGACCCTCTGCCGGGCGCAACTGACACGCTCATGCGCGTGCGCAGAGAGCCCAAGCCGACGCGAAGAAGACCGAGGCTGTCCTGCTCGAAGCGCAGGCGAACAACTTGAGGGTTGCGGAGAGGCTGGAGGCGGAGGCGAGGGCGTATAGGGAGAAGGGTGCGGCGTGAGGGGAGTGGGCCGGTGCTGGGTGACGGGTGAGGGGGGCGTGCGTGACATACACGAGGATCGGTTCGGACTTGGCTGGGTGGTGTTAATCTTGATGTACTTCTTGTCTTACGGAAGGGTGAGAGTGCGAGAATTACAAGCAAGCATGCGATAGGAAAAAAGAGAGCGGTACTGCAAGGAAAGCGGGAGATGATGGCGGGTCAGCTTAGACTCTCAGAGCTCGCGCGTGAAGAGAGCGCACTCACCACAAGAAACAACAGGACCTCACGCCACTACTCCTCCATCCTCTCCCTCCTCCTGCCCATCACCTGCACCTCGACCGGACTCATGACATCCCCACTCTCTCTCGTGACCCTCATCCCCCTCCTGACCCACTCTGCATCCTTCTCGCTCAGCACCCTCACCACCACCTTCCTCCCCACCCCTCCAGCCGGACTCCCAAACTTGCTCAGCATCGCTCCAAGCGTAAACACCCTCGTCCAATCCGCCTTCGCTCCCTCGACCCTGTCCGTCAAATCCAACACGATCTCCATCCCCTTTCCCTCGCCCTCTCGCTCCTCCTCGTGCTGTGGGGGAAGATCCGCGTTGACATGCTCAAACACGAACGCCTGGAACCCCTGTCGCGATACGATAACCGGCATCGTCTGACACAACACCACCTCCCTCACCCCCTTCCACGCCCTCACCATACTCGTCATCGCGTGCGGCCCAACATCGATCAACGCATGCACGTTCTGGCTCAGATAGTTCCCCGACGAGGCTGCTTGCGCCAGTTCGGGCGAGCAGGAAAAGAGGAGTGTGGCGGGGAGGAGATGAGGGAAGATGTCGTGCTGGCGGCCTCGTGGGGCGAGGGAGGTGTAGGTGATCTCGAGGGTGAGGAGAGGGAGGGGTTGGCCGGGGGGGAGGCGGTGGAGGAATTGGAGGGAGGGGTGGGCGGAGGAGATGAAGAAGTGGAGGTGGTGGATCTGGGTGAGGGAGAGATAGGGGTGCAGGCGGGGGTGCGAGGTGGTGGGATCCTGTGATCAAGTAGGGGTGCAAGAGGAGGGAGAGGTCAGCTCGAGGGCGGAGAGGCGGGCTGGCCCCGCACTCTGCTCGCCCAGCCCGGCCGACACAGAGAGCGAGAGAGGACGGGCAGATGGGATGAGGGGACTTACTCTCTCGCAGAAGAGCTTACCGTACTGGTCTGCTCGGGTCAGGGTGACCTTGTCGTAGAGGAATGGGGCTGCGTACTTGAGCAGCTCAAACGAGCACTGGCAGATCGCAGCGAGCGTCGAGGGCGCCGCGAACGAGACAATGTGGAGGACCAGCTCGCAAGGAAGAGTCGCGGAAGCCACAGAGGACATGGCTTGATCCATGCTGAGGTGATCGGACTGTAACGATGTCCGAGGAAACGACTGGCAGGATGAGGCCATGGAGCGGGACACGGCACGTTCGGGTCGTCAGCTTACGACTGGGGACGCTGACGGCTCGACTGCACGCTCAACGCCCGGTGGGACTCACACTACTGAATGAGCAGAGCAGGCAGACAGCAGCGATAGAGAGTCGGGCGGCGGGATGGATGACTGTGGGGCAGGAGATGGACGGTAGGGAGCACCCGAACGCCAATCGAGCTCGCGACCTCGTCCTGCACCGGCACGTACGCACGCAACAACAACAACAGCCGAAAAGCCGTTCAGTCCGGACTCGTCGTCCAACGAGTGAGTGCTCGCATCAAATCTCTACAGTCACGTACGCCAGCTGACATCTTGGTCGTGTTTGCCAGCCGGTCGCCTCTCGTCCAAGCTCACCTCCGTCGGACCATGTCGCTCCCTGCACGAGCCTACAAGGTCAGCTCACGCGAGTCACATCGTATCAAGCCTGGATCTGACTTCACCTTGGATCTCCTTGATCTCAGGATGCGATCCATCTGCTCAACTCTCTGCAGTCGAACGCGCAGACGATTGAGGCGATCCGAAAGTCGGGCGGCAAGCTCAACGAGGTCGCACTCATCGAGATGAGAGGGTACCTCGGTCGAGTGGGATACAAGGTCAGTCCATACACGTCATCGCCTTATGTTGGCCCTGCTGCTCGACGTCCAGACTTTGTGTCAGAGCCGTGAGGACAGGGGGTCACCAGCATCCAGGACGCCGAAGCTCACCTCGCGTCCTCCTCCGACTCGTCCCTCTAGCCGTCCGACTTGAACGATCTGAACGTCGTTCACATCACAGGGACCAAAGGAAAGGGATCCACTTCAGCCTTCTGTGACTCGCTGCTCCGGTCACTCCGTCGAGCGCACCCTCCACCCCCATCTGCATCGACCCCTCTCAAAGTCGGTGAGCTCCGTCTCCCGTTGCCTCACCTGCCCTTTGCGCCCGTCGAACGGATTCAGCGCTGACCTGGTCGACCTCTACAGGACTCTACACCTCGCCGCATCTGGTCGCTGTCCGTGAACGAATCCGGATCAACGGCGTGCCTCTGACGGAGGAGCGGTTCGCAAAGTACTTCTTTGAGGTCTGGGACCGGCTAGAGCAGAACACGACAGTGCGTACGACCGACATCATGTCCTTCGGATCTCGGCTGATCTGAGTCTATGGCTTTATCAGGTCTCGAACGCTTCAACGCCGCTCAAGCCAGTCTACTTCCGCTACCTGACCCTGCTCGCTTTCCACGCGTTCAAGTCAGAGAGGGTACGTCTCGCTGCGCCACCTGCCATCGTACCGACTCAGCTGATATTTAATTCTCATGCAGGTTGACACGACCATCCTCGAAGTCGGCGTCGGAGGAGCCTACGACTCGACCAACATCGTTCCTCGTCCGCTGGTGACCGGGGTCACATCGCTCGGCCTGGACCACACCGCTCTTCTGGGCAACACTATTGAGGAGATTGCTTGGAACAAGGCTGGGATTTTCAAGGTCTGTCATGCTATCTTTCGACGATGCCTTGATGGACAGCTTGACTGACGCGTCTCGTTTTCGACAGGAGGGAGCGGCCGCTCTGACCGTCGAGCAGAAGCCAGAAGCGATGGAGGTTCTCAAGTCGAGAGCGGAAGAAGCTAAGGTACGTTGGACCGTCGCATCACGTCAAAGAAGGAAGCCCTACTCACGATCTCTGATCTTCTTCGCGCGACAGGCCTCTTCATTCTCCATCGTCCCTATCCACCCAGAACTCAAGACCTTCAAGCTTGGTCCGTTCCACTCAGCTCTCTCCTCCTCTCAAATCACCCTTCACTAACTCACCCCTCTCTCCACTCTTCCCTCCGTAGGTCTTTCCGGCACCCACCAACTCTCCAACGCGTCCCTCTCCCTCTCCCTCATCTCCTCCCTCCTCTCCTCCCCTTACGTCCCCACCTCCCTCTCCCACGTCCCTCCTCTCCCTGCTCTCTCCTCCCGCGCTGCTCTCCCGGCAGCGCTGAAAGAAGGCCTCGAACGCGCGCGCTGGCCGGGGAGGTGCCAGCTCATTGAAGATGACGCGCCGGGGAGGGAGGGCGTGCGATGGTGGTTGGATGGGGCACATACGGTGGAGAGTCTGGAGGGGTGTGGAGAGTGGTTCTGGGGGAGTGTGGAGGGGGGGAAAGGGGAGAAGAGGGGTGGGGAGAAGGAGGAGGAGGGGGGACGGGCTGAAAGGTGGGTTTTACCCACAAAATCTACCTCAGCCTCGATCGACGCACAGCACTGACTTGCTTTGGACGGACGTTTTCCACACCACACAGGACACTGATCTTCAACTGCACCAACGGCCGCTCCGCCTCCTCCCTCCTCTCCTCCCTCCTCTCTTCCGCTCCCTCTTCCTCCTCCTCCGCTTCGCCCCAACTCAACCGCGGCTTCTTCTTCGATACCGTGCTCTTCTGCACCAACGTTACCTACTCCTCCGGCGTCTCCAAAGGGGACTTGCAATCCCGCGTGGAGGACACGACCCTTGCGACGCAGCATGAGTTGAGGGAGGCATTCGAGAGGCTGAACCCTGCGTTCCCGAGGGACAGGGTGAGGGTGGTGGGGAGTATTGAGGAGGCTGTGAGGGTGGTGGATGCAGGGGAGCAAGGGGGAAGGGGGAAGGATGTGTTGGTGACGGGGAGTTTGCATCTGGTTGGAGGGGTGATGGAGGTGGCGGGGTTGGTGGAGAAGGGGTTGAGGGTCGATTAGCCTCAGCTTAACCTAGGCGGGGTGGGATAGATGGGTTTGCTTGCTTGCGATAAGAGAAAGATGGGGTACAAGGTGAAAGGTCACGGGTTTGTCAGGAGAGATGTAGCGTAAAGAGAAAAAGGGTCTTGAAAGGTCGTAAAACGGAAGGAGAAGGAAAGCGGATCCACGAGATTGAGGGGAGAACATAGATGAAGTGTGAAGAGAAAAGAAAAGATGCAAGTGTTTGAAGTGGTTGTGGTTATGCTAAGAAAAAGATGCTTGATGCGAGGCGAAAGCGAGAACGAGGACGAGACGAGGGGGACTGCGCGCGAAGGAAAAGGAGCAAGGGAAACAGAGAAGAGAGGACAGACGACGAGAGAGACAGAAAAGAAGAAGAAGAAAGTCCAAGAAGAAAGCTATGCTAGATTACAGAATCGGAACCGCAGAAGCACGACATGACCAGAGATAGAACGGACAGGAGATCAACATGAGGAGACCGCACACAAGACCAGCTCGGGTACCGTCTTCCTCTCACTCCATATCCACATCCATCTCCCCGACCTCGCTACTCCCCCCTTCCTCTCCCTCACTACTGAACCGCTCGTACGAGTACCTCCACTGATACTCTGTCGGCTCCCTCAACCCCTGATCCATCTCCCACCCCCCTGCCAGGATCCCCTCCAAGAACCCCTTCGGCTCCGGCGCCAGCGCCTCCTTCCCCGAGTTGCTCCTCTGCACGATCACATGCCTCACGAGATCCTCGCTCGTCGGTCTCTCGCTCGGATCCGCGCGCATGCAGTGGATGATGAGCTCGGCCAAGGGGCCAGAGAGAGGCGAGAGGTCGACGTCGCCGAAGTTGTTTGAGCGGAGGGCGTGCCAGGGTTCGTGGTTGGCGGGGACGATGATGTTGGTCGCGGTCTCGAGAATGAGCAGACCGAGGGAGAAGATGTCGGCGGGTTTGCCGAACGAGCCGTTCATGGTCTCGAGGGCCATGTAGTCTCGGTCGCCCTCGCGCTCCCACCCGCGCTCCATCGAGCCGGGGATGGGGTCCCCTCCTAGGCCCGCACCACGGAGGATCGCAGCCGAGTCGACGCGAGGGCAGCGCGTCGATAAGCCGAAGTCTCCGATCTTGAGGATGCCGGCTGTGGTGATGAAGATGTTTGCTGGCTTGAGGTCGAGGTGGATGATGTCGTGCGAGTGGATCCAATTGACTCCCTCGCCGAGTTCGCGGACAATCTTCCAGACTCGTCCCTCGTCGAGTCGCTCGACGACGCGGCCGTACTCCTCGAGGAAGAACGCGAGGTTGCCGAGCTCGCAGAGCTCCATCTGAATGAACAGCTGGTGGTTCTGCTCCCAGGCGGAGGCGAAGGCGATCACGTTCGGGTGCGGCATCGGGGTCGAGAGCGCGCGTAGGATGTCAACCTCCTCGAGGTGGCGGAGACTGCAGTCAGAAGGAAAGGAGGTCAGCATGTCGTCCAGAGCCGGATCAAAGCTAGAAATGTGACTGACCGATCCTTGACTCCCTCAAACACGCCCTTTGTCCGCTTGACGGCGTAGATGATCCCGTCCGACCTCGCCTTGACCTTCCAGACCTCGCTGAACGCTCCTTTGCCGAGCACCTCGAGAGGTGAGAAGCGTGAATCGTATATGTCTTCCTCCGTGCTCTCACGAGGAAGAGGGTGCGAGCTGCGGTGGTGAAGTCGGCGCGTGGGCGCGGCTGGAGGATGAGGTGCGAACGAGGGCAGGGACAACCGCGGGGCGAGGACTGGCGATGAGGACGATGACATGGGCGGAGTCTCGTCGTACGAGAGTGTCGAGGAGAGCGAAGAGTTCGCTGAGAGGGACGGGAGTCGACGCGGAGCGTGCGTCGGCGAGGTCTGGTGCAACGGCTGGAGTTGGCGAGCTAGAGGTAATGAGAACAGATAGTCAAAAATCATGATCACATGTATAATGTGACTCGCGAACGTGAACGTACCTCGAAACAAGGCGTCTGTGCCTCTGCGCGTGGGTGTCATCTCGACCCCGCTGCCGCTCTCAGACTCGCTTCCATCTCCTGCTCCCCAACCCATCTGGCCGACGCCGCTGCTCGTCCGTCGGAGCATGTTGCCCCTCGCCGGAGCACCCTTGAGCCCGGCCGAAACGTGGCTTCCGCGACCAGGGCTTGAGCTCTGCATCACCTTCCCCTTGCGGAGGATGGTGGGAGACTCGGCTTCCGGAGGCGGTGAGGACGAGCCAGAGTGGTCCTCTGGCGACGAGTTGGTCACTCGGACCTGGAACGACGCGCTCGGTCGGTTGCCGCCGAAGGTAGGAATGAGCGAGCGGGAAGAGGATGTCGAGGTGAGATGGGGCGGCTTCGTGTGTGACGGGCGATGAGACATGGCGAGCACATTGGCAGATGCCGCAGGCTGCCGAGGAGTGGGTGCCGACGGCCCTGAAGGCGAAGAGCTGTCCATCCCTGGTCGGATCGAGAGCGAGAGAGGGTGAGGCTGGTGGTGATGCTGATCGAGTCCTCCGTGGCCTCCTCGTCCAGCTCCGCCCATCTTGGGTCCGGCCGCGAACACACTTCGCTTGACAGGCGTGTCGGGCATGACCTTGGGTCCTCCCGAGATCTGCTGGCTCGCGACTGCGTTTGCAAGCGCCTCAGCGACGTCCGCCCCGAGGAACTCGAACGCACTTGTCTGCGCGACCGGTCCTCCACCCATGCCTCCGCCGCCAGCTGTCGGCCAGCCGCTGTTGGAGACCAGAGCCTCGCAACCGGGGGTGACGAGCTCGTCGTCCGACCTCGGCTGGTCAGAGAAGAGTGTCGAAGGAATGTTGAGATGCGGGAGGGAGAACTTTGACGACGAGAGGGACGGCTTTGTGGCGGGCGAGTCGGCGAACGAGTTGTCGTGCTCGAGCGCGATCCCAGAGTCTCGCGGCTTGAACTTGCGCCCGAGCGCAGACTTGGTCGCGAAAGCGGCAGCCAGCGGCTTGGCGTTCATGATCGCGTCGTGGTTCTTGAACGACGCAGGCGCAGATCGATTGAGGGATGGATCCGACTTTGAGTTGGCCGAGCTGGGTGGGCGGTGGCCATGGCCGTGGGATTGGTTGACTGAGAGGTGGGTGAGCGAGGCAGACTGCTGCAGCGGCGGTTGACCTGGCGCGGCAGAGAGACCCGACTTCTGTCCGCTCGAGCGAGAGATGTGCTGGGTCGCTCCGAGGTTGAACGGGCTGCCCTCGTTCGACGGCTTGCGCGCATGCAGCGGTCCCTTGCCTCCCGAGTTGTTGAGCAGCGAGCCCCTGCGCACTCTGCTGGTCGGCTTGAGCGTCGCTGTCGGGGGCTGGTTCTCGCGAAGGTGAAGGTTGTCGAGACTGACGGCCTTCTTGGATCCGAGCAGTTGCGACGGTTGCGAGGACGAGGCGCCGTTCGAGACCGAAAGGAAGTTTGGCGAGGGTGGCAGCGTGCCCGGGTGCATCGCATCGAACCTGACTGCTCGCGAGGGGAACGGACTTGCAGCGGACGACGGGAAGAGGAAGCCGGACGAGGTCTTGGGCGGCCGATGTTGACTGTCTGTCGACGAGGTCGACGAGTTGAGGAAGATGTTGTCCGACCCGTCCCGTGAAGGACCACCGACTGACGCGTTCAGATCCTGCTCGGTCAGAGCACGCTGATGGGGGCTTGATGCTCCGAACGAGGGGAACGAGAGCGGCTTGAGCTTTGAGGTCGCGGTCAACTCGTCCTCCGAGTCAGGTCCGCCCGCGTCCATCCCGCTGAACAGGCCGAGCCCATCCCTTGACCTCGACGGTCCTGCGTCCAGCCCTGCCGAGAACATGTCTCCGTCAAAGGCGAGCGACTTTGAGTTTCGCATCCGGTCAGCGGACGCGCCCGAGGCTGGCCGCTTTCCTCGTCCGAGGGCCCTGCCGAGAGAGCGCGAGTGCGAGAGCTGGGCGCCCCGCTTGATGGGCGAGTCCTCGTACGAGAAGTTGAGCATCTGGGCAGGGTTGTCCGTTGTTCGTCGGAGCGAGGCGGACGCTGGGATGGCCGAGGTGGACGGGAACGAGGTCGTCGATGTTGAGTTGGCCGAGGATGTCGTGTTGTGGAGGGGGAGCGACGGCAGAGCCCAGGTCATCTGAGGAGGACTCGGAGACCATCCTCCGTCTCCAGACAGGTCAGGACTCTCCTCCTCGCCATCGTAGCCTGCGTTCATCCGCGGAGACGACTGGCTCATGAGCGAGTCTCCTCCTCTGAGCCGATGGGAGCGCGCTACCGAGGAGGGGGCTGGACGAGCGAGGGAAGGAGAAGCTGAACCCATCACCAGGTCATCCTCCAATCCACACATCTCCTGGTCCTCGAGCTCAACAGGAGCACCCGTTCTGGATGTAGACACAGCTGGTGATCCGCCGTACCAGGTCGTCGCTCGTCGATGCGGGGACGCCGAGGGAGGAGCCGGCTTGGAAGAGGCCTCACCTCGGCGAGCGAAGGACGCGTGCGTAGGTGTATGCTGCTGTCGACCAGTGGGAGACACGAACGGGTCGAACGAGGAGGTAGGTAGATGAGCCTTGGTGGGAGTGGATGCGTACATGGCCGTCATCGGTCGAGGTGGGCGAGGGTGGGGAGGAGGAGGGTAGGTGTTGACTGAGCGAGGTCAGGTCGGGAGGAGCGCGTGTTGTCGGTTGGAGGAGAGGGAAGCCTATCCTCGAAGGAAGGCAGGTTTGATTTGGTTCGTCCCACTGGCTACAGAGGGTGGTTGCGAATCTGTACACGGACAGGAGGGATGACGGAAGGGGCACGGAACGGAAGGCTGGTGGTTAGGGAGGGTCGAGCGAAGGCGAGGGCGCAAGGTTCAAAGGGGCTGGCAGAGAGCCGATTCGTTTGTCCGCTCGCTCAGGCTTCCTTTTCATCCCTCGCACGAGACCGACACCACACCGGCCAGCTGACAGTATACCACTCCATCATGACACGTGAAATCAGCAGGTATGCGGCTTCGATGAGCGTCCCAACCAGAGGTCATCCTCCTTTGCGATACTTCCAAAATCCTTCAGAGGACTCGTCGCTCGCGTCGACGCGCGTGTCAGCTCGGAGAGGAAAGTATCCTGTTCATCCCGGCAGGCACTCTTTCGCGCGACTGTTGCCTTCGATGGCCAAGATGGGATCTCATGGGAGGATGTAACAAAGAGAGAGAGAGAGGAAGAAGAACGATTGAACAAGGCGATAAAGCAGGAGGGAAAGGCCGAGGTAGTTCCACACGCGACCTCCTTGTTGTTCTCGAAGCGAGCCTTCCACCAATCCGCTCTAGCGAGCATGAGCTTTGTCCCTTTCGGCCGCCGGGATTCGAGTCTGTCCATGTCTCGTCCCACGGACAGGTCTGAGAGTGCTGCAGCCGATAGGGAGTACCAACCGAACGCGAGGGGATCAACCACGCCAAAGAGAGGGGCCAGAGATCGACGATACCGATCGAAGGACGAACATGAGCAATCATCGTCCATCAGCACACACTTGTCCTTTCTCGAACGTGAGCACGCCCCGAAGCGTTGAACGCAAGTGTTCTTGGATCGACAGAAGGTGTGATTAGGCATCAAGATTGAGCTACGCGATGGTGGCGCCGCCCCTCGTCTTGCCCTTCGCCTTCGAGCCGACCGAGCGAGGGACAAACGCTAGCGATGCTGACGCCAGAGAGCTCGTCAAGCTATCCATAGCCGAGTCGGTGTCCGGTCCGGCAGTACTCGCTGGCGAGATGATGTGTGGGGGTGCGTCTCGGGCGAGAGACGGGGAGGTCGATGCGCTCAATTCGACGTCCGCCGAGGACTGATGGGGTCCTGACTCGGTCGACTCTGGCTTTTGCTTAGCCGAGTTTTGCTTAGCCGAGGTTGAGGTTGATGTCTGACTTGTGGGTTGTCGGATTGTAGACGAGTCGTAGTCTGGTCGAAGAAGCGAGGCGGCCGGTCCCTGGGTCCGAAGCAGCGGCCCGATCTACGGAGGAGAGAATCCAGTCATGAGGAAAGACTAAGGACAATGCAGTGAAGTACGACTTACACCTTCCTTGACGACCGCGAAGAAGTACGTCTTTGGGAACCCATGGGCGTCGATCGCGTGCAGCCTTCGTCCTTTCGGCGTGTGTGACTTCTTGTCACAGCTGGCGAGGTAGCAGCCATACTGCAGATGAGACAGGGGTCGTATCAGTCCATGCGCTACATGCCCGGAAAGGAACGAGAGAGACTGACAGTGCGTTGTCCCTGATCACGTTGAACGGCCAGCATCGGGTCGTGGAACTCGGCAAAGTGCTGCAGTCAGAAGAACATAAGAGTCAGCGATACAGGAGATGAAGCGACAAGGCTGATGAAGACTTACGAGGTCCATGAGCCGCTGTTCTGGGAAGATTGCCCCACATCGACGACGGTGAGCTCGCGACTTGCCCTTGCTGTCTCCTCCCGGTCCGCGCTCGCCTCCTGCTGAACTCGCGTCGACCTCGCACTCGCACACGAGAGAGTGCAGCTTCCTATAGTGCGACTCGACCTCTTCCGCTGAGGCGAACGTCGGTGGGTGAGAGTCGCAGGTGGGTGGGAGGGAGCATGTGAAGGACGACGAGGCGAGAGCTGGAGGCAGCCGGGACAGCTTGGATGCAGGCGATGCTGACGGACGTGCAGACGTAGACGGCGACGACGTGCTCGACGAGGTTGACGCCGAGGAGGATGAAGAGGCCGAAGAGACTGATCTCTGTCTCTTGAGCATGGTGGCCGATGGAGGGTCGACCTCAGGTTGAGTCCGAGAGGTGAGCTTGGCCGTTCGGACTTCGGGACGGCAGATTGACAGTCCGACCCCTCACCATCACCATCGCAGCTCAGCAGAAACCGGCAGTCTGGCAGCATTCTCATCAGATCTGCCACAGCAACATACAAACCCATCTCAACCGAACCTGCCACCTCTGACGTCCCCGGACGTCCTCGGCCTGCCATGAACGCGACATTCCACTCTACCCCTCCTGCCGCCCAGCACATGGCCGACCACGTCCTCGCTAGACTCGCAGCTCATCGAGAGAAGCACTCGGTCAACGCGACCATCCCGCCTCTCTTCGTAGGAGTGCAGGGTCCTCAGGGAAGCGGTACGTGATCACAGTGGCAGCGACGCTCGTCCGAGGCGGTCAAGCTCACCGCTGTCTCGTCCCTCGCACCCTCGGCTGACCACCTCGCATCTGCTCCCCACCGACTACAGGCAAGACGTACCTGACCGAGCACCTCACGGACCTCCTCACCTCTCCTCCTCACCATCTGTCGGTCGCCGTCTTCTCGACGGACGACCTGTACCTGCCCCACTCTGGTCTGGCCGCGCTCGCGACCTCTCACCCGGAGAACAAGATGGTCCATGGACGCGGACTGCCCGGAACACACGACCTCCCGCTCGGACGCTCCCTCCTCACCACACTCCTCGCCAAGGGCGGACGACAGACACACAAAGCCGAGCAGACACCCGAAGAGCTCGACCCGACCCCCGCGCTCGCCTCGATGCCCCGTCCACTCGTCTACCTCCCCTCGTTCGACAAGTCCCAGTTCAACGGCGAGGGCGACCGCGCTCCCGAATCAAGCTGGAACCCTGTGCACGGACCGGTAGAC
The DNA here is from genome assembly GCA_036245725.1 of Mrakia hoshinonis. NCBI lineage: Eukaryota > Fungi > Basidiomycota > Tremellomycetes > Cystofilobasidiales > Mrakiaceae > Mrakia > Mrakia hoshinonis. The sequence goes on from BTPH01000198.1 coordinate 339,562, forward strand.
GTGGTCATCCTCGAGGGGTGGTCGCTCGGGTTCCGACCTCTCGACGAGCGCATGCTCGTGAGGAAGTACGCGATCGCCATGGCTGAGGCGTCGGTCAAGGGCGCGGGAGTAGACATGAACGAGGGAGAGTACGCAGAGGGTGTGCCGCAGGACGAGGTGGAGATGGCGGTCGAGGAAGAGGAGAGGACGCCGGCGTTCTTGCAGCATGAGTTGGAGGCGATCGTCGAGGTCAACAACTATCTCGCCGAGTACGTCGAGAACTGGTATGGCTTCTTTGAGGTGTTCATCCAGGTCAGTCCAAGTCTCTCGAGCTCGTTACAGCCGTCGTCTGACATTTCTCTCACTTCGTCCTGCAGATTGTCCCTCCCGCGCTCTCGTCCATCTACCGGTGGCGTACCCAGCAGGAGCATCACCGTACGCCTATCGACACTCTCTCTGCCCCACATCACGATCTGACGACGCTCCGTTACACCTGTTATCCCTCGCAGTCCAATCAAAGACCTCCAACCCCTGCATGACGGACGCCCAAGTGATCGCGTTCGTGGACCGGTACATGCCCGCCTACGAGCTCTTCCTCGAGGGTGTCCGCTCGCCCGAGGCTCGCTGGCACGGCGCAGGACTGGCCGTTCAGCTCGGAGAGGAGAGGGAGGTCATCAACACGAGTCAATTCTAGACGTGCAGGTGCAGGTGCGTATCTTATGCTCGTTCATGTCTGTCCGAAGCGGACCAGGATCGAGAGAGGGATCATCAAGCATCAAGCATCAACCGTCCAAGCTGCGGTAAGCACCGTGTCTTTTTACCGATCAATCATCTACGCGCATCTCTACTACTTCCGCTCCCCCTTCAGACCAGACTCAGTCTACCTCTATCTAAAGCAGCATCGCGACGGCACCCACGGCGACAACTCCGAGTCCACCTCCGACGACGGCGGATCGACCTGCTCCGCTGGTAGGGGCGGCAGACGCGGCAGCGACCTCAGCGGATGCTGAGGCGGCGGCGATCGAGGACAGGGCAGGGTTGGCGTTGCCTCGGGTCCTGCAGGGCGGATGGGAGGGATATTGGTCAGCATGGGGGTGGGAGGTGAAGGGGAGAGGGCGTAAGGAGGGACTGACTGGGTGGAGAGGGTGACGTTTTGGCAGAAGTGGTCGGTCGAGACGTAGGCAGAGTTCTCAACAAGAGTGACGTCGGCGCACTCGTAGAACTGAAGGAGAGCGAAAGGACAAATGAAGGTGAGTCCAAGCTCGTATCCCACCCAACTTCAAGGATGTGTACTAACCGTCGTGTTCTGCGGTCCCGAAGTGTACCAAAGCTGCATCGTCACATCGTCCCCAACCTTGAGTCCCCTCGCTCCAAAGTCCGGCTGGTTGACACATCGGCTGCCCCTGTAGGCCTGGGTGATGTTGGTCGACAGCGGGGAGAAGTCGTCGTTCGACTTGGGGTCGGCGATGTTCGTGTAGCGAATGTGGACGTCCTTGGCGTCTCGGGTCAGGTTGAGCGCGATGGAGGCACCGGAGGAGATGGGGAAGGGGGAGCGACCTCCGACGGCGAAGCCCTGGCAGGGGGCGATGGTGTGGGTGTCGACCGAGGCGATCCCTCGGGGAGGAGGGTAGGTCATCTGGACTGGGAGAGGGAATGGTGCGAGATGCACAGGTCAGTACTCGAGGCTCCCTTTGGGACTCCGTGGGACGAATCAATGGACACATACTGATGGGCACAGTGGGGGCAGCAGCGCGCGCGAGGGCGGCGAGGGCCAGGCAGAGAAGGGAGGACTGGGCAAGCATGAGAGGCAGAGTCGTGGCGGAAGGCGTGAAGGAGAGCGTGAAGGAGAGGTTGAAGAGGAAGAGTGAGATCGTGGTTGCTGGAGAAGAAGGACCACAGCCCGTCGCAAAAAGAGGCAGAGAACGGCGAATCGGCTTCGGAAGGTGCGCCACCCAATCCAGTCTCTCCGTCCGACTCTCCGACGTCCCACTCATCCCTCCGCCCGCCTAGCTAGCGAGTTCCAAGCCCTCCGGCATCGTTCATCTCGCGCTGGTCGCCCATCTGATAGGCGGGAGATTGCCCGGCGTGCGCGTCAAGCATCCGCGACATGTGCCAAGGGCGGTCTCTACGGGGCCCAACGCGTCGAGTGCTCGTCCCTGTCTTTTGACTCGTCCATGCACCTCGCCCAGCCAAGACGAACGACCCCTGGCTCGGTCAAAGATGCTCATAAGATAAAGTGCTCCTTGGCCTTTGTTCGGATGAGGGACCCGTCGCGCTGCCCTGTCCGCTTCATCGGGCGGGATCGGTCGTGCCACTGGTCGGGGATCTGCCTTTCTTTCTCGACACTATCCCCCATCGTCTGTCCTCGTCCCCCCTCTCACTCTTACGACTTCACGATCATGCTCGCCGCTCCTCTCCCTTCCCTTCTCGCTTCCGTGTCTGTCGTGTCCGCCGCTTCGGTAGTGAGCTCACGCGCGGACACAAACACGGCTTTCGGTGAGCTTCTCTCTTTGCTTGTCAGCCTTTCTGTGATCTTGCTCGAGTGTGTCTGACTTTTCGACCCTCCTTTTTCACCAGCCAAATTTGAGCACCCTCCCTCTCGAGGAAGTCACCGGGTTTCGTCGAACATCGGTCCCTGTCAAGGGGTACGTTTGCTCTCGTCTCCGCTTGCCCGTTCCACGACTCCACTGATGCCGGTTGGATATCCTATCAGATCTCGATGGGAGGCCGATTTGACTTCCCCGTCTCCAAGGGTGGCCAGATCACGCTCTCAACCATCCAGGACATTAAGAACCTCGAGTTCAAGACCGCCACGGACCCAAAGGCGGCTTCGGTGTCCGACTTTACGTCCACTGGAACGACGCTCGGCTCATGGGTCAGTCCATATGATCAGAACGTGCCGCCGCCGCTGAGCGATTGCTGACCCGTGCCTCCGTTCTGTCGTTCCACCCGACAGGGTGCCGGTTCGACGTGCTTTGACGCACCCGACTTCTCCGGTCTCGGCTACAAGGCTGGCGATAAGTTGACGATGATGATGACATACCAATCGGGATCGGAGAGCACGAACTACTGTAGGTCGTCCTCCGATCGAATGTCGTTGCCGTGCTGTTGCGCGGGTGCTGATCCTGCCGACTTTGGACCCTCCCAGACGAGTGCGTCGACCTTGATCTCGTCGCCGATGCGTCCTACGTGCCCCACTCATTCTCGTGCTCCAACTCGTCCACCTCAAAGCCAGCGTGAGTGGCGTCATCTGCACCGGATGCGTCCCCATCGGGTGCTGACGTCGCCGCAATCTTCGCCCACAGTCCTTCAACCCCCACGACCTCAACGGACGTCACCACCGGCTCCTCTGGCTCGTCCTCCGGCTCTTCTGCCTCGTCGTCTTCGTCCAAGGGCGGCATGTCGGCTGCCATCGGAGGCGTGATTGGCGGTGTCATCACCCTCGCCTTGGTGCTCGGTCTGCTCCTCCTCGCGGCCAAGACGGGTCACGCCGCGTTCGGCAAGGCGAACGCCCAGAGGTGGAAGCAACAGGCGACCGTCTTGCAGGACATCCATGTGAGTCGCTCGCAAGCTGGCCCCACCGAGCGAGAGGCGGACCGAGCTGACCCGTCCGTCTTGTTGGTGATGTGTGCGCAGGGCTCGACGACGCACTTGGACCAGAAGGGATCCACGTTCTGATTGACGTTGATTATGAAGGGCGGCGACAGAGATCGGTCCTGTCGAAGAAGGGTTATCGGTGGGGACAGCTTGATCTCATGTCCTTTGATGTCCGTATTCCGCGAGGTTTGAGGGTCGTTCTCGAGTCCGGTCCGTTCCATATCGCATGCAAGACAAGTATCAGGAGTCGCGAGTGATCCTCGACAAGAACCTCTGTAGGCGATGATGGCTGTCGAGCGAGACCGAGCTTCTGGGAGGAGGGCGGTCCATGCGCTCCGAGTTTGGGAGCTCACCCCGACCGATCATCTTCCCTCCCTCCTCCCTTCTTCCGTCCCATCCCGTGTTGAGCTCTTTGGACGCTCATCTCTTCCACGATGGCCGTCACCTCATCAGAGAAGCTTATCAAGGTCAGTGTATGCCCCCCAGTCGTTGCGAGAGGAGGATGCCTGTCCATCGCTCGAGTCCGGCCGCTCCTTCCTCCGCCCCCGCCCCGACTGACGCCTCTGCGTCCGTGTTTACATCCGCCCGTTCGCTCGTGCAGGCTGCTTGCAAGCCCAAGAAGGGCGGCATCAAGCCAAAGGTACGTACAGCCAGCCGTCCTCGTCGTTTGACCGGTCGCGTGAGCTTCAGTCGACTGACCTTTGGTCGTGGGTCGTCATCACCTTTCCTCCGCGACCTCACAGTACCTCGAGTGAGTTCCGCCTTACCTCTGCCCGACCCTCAGCTCGACCAGCAGCACACTGATCCTTTACCGCACATCTCCAGTCCGATCATCGCCTCTACGCAGGTCCCTGATGGACCCATCTCTGATCTGTGTGCCGCGCTCGCTCCGAGGATCCGGGAGCCAAACGTCGACGTCGTCTTCAAGGCGCTGCTCGTCCTGCACAACATGATCCGATCAGGAGGGACAGACAACGTACTCGAGTACCTCTCACGCATGGACGTCCTCAGACTCAAGTCGGTCGGGACAGGAGGGTTCTGGGACGGTCAGTCCGAGCTCACAGAAAGGGAGACACGTCCGCCAGAGACTTTCCACCAATCTGGGCGACGCAGAGGCTTACTCGCTACCAACTCTCTTTTGACAGGCTACCAGCACGCCGAGACCTTGACGCACTACGCGCACTACCTGCACGCGAGGATCACCGCCTACGTGAGCTCAGTCTCGCCTCCTTTGCGTCGGCCCTCGGCCCAGCTGACCGACCTCCTTTGTCCCATTTCACAGCGCGAGCTCAAGCACGACATGGTCCGTGTTCAGGCCGAGAACAATAGAGCGAGCGCCTACAGGACGCACTCGGAGGGCGCAAGTGGTCAGTCCAAGCGCAGACTCGCCCAGACTGCACCTCGAGCTTACCTTTCGCCTTTGGCCGACGACGTGCTCCTACCACAGAACGAGCTCGTAAGCTCCGATCCTTGACTGTCGAGAAGGGACTTCTCCGTGAGACGCGACAGGTGCAGAAGATCATCGACGCGCTCGTCAAGGCTCAGGTGTGTGTCTTCCTCTTCTGTCCGGGCCGGCCAGCGCTGACCCTGACGGCCTGTGCAACTTCCAGTTCTTCCGAGATGATCTGCAGGATGAGTGCACCGTACTCGCCTTCCGGATGATGGTCAAGGACCTGCTCGTGCTGTTCCAGGCCGGGAACGAGGGCATCATCAACCTGCTCGAGCACTACTTCGAGATGGAGCACAAGCAGGCTGCCGACGCGCTCTCGCTGTACAAGAACTTCTGCCAGCAGACGAAAAAGGTGGTCGAGTACCTCAAGTACGCAAAGGAGCTCAACAACGTCATCGACGTGCCCATCCCGAACCTCAAGCACGTGAGTCTTCGCCCAGCCAACTTTCGTATCTTGTCGGGTCGTCTACGTGCTCACGCAAGCCCACATATCTCTTTCTCTCCTTGCAGGCCCCCGTCTCGCTCGTCGCCGCTCTCCAAGAGTATCTGGACGATCCTAACTTCGAGGAGAACCGGGAAGAGTACAAGGCCAACAAGGGCGTCGCAGACGGCAAGTCAAGCACACCTGCCGCGTCGAAGGCTGCTGCCAAACGTGCGTGCTCGGTCATGCTCTCGTGGGATGGATCCCGAGCCTTGTACAGCTCGTATTGACGGTACACATCTTGTCCCTGCAGCCGCTCCAAGCACGACCAACCCTACGGCTTCCTCCTCGACCGCTCCTGCTCCGTCGACTCCGCCCAAAAAGGACCAAGCGCTCGTCGACTTTTTCTCGAGCATCGAGGAGAATCAGCCGACAATGTTCAACCCTCAGACCAACACTCCGACGTCTGCTTACTTCGAGCAGCAGGCAACATTCAACCCGTTCGCCGCTCGGATGCAGCAACAGCAGACTGGCTTCCAGCAACCTCAGCAGTTCGGTCAGCAGTCATCACCGTTCGGACAGCAGCAGATGCCGATGGGACTGCAGCCGCAAGCGACCGGATTCGCAGCGTTCGGTGGCGGCTTCCCTCCTCCCCAGCAGCCTCAGTTCGGACAGCCGCCTCTGCAACAGCAGCAAGGCTTCCTGCAGCCTCAAGCGACTGGGTTCAACCCGTTCCGGCAGAGCATGCTCATGCCTCAGGCGACTGGGTTCCCTCAGCAGCAACAGCATCCGATACCGCCCATGCCATCAAACGGCAACCCGTTCCCTCAACAACAGCAGCAGCAGCCTCCCCAACAGCAGCCCACCCAATCCTCGCCGTTCGACTTCCTCTCCCAACCTTCGCCTCAACATCAGCAACTCACCTCGAACGGGTTCCTGTCCTCCCAGCCCACCGGCTTCCAGTCGCCAACGCCGCTCCAGCCCCAGCCGACAGGGCACCACCCTTCGAACCCGTTCGGCCAAGTCCGGTCTGCGACCTCGCCTCCGTCCATGCAGCCGCTCGTCGCCCAGCCGACTGGCAGCAAGAACCCGTTCGCGCCCGCCGGCGGGATCGTCCCACCCATGCCGACGCGCCCTTCGGAGCCGAAGGGACCGTCTTTACACGAGCTCGCCTTCGGAGGCGGCTCGTCCGCGTTCGGAGGACAGCAGCAGCAGCAGCAGGCTCCAAACCAGAACCAGCAGCAGAACGGGGCCAGTGGTGGGACCGACATGTCCTCGCTCGCGTCCTCGTTCGCTTTCAACCGGCCATCATCTGCTGGGCCGTCGTTCGCTAGCTCCCCGACCGGCACGTCCTCCAATTCTCTCCCCTTCTCCAACAACTCTCAGCCCCATCCTCCATCAGCTCAGCCTCTCCAGCCGCAGGCAACCGGGTACGCAGGTTCGGCCGTCCAGCCGTTCAAGCCGTCCTCCTCGTTCGGCGCCTCCCTCCTCTCGAGTCTGCCGGAGGTCTCTTCGCCATCTGCCACCTCACCAGGCGGAGCCGGAGGAGGATCCTTCCTCCAGGCGCAACAAACTGGCATGCTCAACCCGTTCAGGCAGTCGTCGATGCCGTTCGCCTCCTCCTCAGGCCTGTCTTCCCAGACGACCGGCGCATCGTCCGCGTTCGGAGGCGGAGCGAGTCTGTTCGGGACCAACAACTCGGCCAGCACGGCAACATCTCCCGGGGTGTCGTCGTTCTCGAGCCCAGCGCAGACGCCGGCCTTCACGGGCGGCGCGTCGTTCTTCGGCGGAGGTGGACAAGGGCAAGGAGGTCAGCAGGGTGGGCTCGTGCCACAGGCGACGGGGCTTCCGCCGGCGTTCAAGCCGACGTCCAACTTTGGAATGAACTCGTTCGGAGGAGCGGGTGGGGCAGGTGCAGGAGGGAGCAGCAATCCGTTCGGAGCGGCGCAAGGGAACGGGCAGGCGGGAGGAGGTGGAGGGTCGTTGATCTAGTCTAATCAGTCGGTACGGTCAGATGCGTGTGCGTTCAGTAGGTGCTGCGTCGGCAGAAGAAACTTCGGGTCAGTTGCTACAGTATGTCCATGATCTCCTAGTGCCTTCCGATGGTCTGCGAGCGCTTCGTGACAGCGAAGCCGAACAAGCATCCGCACACTCGCCCTGAGTCGGTTGCACAAAGCTATGACCATAGGCCAAAGCTCCCAAAGATCCATCTCCCTACCTTCAAAGTGAGCGCTAGTATGCTCGCATCGGTCTTGCCCTCTAGAAGGCCGGGCAGACACCCACACGATGCCGGATAAGGCGAGCTGACGGTGCCGGAGATGTCCGTCCAGCTTGAAAAGAGCCCATCTGCCCTCGTGCTCGCATGGAGCCCGCAACGACGACCCCATCTCATCCCAACACTCTCCCAACATGCCCGCCCTCCCTCTTCACGACGGGCCCGAGTCCTCGCCCTCTCGCCGGTCTCGGTCTCCGCTCGTGCTGCTCCTGATCCTGCCCGTGCTCGCGGTCGTGCACATCGCCTCGCCTCTCTCCCCGCTCTCAGGCCTGTCCTCGTCGACCTCGGCATCATCCGCCGTCGACTGGTCGAGCTCGGCTGGATCCCTGGACTCGATGCGGGCCAAGTGTCCCGTGCAGGGGAAGCCGCTCGTGCCCAGGAGGGAGCTCAAGCTGCCGGACGGCTATCGCAAGCAGTCTGCAGAGAGGTTGTCCGCCGCCGTCGTGAGTGCATCATCAACTCTTCTTCGCTCTCCGCCTGTATCAGCTGGCGCGAGAATGATCTCCCAGGATGCTCGAATGCCAATCCCGGGCCAGCAGCGGCCTGACGAGCTGTCGCTCTCTGTGACGAGCAGGTCGGGTGAGCTCGGACGAGTGCTGAAGCGCTGACCTGCCCTGTCTCGCACTCCTCTCGACAGCAAATTCCCACCATCTCGTACGACGACAACGGCCCTCCTACCGAGGATCCTCGATGGAAGCCGTTCTACGAGTTCCAGGACTGGCTGCAGGAGACGTTCCCTCAGGTGTTTGAGAGCCCGCACGTCACGCTCGAGAAGATCAACCACCTCGGACTCCTCACGACCGTCCAAGGGTCAGACAAGTCCCTCAAGCCACTCCTCCTACTCAGTCACTACGACGTCACTCCTGCGCCTCTGGAGACGTACGATCGATGGACGGTGAGTCTGCGCGTACAGGCGAAGGTGGACGCGTCAAGAGGGACATCGAGCTGACCGCGGCGTGTCTCTCTCGACTGGAACCAGCACCCTCCTTTCTCCGGCTTCATCGATGACGAGTACGTCTTTGGTCGAGGAGCGCAAGACGACAAGACGCTCCTCGTCGCACAGTACGAGGCCCTCGCCATCCTCCTCTCCGACCCGTCCTACAGCCCACGCCGAACGGTCATCCTCTCGCACGGCTTTGACGAAGAGGAGGTCTTTGCCCGTCAAGGTGCCGGCCGGCTCGCTCCCTTCCTCGAGGACCGCTACGGCAAGGACTCGATGCTGCTCGTCATCGACGAAGGAACATCGCTCGACAACGATGTCTGGGGAGCCGAGTTCGCCGTCCCCGCCACCTCCGAGAAGGGCTACCTGGACGTCAAGATCACCGTCGGCACCGCAGGGGGACATTCGTCCGTCCCTCCTTCGCACTCGGGAATTGGTATCATGGGACGGATCACCAGCGCGATCGAGGACAACCCATACGAGACGTCCTTCACCGCCGACGACCCTCTCCTCGGCTTCCTCGGATGCAGCGCCGAACACTCGCCCAAGTTCCCCAAACCATGGAAGAAGCTTCTCGCCGGAGGACACAAAGGATGGCAGACCCTCTCGCACGAGTTCGGCAAGGCCGGTCCCGCCCAGCACGCTCTCGTGTCGACCACCCAGGCAATTGACGTCATCAACGGAGGAGTCAAGGTCAACTCGCTCCCGGAACAAGTGTCAGTCCTGATGAACCACCGGATCGCCTTCTCATCCAACATCTCGGCGGTCCAGCAACACCTCGCGGACACGATCGCTCCCGTTGCAAAGAAGCACGACCTCCACCTCTCGGCCTTCTCCAAGGAAGCCGGCACCGACTCCAACGAGCAGCTCGGCGGTCGCTACATCAAGATCGAGACCTTCGGCCTCCCTCTCGAACCCGCGCCTCGCTCACCCCTCTCCGGCGGGGTGTGGGACTTGTTCTCCGGCTCGATCAAACACGCGTTCCCCACCTCTGACGGGTCAGACCGGATCGTCTCGCCCTTCTCATCCACGGGGAACACGGATACGAAGGTGTACCACCCTCTTTCGAGGAGTGTGTTCAGGTTCATGGGTGCTGCGCCGCATAAGGGGAAGGATGGGAAATCAGGACGACCGGGGAACGCGCATACCGTCGACGAGGCGACGAGTATCGATAGCCATCTGAGTATCATCAAGTGGATCCATACGATGGTGCAGAACGCGGATGCGTATGATGGGGAGCAGTAGGAGATAGGTTTGATGTAGGGACTCGGAAGTGTGGGTTGTTCTGGGCGGTCAGGGTCCTTGTAGCGTAGATGATCGATTTGTATGCCCGCTGTGTTCTTTTGAGTTCGAGTTGGGTACGGGCAGGGCGAGAAGGTGTATTTCCAGAAGAGTGAGAAGAGTGAACACCAGGGACCCCGGTAGGCTAGTCAGTCAAAACGCTACCCCGGGTCCCTTCTCGCGAATAGCCTTTCCTTGTTCCGCGTTCCGATACAAAAGTCTCAGCGTGTGCCTGGTGGTGGGTCAATTCCCTTAGGTAGTTAGGCTAGGATACTATGTTTTTGCTATGCGCGCAGCCAGATGGCTGGTAAAGGGACGGACGGTCCAGATCGCAATCCGGACCGAGGGCTGCCTCGCTTACTTCCTCAAGACCAACGTCTACTTTTTGCCGAAGTTTCGTAAATCATCGTCAAAGCACCCCATCTTACTCATCCATCTCCTCCTCCGAGTCCTCTCCATCGCTCTGCACCCCAATCAACCCCTGCCCACTCTCCTTCGCCTCCTTCAACTCCCTCCCAGCCTTCCTCAACCTCTGTCCGAACGCCTTCCTCGCTCCCGCATTGCTCGCCAGGTCCCAGACCTGCAGCTTCGCCTTCGATCCTGCCGCAGCAAGCGTCAAAGGCGTATCCGGGCTGAAGTGCACCGAGAAGACCTTTCCGACTCCCAGGTCGCGCGAGGTGACGAGCGAGACCTCTCGCTTGCCGGTCGTGTCCTCGTTCTCGTTGATGTTCCAGAGCTTGACCATCTTGTCGGTTCCACCCGTGGCGAGGCAGCCTCGGACGTGCGGGGAGACGTCGAGGGAAGAGGCGGCTCCCTCGTGCGCGGAGAGGGTGAACTTGGCGGCGGTAGCTTTGGCGGTAGGGTTGTTGAGGAGGTTGGAGGACGAGAGCTTTCGGGTGTCGAAGTTGAGAATGAGCCCGGACTCGAGCGAGACGTAGAACGCATGCGAGTCAAACGGATCCCACTTGAGCGCCTCGACATCGCTGCCGACGAACGCTCCGACCCCGCTTCCCGGTGCTCGAGTGTCCCACGTTCGGACCGTTCGATCGTATGATCCCGTCAACAGCACCGTCGGATCCGTCTTGTTCCACTCAACAGCCTGAACCTTGTCCTGGTGCAGGTCGAAACTTCTCACGGCCGGCTCTGTGCTCGGCCGACTGAGGTCCCACAGCTTGACGGTCTCGTCCGCACTGGCCGAGGCGAGCAGACTCCTGTGCTGCGTGTTCCACGCCAACGAGAGCACAGCGTCGACGTGATGGTTCGGGTTGGCCGTTCGCGCCTTGACGAGCTTCTTCTTCTTCTTTCCGGTGCCGAGCGCGACGGGGACGTGCTGCTTGGACTCGTCCGGTCGGCCGAGGAGCGCGTCAGGGTACAGGCCGTCGACCGTGTCGAGCGACCAGATCTCGATCTCGGGGTCAAACGTTCCGACGGCGATGTAGGATCCGTGCGTCTTGGACGGTCCTGCGACTCCGTTGTTGCTGTTTTCTGATGAGCCGTTGTTTGGTGGGAAGTCAAGCCACTCGAGGCAGAGCGGGAACGCGGGGAGCATGAGGTCGTGATGGACGTAGAGGTTCTCCTCCGACTCGTCGTACACGTGGATCTCGAGCTGGGACAGGTCGTCCTCGGTCTTGGCGGTGATGAGCAGGTTGTCGGTAGGCAGAACCTCGAGGTCCTCGCGCTCGAGATCATCCTCGTTCTGAAGGAGTCAAGACGGAGCGGGCGTCAGCAAACTGGTAGATCACAGTTCAGAAGCACTACCGAGACAGCAGCGGTAGCAGGGACGCGCGCGAACGCATATTCGACGGGCTGATGTATGCGGGGGCAAAGAGCGGGGAAGAGCTTGGACGAACCTCCTTGAGGGTGATGAACGGGTCGTCCTCTGCATTTCGGTAGTACGTCAACCCCTTGATGTTGCTGAACACACCAGTGGCTGTAAAGAGTGAGAGGTCAGCGAGAGGTTGGGAGCCTGAGGCGGGTGAGTGGCGACTGACCGGCTCCCTTGGACTCCTCCTCGTCGTAGGTGTCGAGGTTGTACGCCGACAGGTCGTTCGGGTCCGCAGGCCCAGCAGGAGGGGCGGCAGCCTTGTCCTCCTCTCCGTCGACAGCCATCGAGTCGTCTTCGTCTCCAGACTTTGACGCGTTCGAGTCCTCATCCCTGTAGGCGGAGCGAGGCGGCAAGGTCAGCTCGGAATCCTTCCTCGAGCTCACCCCTCCTGCCGACATGGCACCCGCACTTTCCCACCTCGGAGCTGCAGGGAAGCGAGACTTACGATTCCCATCCCTCGTCGTCAATCTTGCCGTCTGCGTCCTCTGCCATGACAATGTTCTTGCCCTCCGCCTTCTCGAGGGCCTCCTTTGCGCCCTCGAGCTCTGTCCGGGCGAGCGCCGACACTCGGGCGAGCTCCTTCTCGTCCAGCTGGTACTTTGCCGGGTGACGCTGAGAGCGACCCTGAGGGACCCACGCAAGCGCAGAGATGAGGGCAGACATGGTGAGTGGGGGTGAAGTGGCTAAGGGATGGGTGGCCGTTGGGAGCTCGGGAGCTGACCTTCGAATTTCTCGTTAACCCGGAATCGTAATGGGACGCGAATTGAGTAGTCTACAACCTGGGCTCGCGAGCGGCGAGGTGAGGTCAATCTCCCTCTCACACCCACTCCCTCTTCTGTCCCTCCCTCCGTCTTCTTTGCCCGCCATGGCTTCCGACCCTCGAATGTCTCAACGCGAGGCCTTCAACATCAACGCAGTGAGTCTTGTCCCATGACGCGGAGGAGAGAGAGCGACCAGCTATCTGTAGGCTCATCGCTTCCCTCGTCCCCCTGTTCCTGTCTGCGTGTAGGCTGCTGCCGTCAAGGAGTACAACGTCGAGCCCAGAGTCGGTAAGTCAAGCTCTTCTCTCTTGCGACTGCCTACAGGTGCACTGACACTTCTTCTCGTCGTGCGTGCAGACTACCGAACGGTGTCTGGTGTGAACGGGTACGTCCGACCCCCTCAGCTCGCCCTTGCTTGGCCTCTCGCGCGCTGACATGAGCTCACTCGACACTCTACAGACCTCTGGTCGTCCTCGACAACGTCAAGGTACGTCTCACCTTTAGCAGTGCTCTTCTCGCTGCTCTGGGTGACACGACCCAGCTTGAAGCTGAGCTGACGGTTTCGCCCCTCTGCTGCCCATCTCAGTTCGCTTCCTACAACGAGATCGTCCAGCTCACCCTCCCGGACGGGACCAAGCGAGGAGGACAGGTCCTCGAGGTGTCGGGAAAGAAGGCTATCGTCCAGGTACGTCCACTACGGCTCTACTGAGGGAAGGAGGAGCGAGCGAGGTCCAGGGGCGAAGGGGAGGGAGCGACCGCAGGCGTCGCCCCTCAGACCTGACGCACGAGCGTCCATCAAGCTAGACTCGCCCTGCCTCGAAAGAGTGGCTGAATGTATGGGGGCGAAGTCGAACGTGTCAAAGATTCCTTGCTGACCTCGTCTGCTCTGTCGTTGTGTTTCCAGGTGTTCGAGGGAACGTCGGGTGTGGACGTCAAGTCGACGCACGTCGAGTTCTCTGGGTCCGCCATGAAGCTGCCCGTCTCGGAGGACATGCTCGGTCGAATCTTCAACGGATCAGGTAACCCGATCGACAAGGGACCCAAGGTGTTTGCCGAGGACTACCTGGACATCAACGGTGAGCACAACCTCGTCCCCCTCCTGGGTCGTCATGAGCTCGTTTCCTGCCTAGCGCCTCTCTCCGGGGTGTCACGTCTTCGGACTCAACGCCTGTTTGAGCTGCGCACATACTGAACTCGCTGTTCGTTTGCTCGTTTGCTGCTCATCTCGCGCAGGATCTCCCATCAACCCTTACTCTCGAATCTACCCCGAGGAGATGATCCAGACCGGAATCTCGACCATCGACACCATGAACTCGATCGCCCGAGGACAGAAGATTCCCATCTTCTCCGCCGCCGGACTGCCCCACAACGAGATCGCCGCTCAGATCTGTCGACAGGCTGGTCTCGTCAAGCGACCGGGATCGACCAAGGGCGTCCACGACGGCCACGAGGACAACTTCTCGATCGTGTTCGCCGCCATGGGAGTCAACATGGAGACCGCCCGGTTCTTCAAGCAGGACTTCGAGGAGAACGGATCGCTCGACCGAGTCACGCTGTTCCTCAACTTGGCCAACGACCCGACCATCGAGCGAATCATCACCCCTCGTCTCGCGCTCACCACCGCAGAGTACTACGCCTACCAGCTCGAGAAGCACGTCCTCGTCATCCTTACCGACATGTCGTCGTACGCCGATGCGCTCCGAGAGGTGTCTGCCGCACGAGAGGAGGTTCCCGGTCGACGAGGATACCCTGGTGAGTTCGACCGTCATGCTCGCGAAAAACGATCGTGTGCTGACGCCGTCTTTCTTCGTATCTTCGTCTGCCAGGATACATGTACACCGATCTTTCGACCATCTACGAGCGAGCTGGACGAGTCGAGGGACGAAACGGATCCATCACCCAGATCCCCATTCTCACCATGCCCAACGACGGTCAGTCTGCGTTCCATCTGGTCTCATCTCTTGCACGTCACTGACTCGCATCCGTCCATTCTCCGGCCACAGACATCACCCATCCCATTCCTGATCTTACTGGTTACATCACGGAGGGCCAGATCTCGGTCGACCGACAGCTTGACAACCGACAGATCTACCCGCCCATCAACGTCCTCCCGTCGCTGTCGCGACTGATGAAGTCTGCCATCGGAGAGAAGCTCACGAGGAAGGATCACGGAGATGTGTCGAACCAGCTGTACGCAAAGTACGCCATCGGAAAGGACGCGGCGGCGATGAAGGCCGTCGTCGGAGAGGAGGCGCTCAGCCCAGAGGACAAGCTCGCGCTCGAGTTCCTCGAGAGGTTCGAGAGGGACTTTGTCGGTCAGGGTAAGCATACATCCTCGACCGAGACCCAGAAATTTCGCCGTGACTGACTCTGCTTTCTCTCTGCTTCATCTTTATCAGGTGCCTACGAGTCTCGAACAATCTTTGAATCGCTCGACCTCGCTTGGGACCTGCTGAGGAAGTTCCCCAAGGAGTCGCTCAACCGAATCTCGCCCAAGATTATGCAGGAGTTCTACACGAGGAAGCCGAGTTCCAAGCCGGGGAACAAGGACACGCGAGACAACGAGGAGGACCTGCTCATCTGAGGGAGCACCCGGTGAGGGGCTTTGCGGCATCATGACGACGAGGGACGAGGGCTAGCTACGATTCTCAATACATATCACTTTCACTCTCATCCCGGTCAGCTCGCGTGCGACGAAATCGTGTCGTCATATCCCAGTCGAACCTGAAAGCACGCCTCGACGGTCGTCACCAGCCAGATGGCCTCTGGACGGTCAGCCAATTGTTCCGCATTTCCCTGCCGCCCTTTCCGGAGACGTACTGACCCGAGATCTCTACTGCATATCGATGCGCCAGATGTTGGCTCTTGCTACGTTGAACGCCTGCAAACTCAACGTGACCAAGTCGTCATCGGAAAGGTTGTGGCCGCCATTGCACCGTCGTCGCAAGGAGGACCTTTCTTTCCGAGCAAGAGGACCTTGAGAATCGCTTCTTGGCATCTTGACTAAGAGAGACGAGGCACAGCGCTCAATGCATGTAACTCTCATTCATACTCTCATGCTGGTCAGGTCAGCGCGTGTGTGGCGTCACGACGCGATATCTGGTCGGCATCTCGCCATCTGTTCCGCTTCATGCTGGTGCGCAAGACATCTCGGTCCGGCAAATAGAGCTCTGATCGCCTGACCCTTGCTGTGATTCAGTCTGCTGTTGTTCGCGCTCTTTCCGTCTGTGCGCGTAGGAGACAGCCGAAGGATCACGCCCGCGTGGTGCAGCGAGGACCGCGCGGGTGTAGACCGGACGACGGCCGCTTATCGAGAGATGACTCCCACCCACCACCATCTCTCAAGACCCACAGAACAACCAGCCCATCTCAACCTCATCTCAAGACTCGTATCGACATGGGAGCCGCACCATCCAAGCCCGAGGCCGTCCAGCCTGCTGTGCCCGAGAAGCAGACGCTCGCGTTGAGCTCGTACACGGCTCAGGAGTCGAACGGCAAGCCGACCGGGCCTCCTCCGACGGCCGAGCTCGCTACCTCAAAGATCGATACGTGGCAGAAGGACTTTGAGAAGGGTGCGTGCTTGACTGCACTGTCTGCTGACGTGTCCGGCTCGAAGGAAGCGGACCGGATGGGTGAGCTCGGCTGACCTCGCGCCCCTCTCTCCCTCCTGTCGGCCATCTCCAGACCCCAAGAACAAACTCGCTCAGACGATCCTCTCTCACACCGACATCCCCACCGCTCTCCTCTCACGATCCACCCAGGTCCGAGACCAGCATGTGTACAACACTCAGCTAAAGCATGACTCGACGGTCGTCACCAACCAGATGGCCTCTGGACGGTCAGCCCCATATTCCGCATCTGCCCGCCTCCTTTTGCGGGGACGTACTGACCCGAGATCTCTACTGTATATTGTTGCGCCAGATGTTGGCTCTTTGCTACGTTGAACACCTGCAGGCTTAACGTCACCAAGTCGCTCAAGCTGAAGGACGATTTCGAACTCTCGCAATCGTACCTGTACTTCTACGACAAAGTGAGCCTCATCTCTGCAGACCGACGACGTAGCTCAGCGCTGACCTGAATCTTTCTTACAGCTCAACAAAGCCAACTACTACCTCGAGTCCAGTATCGAGCTTGCTGGAGAGCCTCGTGAGTCGCCAATCGCGATGCCGACCGTCTCTCCTGATTATCCGCTAAAAGTCCACCCCCTTTTGTTCTCAGTCGACTCGAGGATCGTCTCGTTCCTCGCTCTCGCCCCGATCAACGACGGTGGCCAGCAGGACAGTGAGTCACTGACTTTCTTTCCCCGAGCTCTGACGCCGCCGATTCTGACCGCCGGCGTCTCATCTTTCGTTCCAGTGGCCGCCGGGCTGATTGAGAAGTACGGCTTTGTCCCCAAGTCGATCTACCCCGAGTCGTACCACTCGTCCAACTCGGGCAAGCTTAACTCGCTTCTGACGTGAGTCCCCTCGACTGCGTTCGCTCATTGCAAAACCGAGGCTGACCCCTCTGCGTCTGTTTCAATCGTTCTTAGCTCGTACCTCCGCCAATCCGCACTCACTCTCCGCAAGATGATCGCCTCCGGCGCCTCCAAGGACGACGTCCGCCGCGCGAAGGAAGACTTTATGAAGCACGTCCACTCTGTCATGGTCACCACCCTCGGCACCCCTCCCTCCCCTAACGACAAGTTCCTCTTCGAGACCTACGACAAGGACGGAAAGTACCTCAAGATTGAGGCCACCCCGCTTGAGTTTTCCAAGAAGTTCGCGGGAACCTACCCCTTTGTGGAGTCGTTCTCGCTCATCCACGACCCGAGGAACAAGTACGGCGAGCTCTACGGGGTTGAGAGGTTGGGGAACATCTGGGGTGGAAGGGAGGTGAGGTATGTGAACGCGGAGATCGAGAGGTTGAGTGAGGCGGTGGTCAAGTCGATCAAGAACGATCAGGCGGTGTTCTTTGGGTGTGATGTCGGGGCGTTCTCGTCCAGGGGAGGGGAGATGGATCAGGACATCTACGAGTGAGTCCACCGGCAAGCCTTCCTCGGGAACGCTTTTCCGCAACAGTGGCACTGACTCTGTATCTGATTTCGTGGTTGCTCAGCTACAAGACGGCGCTCGACCTCGACTTCACCCTCACCAAGGCCGAGCGGCTCCAGCTCGGAGACTGTGAGTCCCCCCCATCCCGTCCCTTCCTATCGTTCGCACCATCCATCTGATCAAGCAATCCCGAACCTGACTCGTTTTATGCTCGCCTCTGGTCGTCCTGTAGCTGCCATGACCCACGCGATGGTCATCACCGCCGTCCACCTCGACGACAAGACCGGCAAGCCGATCCGCTACCGGGTCGAGAACTCCTGGTCCGACGCGGCAGGACAGAAGGGGTTCATGGTCATGTCCCAGGCCTGGTTCGAGCAGTACGTCTACCAGGTCGTGATCCACAAGTCGCTTGCGGACGCGGATCTGGTCGCGGTGTTGAAGAAGGAAGCGGTCATCTTGCCTGCGTGGGACCCGTTGGGAGCGCTCGCTTAGGCTCGTCGCACCTGTCACCCTTTTCTTGAGTCGACCTCGGTCTTCTCGCGCTTCATCGTTGTATCGCTCTCTCGTTTTTTTGGGGGATCTCATGCCATCTGGATTCTGAACTGGACTTGTTTCGCCTGCCCGCGCGCCCCATCTCGAACTCCGCGAGTCGTTCTTTTTCTTCCGCCTCTGCGTCACCACTTCTATCATGATGACCTCGTGTAGGATCGTCAGTGGCGCTTTTAAACTCCCGAACAACAACCGAGCAAGCTTCTCAACCTCCTGAAGGTGTAAAGGAGATGGAACTTGTCTCGTCCCGCCTCCCGCGCCAGCACCTGCCTCTTCTGCTGAAACTTTCGTGTGACGTAGGCCGGTCGCACGATTAGGTTGACTTTCGTTGTCCTCCGACTGGAGCGTCATTCGGACGTCTCGTCGAGAGTCAACGCATCGAGTCGAGAGGTGGCGCAGGCTCCGGATGGGCTTCGGTCGAGCTGAGTCCGCCGGATCCGGAGAGATGGCGGGTTTGCCTCTTCTCCTCGCCGCGCGCACTTGCCTTGCTCGAGAGTTCGCTTCGCTTTCACTTTCGAATGATGGAGAATGTACAATGCAGGGGTAGTAGTCTTGTTATAACCCAATAGATAGGATACCGCGACGTCTAGGATGCTGTAAGGGGAGGGTAGGGCGAGGTTAGAGAGTACGGTAACGGGAGGAGGGGGGAACAAGACCGATGCTAGTAAAAAGGGTAGGGGTGGGGGTAACGCGAGGGTGAGTAATGAACAAAACCTAAGGAGTGTGGAAAGAGAAGTGAAAACAACATACGAGCGCAAGAGAGATGGGAGAGGCAAGTAGAAAAAGGAGACAAGTAAAAGAACCGTCCCTTTTTTCCCCGCCGGGGAGAAAAAACGAAACACACACACACACAAGACGATAGATAGAGACACAGAAGAGACCAGCTCCGACAAGGGAATGGATGGGATGGGAATGGAGACCGGGACAGACGTTGCACTAACGAACAGTAGCCGGGGTAACAAGTGGATGGAGACGATGCGATGCGAAAGAGACTAGACTACAGTAACCGAGAAAGATGCAAGTGAAAGGGTCTAGCGGACTAGATCCCCAGCTCGCCTCTCTGGTCTGCATCCAATCCCTCGACTCGGATCCCCTCCCTCCCCTTCGCGCCCACCACCGCGCCAGTCCTGTTGTTGTCCCCTCCTCCTCCTCCGCCCATCAACCTCGACCATCCGCCCGCGGACGCCACAAGGTTCGCGAAGCTTCCCCTCGGCTTGATCGTCAGCCCTCCCGCAGGCACCTTGGGTCCCGAGCGCGAGACGACCCTCTGCTGCTGGAGCGTCGGCTGGGCCGAGCGAGGCGGCGGCGGAGGGGGGAGCGAGTCCGAGTCTGCTGACGAGGCGGACGAGGCAGACGAGGACGATCCGCGGCGCGAGAGGGTAGGAGGGGAGAGAGGGGTGGTGAGGGTGTGGTAGGAAGAGTGGGAGTGGGGGATGGAGAGGTGCGAGTGCGACGACGAGGCCGAGGGTCGGGTGATGGAGGTTGTCGAGAGCGACTGGGCCAGAGCGTGCACCGAGGGTAGGGGTCGCTTGGCGGCCATGGCAGGGTACGGGATCGATGCAATGGCGGCGGCGTGTCCGGCAGACGACGAGGACGAGACCGACGAGGAGGTCGACGCGTCCGAGTTGTTCGAGTACGATCGCTCGAGCGCCGGAAGACCATCGACACCCTCGACCGAGGCGGACGACTGCTGCGACGACGACTTGGGCAGTCCAGCGATGGCGATCGGTGCGGGTGCTGCGACGAGGACGGGCTCCCTCTGCTGGACGGCGACCCTCCTGGCGACCCCCTGGTCGAGCGAGGCGGTCATGGCGGACCTCTTTGCTCGCTTCTCCCTGTTGGATCGGATGAAGGGCGCGTAGTGGATGAGGAGCTCGTCCTCGGTGACTCGGAGGTCGTAGTCGAGCAGGTAGAGGAGCTGCTTCTCCATCAGGTTGACCTCGGCGAGCGAGAACAGTGCAGAGTATCGCTGCCAGTGCTTGTTCTTGGGAGAAGAGTCGTTCAGGTACTTTGCGGCGCAGATGAGGGCGGCGAGGAACACTCGGTGGCGAGTGCAGTGCATGCCTAAGAGAGAAACAAGAAGGGCGGAGAAGGACGGGTCAGTTTGGTTGGATTGGTTCGAAAGAAGGCGGGTCGAGAAGGTTGACTGACCCTTTGCGACCCGAGGAAGCTTGGTCTTGAGCCTCTCGAGGTAGACGAGTGTCACGAGCAGGGTCGATGGCTGGACGTTTGACTGCTCGACGAGCAGGTGGATGAACGTCTGGAGCGAGGGCAGGTTGGACGACGCATCCACGTCAATCGTCGTCGCAGAGGTCGTCGACGTCGACGAGGGCAGCTCCGGAACGCCAGGCGTGTTGATCTTGGTAGGCGTAGTAGGAGGGGACAACAGCGAGGTCGAGGGCTTGTCGACGACAATGACGGCGGTGGCCTTAGCAGCGAGCGTGCCTAGAGAGGAAGAAGAGCAGATCGAGCGAGGTACGACCGGATCGGGAGGTCAGCTCGACACGTTCCTACCAGGCACGGACATCCTCAAGCTCGTTGAATGTGTATGCTTACAGATCTGCTCCTTGGTGACGCCCTGCTTGAGGAGGTCGAGCAGCTCAGGGTCGTGCATCGCCCGAGGGAGAAGCGACGAGGGGTACCGAGCGGTGGGCGAGGCAGACGAGGACATGGTGAGGGGTTGGTGGAAGGTGGGTGGTGGAAGTGGAAGGGGTGTGTATGCGAAAGAAAGGGAAGGTGGCTGGTCCGAGAGTGAGCGATGAGATAGGCGGCTAGTCGAGGTGTCGGAGGGAGGATGGAGGGGGTGAGAGGAAGGTCGTAGATAGACACTGAACACTGGCGAGCTAGGGGCGAGGGCGACCGAAGAGTGCGAGGAGTCTGTTTGATGGACGGGTGGGTGTTGGAAGGGAAAGGGGGGAGAGAAGACCAGCTTCTAGGTTTCGGATGGGAAGGGGGGAGCGGACGGTGAGCGAGGGGAGGAAGGAGTTGTGGTTAAGCCGGAACCAGCAGGGAGAGACGCCCTCTTGTCTCGTCCACTCGAACGCTTCCAAACCGATCGACAACCCAACAAGGCCGAGGCAAGCCTCCCAAGAAACCAAACTCTGCTCATCGACACACCAACTCTACCAGCCGACATGCAAATATTCCGGACAGAGCACAAGCCCTGCGTCGATACTAAATGGGACTAGCACCGCAAAAGACTGGGGCCGACTAAGAAGTGACCCTCTTTTTGTCCTTGTCGTGCGAGGTCGGCTGGGAGCAAGAGAGGCGAGAAAATGCACCTTAAGGCAGGTGTTACATGACGAGACCGAGGCGAGAGAGGTAAACAAACACTGATGGACGAGTCTAGAAGTCGCGCTCAGGATGGGATCGAGCTCGAGTCCGCCGGATTCGAGCGAGAGCGACGTTCCGAACTCCGAAACGTCCTGGTCTCTCTCGACCCTACCCAAGGCTGGCAGATCTGGGCTGGGCCCCTCTCCAATCGCCGGCTCTGCCATCTCATCTCATCTCTGGTATCTCCATACTCCAGCTGCTATGGCTTCCTGCTGCAGGTTCGCCTCGCCTCGAGCCCCACTAAGAGATATAGGCACCGACGCTCGACCCCTGACATGACGCGCTCTCCGATTCTCCCCCGCACGTCTCTCTTCCTTTGCTTCCTCGGTGCCTGCATCTTGCCCAAAGTCCAGACCCCGACCAGCTTTCCAAGATCGAGCTTACTGATAACAAGCGGCTCATCGGCGGTCAGCGGCGTCCTGTGCCAGCAATCGAGGCGCCAAACGACGCGTCTCAGCCTCGTGGTCTCAGCGTCCCACCTGCATCTTTTCGCTCTCGAGTCTGGCCAGAGCTGGTCAGAGTCTTTGTTTGAGGCTTGAGGATCATCATGAAGGACCGATCCAGTGGCCCGTGCGAGAGAAGCTTTCCTGAGATTCGGTACTAGCAATTTAAGCGGGCAGGTGACTTCGACCGGTCTTCCTGTCGCTTGTCGTCGGAGAAAGAGGAGGGACGTGCGCTACAAGCCGAGGCAGGGAAACACGGGCAGTATAGTGCGGGCAGGTCATGACGGCCGAGTAAGGTAAGGTGTAACGATGACAACCGTGGCGAAGCGTAAGGTTGGAAGGCAGGAGATGGGGAGGGAGGGAGAGGGATTCAGGTCGCTCCGGATTCGGTTGGAGGAGTGAGGCGAGGTCCAAGCCACCGCGATGGCCGTCGAAGCCCGCGCCACTGACGCTGACGATACCAATCGAAGTAGAGACCGTGATGCCATCGGGCCAGACCGTAGAGCGTCCTTCAGAGCAGAAGTCGATGATGGCGGAGGGGGTGTGGAGACTGGCGATGACGGCGGGAGCGAGGGCTCGCTTTGAGCCTGGAAAAACAGAGAGAGATCAAACAGGTTCGCAAGTGTGGGCAGAACGGAAGGCTGAGCATCGGCATGACCATCGCGAGCGGCATGTCTATTTCTTCCTCGACCGGTAGAAGAACAGCGCCTTCTCCACAGAGTCGAGCGTCGGCTTTAGCGCCTACCAGGAGGAAGCCATAGCGGAACCAGATGAGTGTCAGTCAGTGTCAAACACTCCGCTAAGCCAGCGAGCGAGAAAACTGGGACATCGAGACTCACAGTCCTGACCTTTTCCCCATCTGCACCCCTGGCGATAGCCGCTCCAATGACTGCGTCCATCTTCTCTGTCGTCCCGCCGAGATACTTGACCATCTTAGCTGCCTTTGCGCTCTTCTCTGCGGGAGTACTTGACGCAAGCAAGTTCCCGACCGATGACGGTGGCGTCGGCAGGATGGCGGACCAGAACTGGCGGAGGAACTCGCAGGTGGCGGTGTGAGTCGAGATCATCTGCTTGAGGACTTCGGGTGGAATGTCGTCTGGTAAGAGAAGCGCACAACAAGAATCAGTCAGTAGGTAGGTAGCTCGTCTGGAAAGAAAGAGGAATGAGACGCACCCTTTGTAGTCTTTGCGTCGACGCGAGCTTTGACGGACGAGGTCAGACCCAGCATGGCCTCTTCGGCGGTCCGCTTATCCAGACGGAGCTACAAAGGTGTCGAGGCGAGCGGTCAGCTCAGTACTGTAGGCAGAGCGGGAACGCATGCGACTCACATCCACAAGCTGCGGCTTCCATCCTCGGAAGGTCGCCCGCGACTCGTCCAGGATTACGGCCGTTTCCTGCGAGAGCGAGAGAGTCAGCCTTCGAAGCTCCGCGCGAAAGAAGGCGAACGAGGCTGTGCACTCACTGCCTCGTCTCGCTGCTCGACCTTGACCGTCTCTTCTCCTGCGCTCCTGCCCTCGAAGTACTTTTGGCGATCCTGCACGTCCATGTCAAGCGGAACCTCCTTCGATGCGCCAGCGGTATGCAAGTCGTCGAGGTCAAGCTCCCCGAATCGTTCCTGAATGGGTCGTCACGTTTGAGCGGGTCAGCGTCGAAAACGCAAGCCCAGGATAGCGAAGTCTGCGTTGCTTACCTCGTCTCTGCTTTTGACCGACTCCAATCGTGGTCGCTTTGCCGACGGTTCCTCGGGTTGATCTCGGTTCCTGCGAAGACAGCAAGGACAAGGTCAATCCCAACTTGGACGATGAGGAGCATTCGTCTGGACTTACTGAGTAGCTCGCAACAGCTTCTCCGAGTGCTCGTTGAACCGCCGCATGAGCGGCAAAGACGCCCGCTCCCTTCCGGCCTGCATCGTCACGTCCTCTGCGTTCCCGGACCCGTTGTGGTCCTCCTCCGTCGCAGCAAGATCCAAGAACCGGTTGAGTACCGAGCCAGGGTTGTGGCGGGGCTCGACTCCTGGGAAGAGGAGGCGGGGAACAGAGTCAGCTTGGCCGTCAAGATGAGGCCAGGCTGCGAGTCAGACTCACCATCATCGGGCGCCTCCAGATACTTGTCGAACATCTCGTCCGCCTTCGCCGACCCGAGCTTGGAACTTCTCGCCGATGCACGATGCCGCTCCCAAAGTCTCGAGTTAAAGTATCGGGTCCAGAAACTGGATGGGTCACATATCTGGAAGAAGAGCAGATGCAGCGAGTCAGCTTTGGCTTCGAGAAGTCTATGCAGATCTAGACTTACTGTTGGTACGTTCTCGTGGTAGGCCTCCTGGACCTCTGGGAACTCCTCGAAGATGTCTCTGATCAGGTCAGGCGTCAACGAGATGGTGCCCGACGCGTTCCCTCCTCCACCCGACCCTGACGCGCCATCTTTGCCCTTGCCCTTCGCGTCCTTGACGGACCATCGATCGTCGATTAGCTGTGACGAGCGACCGGCGGACTGCGTCGAGGAAGCCGACTCGGACAGCAGCAGCAGCTAATGGGTGCAGACGAGCGCACGGGTCAGCCGCCAGATGGTTGCACGTTCTAGCGCTCGGTAGGAGGCGAGACTGAACTGACCTCTCTTCCTTCCCAGAACTCTGCGTCCGTAAGCTCTCCCGTCTGGACGAGGTCGTAGTGGAGCTTGGCGAGCTGAGGGTTCTTGACGAGCACGCGCTTGTGCAGGTCCCAGTCGGTGAGCACATTCTTGCCATCCTTGCCCACCAGTCCAGGCGGTCCTCCGTTCGACGGCGCTGCTCGTCCCTTCCCTTTGTCGGCCGCACTGAGCCCGCCTGCTGCTGGCGAGGGTGCTGCCGAGCCGGACCCGGGCGTGGACACTGCTGGTGACGGTGCCGCCGACGCCTGAGCTGCTCGTTGTTTGTTCTGGCCTGCGACGTTTCCCAGTTGGAGCTTGAAGTCTGCCTGGTCTGCCTTTGCTGATGCAGGGTCGGTGAAGGCGAAGAGGGCGGAGTCGTCCGGGAGCGAGGTCGGCGGGGTGAACACGACCTTGATGTTGATCTTGCCAGACTCGGGCTTCGCAGAGAACAAAGCTGCACACACAAGCAGATGAGATCAGCCGACTGGAGACGTGGGTGATATGCGCCGCTGGATTGGCTGCCTGTGACCCAGCTAGCCGCCTTATGAGGGCAGGAAGGAGACGAAGCTCACCAATGATCTTGCTCAGGCTCTCCTCAATCACACCCGACGCCCGCATAGAGGGAGTCCACAGAAGATGCGTCTTGGAGATCGACAGTGTTCCATCCTCCTTCTTGTACGAGGCCTTGGCAGAAAGAGCAGCCATCGTAGGTGGATCAGGTGGCCGATACAGACGGTGGAGGTTGGGTTCGAGCTCGCACTCTCCCCCTTCTCGAGGTTGGGACCCGACGCCCATCTCGCCAGACCCAGGAGATGACATGTCCTCAAAGACGAGCTCAACCCTCAAACCGACTCCTCCTCAGCCACTGTCGGTCCCGCACAGGTTCGGGATCATAGAGCAGGGCGTGGCCAGGTCAAACACACCGTTGCCCACCCAGGTCAGTCTATCACCTTGCCTCGCCTCGTTCGGCTGTCTATAGCTGACCGCCTTCTCCCGCTGCAGATCCCCTTCCTCAAGACTCTCGCTCTCAAGACGATCATCTCCCTCACGCCCGAGGCGTCCCACCCAACGCTTTCGGCGTTCTACACTCAGCATGGCATCGAGATGGTCGGTCCTCTTCGTCTCCGCCCTCGGCCCGAGACGCTCGAGCTCACGCGCCTCTATCCCTTTGTGATGTGCGCAGATCCCACTAGGCATGACGCTCTGGCAGCCTTACCAGATGCGGGACCATCGTCCCATCTCGGACCAGCTCGTCAAGGAGACGATTGAGATGGTGCTCGACAAGAAGAGGGGACCGGTGCTGATCATTGATCCGTCAGTCGGCTACTTTACTCTCCTGCTTTGGGACTCTGAGCTGACGCAGTTGGTTCCGGGAGGTCAGATCTGGGATTCACCTGACGGGGATCGTGGTTGGAAGTCTGCGGAAGATGCAGCATTGGAACTTTGCGTCCATTCTCGTCGAGGTACGCTTTTTCTTCACCTCTCTCATCTTGTCTCGACTCAGACTCAGTATTGATACTGATCCGACTGTCTCTCTTCTTAGTACCGCTCGTTCGCAGGCCCAACGAAACATCGCTACTCGGATGAGCAGTACATCGAGGTCCGCCGCACTCTTCTTCCCCTTGTCGCTCTTCCCTTTCTGACCAAAGTATCCTCTTCGCTTGCCTTCAGATGTTCGATACAGACCTGATCAACATTCCCCAAGATCCTCCGGCGTGGTACGCGGACGGCGAGCGGATGTGGCGCGAGGAGGAAGAGGAGGCAGAGGCGGAGGAGGCTCAGGCGTTGCACAAGGATAGGGGCACGTTCGCGGGAGAAGAGCGAGAGAACGAGAGTGATGTGATGGCATGATCATCCGGTCGTACCGAGCAAAGTCTATCGTAAGAAAGCGACACAAGGAAGTAGGACGACGCCCAACAACTGAAAGTGGAGAGTACAACGTGTGAAAACAGTAAGGAGGGAACCCAGATTATAAGCGTGAGGAAGCGGGCGAGCGAGCAAGACAAGTCTAGAGGTGGTTCCTCTTCTCGAGCTCGGGCTGGTGGACCCCAAGGTCGGCATCTCCAGCCTTCTCGTACGAGGAGGCGTCGGCCTCGGCGTTCTTGACGTAGTTGGGTTGCTGCTTTCCCTCCATTCGGTCCTGGTCGGCGAAGTCGACGGGCTTGTTGAGGTCCGAGAAGAAGATGGGCAGGCAGACCGCACAGATGAAAGATGCGATAGCCAGTGCGACGTATCTATCGTGTGAAAGCAGAGAGGAGATCAGTAAATGGAAGAGAAAGGTTGCAGACGGGTCTGCGAGACTTACGGCCAGATGAGGTAGGGGTCCTTGAGGGCGGGGTTGACGATGAGCGTAAGGGCGGCCGAGAGGGCGGTGGTGAAGAGGACGGCGGCGTAGACGAGTCCCTTCATGCGCGCGGGAGCTCGAGTGTAGGCGATCTCGTACGAGGTGACGTTGACAAAGATCTCTCCGAGCGCGGGGAGGGCGTAGAGGGGGATCTGGGTCCAGAGCGAGACGGTCGAGATCTCTCCGTCCTCACAGACTCCAGGGGTTCCGACCGAGGTGGCGTAGTTTCCGCAGGGCGAGGTCTTGTACACTCGCCACTGCAGGATGGCTCCGAGGACCATGGCGACTCCTCCGAGGAAGAAGCCGAACGCCATTCGGTACATGGGAGGGAACGAGATGTTCCTCCTCGCGAGGAACGGGTAGATGAGGAAGTTCCTGGAGAGGAGGGATGGAGTGGAGAGTCAGCACATGGCAGATGCCGAAGAAATGGGGCGATGAGAACTCACATGATGGGTGCGCAGATGACGATGGTAAGCGAGTTGAAGTTTCCGATGAGATCGTTGGGGACTCCGTTGTTGACCATGGCGGCCGACATTCCGTTCATGAGAGGCGAGAATCCGTTGTCGGCCAGGTTGAAGATGGGGATGAGCAGGAAGACCTTGCACGCAGAGACCGACTGTCGGAGCTCGTCGACGAGCTTGTCGTCCCAGGTCACCTTCTCGGTCATCTGGTCGTGCTCAATCATGTACGACGGCTTGGCCTTGTCCCAAAAGTTGTCTCCGCCCTTGAGCGAGCGCTTCCATCCTCCGTTGGCGAAGGCGGCCTTGAACACTCGCGTCGCCTCGATGACGATCGATCCCTGAGGGGGAGCCTTGTACAGTCGCTTCGAGACGAGCACCAGCACGATCGGCATGAGCATGTACAGGATACCGGGCAGCAGCTGGGAAAAGTAAACGGCAGGACAGGGGTCAGGTCGGTCGGTGGCGACGAACACAAGAGTTGAGCGCAAACTCACGAAGGCGAGCCAGAACCCGATGTCGTGCTCGGCGTAGGTGGTGGCGAGCGAGAAGAAGGCTCCGATGTTGATGGCCCAGTAGAAGATGAGCAGGTATCGGGCGACGGTCGCCTGAGGGCAGAGGATGACGAGCTCTCCCGTCTTGGGCATCTTCTTGATCTGCCGACGGCTGACGGGCGACTGGTCACACAGCAGGGGTCCGAGCGAGGGCTTGATGAAACCGGCGGCGAAGGCGAGGATGATGATCGAGATGACGAACGCAGCCGTAGCGCCGACGGGCTTGGCGATGATGGACGGGATGGCGGGGATGATGAGCAGGATGTGGGCGACCGCTCCGATGGCGGTTCCGACACAGATCGTCTTGAATCGACCCCACTTGGTGTCGGCGATGATTCCACCAAAGATGGGGATAACGTAGGCCAGGAACTTGAAGGTCTGCGTGATGGCAGTCGCCTTCTGCAGCCCAAGTCCGAGCGCTCCGGACGACTGGGCAAGACCGGCGGGTCCCTTCGCGACAGCACCGGCTCCGTTTCCACCCTTGGGCAGCGACCCTCGGACAAAGTTGGAGAAGACGTCGTTGCAACCGTAGTAACCTGAAGGAAAGAAGGGAGAGAGGGGCGTGCCAAGCCGGGTCAGCATGTGTCATGCCGGAACGCGAGCAGGTTGGATCCAGGAAGCGGACTCACTGGCTCGCTCCGAGAACTCGATCAGGCACATGGCGAGACCGGGCCATCCGAGGGCAGCCGGAATGATTCGGAGGGTGGTGAGCTCCTCCTCGGTGGGGTCTCGTCCCTCGTCGTCGACGTCGGCGTCCGTGACGGCAATGGCGGTTCCCATGGCCTCCTTCTTCTCATCCGTGCCGCTCGCGGTAGGGAGACCCTTGGGAGCGACAGGCGCAGACTCATAGTCGCCGATAACTATAGACACGGAACAAAGAAAGATCGGAGGTCGGGACGAGGTATTCGGAGGAGCGACAGAGACGAGCGGGGAAGGATTGGAGAGGGGGACAAGAAGAGGTGGGCTGAAGGTCAGCGCGAGCTCACACGAGCTCCTCGAGGCCTCAGCGAGGCAGGAGCGGTACTGACTGGTAGGCATGGCTGAAGAAGCGCGGGAGGAGAGGAGTGGTGGACGTTGGTTGGGAGCGAGGAGAAAAGAGAAGAAAGACGTGATAGGCGAAATAGGGCCGGACGGACATCCAACCAGGACCCACATGGGGACCAAGGATTTCGCCAATCAATCCCAAAAACAGAACCACGCTGGCCTGGGCGCTCGCGCTCGGTAATCTCGTCGACCGGAACACCGGACGGCTCCGATCATCAACGCACCACACGACCCACAAGCGAGCCCAGCACTCGAGCACAGACAGCGACGATCCGAACAGGCCGACAGAGCTTGTCTGTCAACGTGCGAACGAGATCGGAAGCGAGATGCACGAGAGAGGAGCGAAGGAAGCCCTATAGAAGCGAGCTCTGACGTTGCGGTCTCCGAAGCGGCTCGAGTTTGATCTCGACGATCGAGATCGCCAAAAGATCAGGTCAACGCAAGGAGCCCCCTGCCGCCTCGGGTCCTCAAGCCGGGTGAGCTGCCGAGGCCCGTCCGATGATGATTCTGCCTGGTCGATTCCCCGTCGGTGGTTTCCCGTTCAGGCAGCACGGGCGGACGAGAGCGGCCATGAGCGAAGAACTGCTGACCCTCCGATGCCGGTCGGCTGACGGCCAAGAAACACGGTGCTCGCCCATGAGTCGCAGGGTCACAGAGCACGGAGAGTGATCCGGGTCATGAGCAGAAGGGAAGTCCAATGGAGCAACAAAGAGCAAGCAACGCGGGGGGGACGACCACGCGAGGACTCGAGACAGTCCAGGCCCGGCTTCCCCGCCCTGAGCACGTCGAAGCTCGTCCCCTGGTCGTGCTTCGTTTTCTTTCTCCGAACAGATGGCGCGCTTGCACGAGCTGATCCCCAGCTTCAGACAGCAAGAGATGGCGAGATTGCATCCGGGGCGCATCTGAACAGGCTGCTCTCGCAAAGCGAGAAGTCAACCGTCCCAGAAGCGCAAGCGGCCACAAGCGAGATCTCGAGACAGCCAAGCCTGTACGAGCGGGAGTCGTCGGTCCGGTCGCGTACATTTCTCCGCATTGGGAATGCTCAGAAGTCTCGCCGCAGGGCCTGGCATCGACGAGATTGAGAAGCAGACGTAGGGACGTAGAGAGTAGTAGCGCTGGCTTTTGCCAGTTTCTCCTCAGCACGCGATAGTGCTCGGAGTTTGAGCAAGGAAGCGATGCGAGAGATCGGCTTGAGCGATAACGTTAGCAGGCCGAGCTCTATATCGGTCTGCTGATCATCATTCTTATCAGAACGACGGTCGGACGAGCGCGACGGCGGGGGAAACGAGCGGGGTTGGCAGAGGGGTTCCTTTGTTGGCGCGTACGATCTCTAGACGTTATCGACGCAGACGAGTCAAGAGGACTGAGACTCGTTGAACATAAGTGTCCGGTTGCAAACGACGGTGCCGCTGGTGAATGGACAGGACTGTCGAGGCTAAGGGTCGAAAGCGGGCGGAGGCAGGTCGCCGTCGACGCTGAGCGCGAACAGCGCGATCTCAATCTCAGAGAAGTTGGTTGGCGGCTTGAAGCCGAGAACTCGACGGGGTTGTAGAGCATGGCGGCATACGATATCTGACACGATGAAAGTGGTAGCGAACCGGTGGGGCCGGCGGTGGACGAGCTCACAAATCGAGCTCTCTCGCAGCTTGTCCGCTTTCGATGGCTTGTATCGGCACCTTTGACGACGATCTCATCCTCTGACGGCTGTCTGATCTGATCTGTTGGGTGGAGCGAGTGAGAAGATGAGGGGGATCACTGATGGTTGTCCGAGGGAGGAGCCTGTCTGTCTTGTGAGCTCAAACGGAACGCGAGCTCACCGCGAGACTGCTCCCAAACGACAACCTGCCCCGTTCTCCCTCCGACATGGCCGCCGGGACCGCTGCTGCGCTGGCGAGTGCGCTCTCGCTGATGGACCTTCCCGAGAGCTACCGGTACATTTCTGCCCAGCCTGCGATCGCAGGGAGCCAGATGGTTCGTGGTGTTCGGCCCCCTCCTCTCCCTCCAGCTGGTCAGGCAGTCAGCCTCGACCTTGCTCGTTTGAGACGCGATCGCTGACCATGCCACTTCCTTCTCTCGCTCCTGTAGGTGACTGAGATTATGCAGCTCCCGCACGAGCAGCGGGATGTGCTCGTGGTGAGTGTCTCGAGCTCACGCAAGGGGACCAGCCATGTCTGATTGAGCTCAGCTGACCGCGCCTCATCTACC
The DNA here is from genome assembly GCA_036245725.1 of Mrakia hoshinonis. Lineage (NCBI taxonomy): Eukaryota > Fungi > Basidiomycota > Tremellomycetes > Cystofilobasidiales > Mrakiaceae > Mrakia > Mrakia hoshinonis. Next base: position 370,679 of record BTPH01000198.1, read on the forward strand.
TGCATCCGTTTTCCAGAGCGAGTTTGCGTCTCAGTACCTTCCCTCGTTCATCAAGGCCTGTCGGTCGCACCGCAAGGACTCTCCGCGGGAGACGTTCAACGTGTTTCTCTCGCTCTTTACCCGACTCGTCCGCACCCCCTCGTTCGGACGCTACATCCGAGAACACCCAGACGCAGGCCTGCTGTTCCCCTTCCTCGTCACCGTACTTGCCGAGGACTGTCCAACGTACGAGGAGCTCAACTCAGGGGTGAGTCTGCTGGCCAGAACAGACAGCACGAGGGACGGTGAGCTCGAGCTCAAACCGGACGCGAGCTCGAGCTCGCCCGCCCGTCTCTCTCGTCTCGCCGATTGGGCTGGTCACACCAAGTCCTTGACTGACCTGGCTCTCCGCTTCCGTCTTGCAACTCAGACGTCCAATCTGATCGGCGTCCACGTCTGTCAGAAGCTGCACGACTTGGGCTGCGTCCCCCTGTTCACCATCCTCCATACCTCCACCCTCGTCCCCGCCCTGGCCGCCTACCGCCTCCTACCACCGCCCAATCCAACCTCCGTCTTTCTCCGTCGGTATGCGGCCATCCTCAACTCGCAAAAACAGCACGCGACCAAGGCAGCAGGTTCCAGCCCTCAGGCGTCTGGTCATGCGGTCGCGTTGGCAGGCGCGCTTCACTTCTGCTACTGGGTCGCAGGCTTCCTCAAGAAGCGGTGGACAGAGACAGAGCTCAGGCAGAAGATTGTCTCTCTTGGAGTGGCCAACCTGCCGTGGATCAGCTGCGAAGCGGCGAGGCTGGGTCCGTGTCAGGAGCTGGCCGAGGGAGAAGTCATGATGGTCTGCAGCAAAGTAAGCTTGCTCTTCGTACTCACGACTCCCGGCCTTGAGACGACCAGGTCTCTACCTCAAGCGTATCGAGAGAAGCTGACCGAGCCACTGCTGTGTCCCGCAATCCTTCAGTGCAAGTCTGTCCGGTACTGTTGCAAAGGTTCGCCCGCCCTCCCTCTTTCCGCCGAGCAACATACCTGCCCTACGGTCGCTCACGCCCATCCCTACCTTGTTACCAGACCATCAACGGGTCCACTGGGCGACGCACAAGAAGCTCTGCTTCAAGGCGGCTTGGTAGCCTCTTACGCCTTTCTTCTCGGAGTGGTACAACGACGTACGCTCGGTTCAAACCTCGCCTCGCTCGAATCATCTTTCGACAAGTTTGACTGACCTATCTTCATCACTCGTGCCACGCAGTAGATACCTGCTCTTGCCTTGTCCAGTCTTGCCCTCCTCCGCCATGTTGCGCTACATCACATCCTCCAGTCCATTCTCTCTCTCTCTTTCTCGCCTCGGTCATCATCCACCCTCACATGTACCCCTCCCATTTCTTGCCCTCGCTCCTCGGAACATGTTCTCTAGACCGCGTCTCCCTGATGGGCCGGCGTCGGCCCTCGAGGTTGAACCTCTTGCCAGCTAGCTACCCTTGACTTATCCTATCTAACACCTGGCTCAATTGTACAAACCCAAGCATGAAAAGCCGCTCGATACAAAACACCTTTGAAGACCATCTGCACTCAACTTCATCTCTCTCGCATCTGACCGCGTCCAGCCTGCGATCGCGTCACCGACGACCTGCCGAAGCTCGAGCTCGAATCGCATCCCCTCCCTGCCCTCTCCAAGCCGCAACCACCCACTTCACCCGCTCTCACAACTCCTCAAAACACCTCAACGATGTCCGCTCCCACCGCTTCATCCTCCACACCTCCAGCAGTCGCGCCCGCCGTCCCCTCCGCCTCCTCAGCTGCCTCCTCCTCCTCCTCCTCCTCCGCCGGCTCCGTCTCGTCCTACGAGGAGGACGACGACCAAGACGAGGAAGAGCTCCGTGTCGCCCGCGAAGAATGGGATCGACTCGTCTCGCAAACCAAGATGCTTTTGGGACTGGCGGTGCCGTTCTTAGCTGGGTTCTACGGGCGGAAGGTTGGGTTGAGAGGTCAGTCCAAGGGACGATGGCGAGCTCGCGTGCTCGCTCTTGAGCTCGTACAGACGGGCAATGAGCTGACATCTTCCTCTTCCGATTCGCGTCTATGTGCTTTTCTGGGTGAGTTCAACAGTGTTCCAGCGGTATCTCCATCTCGGTCTGGGGAAGGTGTTCTGGTTTGGGTGGACGGGGTTGGTCAGTGCAGGAGGGTCGGTCGGGCGGGTAGGGCTCGGGGCGAGACGGTGAGGCTTCGGAGGGGGTGATGTGATGTCGTAACGAATCGACAATTGGTTGTCGGAAAGTGTGAATGTGGAGCAAGTGTGTGAGCAAGACTAGCGAGCGAGGTCGAAAGGGTAGATGAGGTGCGTCAGGAGGGTGTCGAGGGCAGAAGGGATCGCAACAGTGAAAGGACGTTGCAAGAGCTTCACGTAGAGAGATATGGAGGGGGCATGTGTGCGAGGGTGTCTTCAGCAAGTCTTGGAAGACTAGATAACAGGGACCCCGGTAGGCTAGTCGGTACGACGCTACCCCGGGTCCCTTCTCGCGAATAGCCTTTCCTTCTTCCGCGTTCCGATCCCAAAGTCTCATCGTGTGCCTGGTGGTGGTTCGATTCCCTTAGTTAGCCTAGGATATCATGTTTTGCCTCTGCGCGTGAGGCACAGATGGGAGGAGGCTGGTAAGGACAGGAACAGGACAGGGCGGTCCAGATCGCAATGCCCGCTGCCATCTTGCTTCTGGCAACCTTACTCCTTTGTTAGGTGGAGATCATTCGTAGATCCAACTCATCTTGATGACCCGCTGCGACCTCTATCAGTCGTCCTTCCTGCTCCACTTCTTCTCCCCGACAGCCTCCATCGGGCTCGCCGGCATCAGCCCGACTCCCCGCTCTTCCTTCCCCACTCCCGAAGACGTCCGTCGAGACGATGTTCCCGACCCAGGAAGAGACGATGATGACGAGGCGGACGAGTTGTTCCAGTAGAGGATCATCTGCCCAGCGATGACGGCGTTGAGGATCGCGGCGAGGATGAAACCCCACATCACCAGGGGGTCTTTGACTTCGGTCAGGGTCGTGAAGACGCGAGCGAGGCAGCCAAGGAGGGCTGCGGAGGGAAGAGAAGGGTGGAGATGTCAGGACTGAGAAAAGTAAGGGCGGAGTTTGAGATAATGAGAAGGGACGGACCATTGAAGACGGCGAACGAGGAGAGGTTGCCTGTAGATTTGAGCCGGTGGTTCGATAAGATTTGAGGTGCCTTAGAGAGCAGCGAGATTGGAACGGTGCATGCCTGCAGGAACTTGACTGCGTCCAGAAAAGATACGACAGATAAACGAGTGAGCCTGGGTTCCGCTCATCGGGCCCTCGGCCTCTTGCTGCCTTGTGCCGTCACACTCACGCGTGGAGAACCCGACCACCCTTCCGTCCAGCAGCACCCATCCCACCAACGCCATCGCCGCCGCCCACATCCCAAGCCCCCTCTTCCCTGCTCTCCCTCCCCCGCCCTCGCCATACCTGACCACCAACAACACGATCACCACCCCTTGCAGCGCCATAAACACATTCTCCCCATACGTCGAGAACGGGAACCCGCTCCTCCACGCATACGCCAGCGAGATCGCATAGCCCAACGTCTCTAGTGCGTAGGCCGGGAGGGAAAGACCATGAGCTGAGCGGGTCCGGAGGAGGGTGTGGATCTGGGGGAGCTTGACGATGGATCCGCCGAGGACGATGCCGAGGCCTAGACCTTTGGAGAGGGAGTGACGGAGGCAGGCGGGGTCGAAGAGATGGAGGTCGTAGATGAGGGTTTTGTAGCAGGTCTGTCCGAGAAGGCAAGATGGGAGAGACAGGTCGGTGAGCTTGAGCTTGGAGGAAAGGAGACGCGATGTCAAGGAGAACGGTGTCAGAGGGGACGGACCTCTCCGATGATGGCCTCTGCTGGTTCGCGGAGGAACCAGGGAATGTTGTGCGTGATGGAGGTGAGGATGGACATCGCTGGGCAAGGACCCGGACGGACGAAGGCAGAGGGATGGTGAGCTCGGTCGTCGCGCTGGCTAGGTTCGATCTCGACCACCTGAGTCTCGGGAACATCAAGCAAAGGCACTCACAGACGGAGGATGGAAAAAGAGCCGGAACCTGTGTGTCTGGAATGGGCGGCAGCGCAAGTATCGGTCCTCGTCGTGGATGGCCGTTCGCTGGCGGTGAAAGAGGGCAAGGCGGTGAGCTCGCGCCCCAGCCAACTAACACGTTCACCGACCGGCCGCTCATCCTGCTCTCACACATCACACAGAGTAGCTCGCCACAACCCTTTGAGCGACAACTGCTGCAGATCCCCACGCATTCCTCGATATCTCTGCCTCCTTCCACTTACACTCCAATCATCCACACCCTGCCCAGGATGTCCTCTCCTGCTCCGGCGCCCTCCGACTCCGCTCATGCCCCTCCCTCCGAGCTCGGGATCTCACCCTGCTGCCTCAAGGGAAACCAGTCAATCCCTCCCCCGCTTCTGTCCACCCAAAGCTACGTCCTCGCAACACCTGTCTGACCCAATTCGATGTCTTGATCCGCCCAGGTTCGACGGCACTCCGAGGGGCTCCATGATCAGGCTCGGAGGCCTTGACACCTACATCGCATCCTCACCCGACGGCAAGGCGCCCAAGGAGGGACGAGTCGTCGTCCTGCTCTACGACATCTTTGGTCTGGGAATCAAGAACCCAAAGGTGCGCCTCATCATCGCAGAGGAGAACCGAACGAGCCGTGTTCGCTGATGAGCTCTGTTCGGCTCCCGCCGACGGATTTGACGGCCCAGATCATCGCCGACGAACTGTCCAAGCGACTCGGAGTGATCGTCTACGTGCCAGACTACCTCGAAGGTGAGCAGGACCGTCTTGTCTCTGGTCTCGTCCCTTGCCGACCGATCGTCTCGTTCGTGATGGAACTGCAGGTGCCTGGGTTCCCGAAAGCGCGCTCGTGCCGTTCCTCAAAGACACCCCAACGTCTACGCCTGGCTTCTGGTCCTCTTCGATCCTGGGAAAGCTCAGCTCGGTCGGAGGTGTGGTGTCAAACACGTTCTCCGTCATCAAGGCTATCAGGAGCGAGGCCTCGTACGGGCGGGTCGAGAAGGTCCGTCGCCTTGTCGTCTCCTCACCATGCTACCCGTCTGACCTGATTGACTCTGCCCTGCTCTCCCTCCGAGCCAGTTCATCCGCCATCTCCGAACCGAGAAGGGCGTCACGCACGTCGGCGCGGTCGGGTACCTCCCCCTCTTCCCCTTCGTGCCCTGCATCTCTCGCCTTCCGGCTGACATCCTCCCGACCTCGGTTCCGCTTCAGCTTCTGCCTCGGAGGTACTCAAGCCGCCTATGCCGCCTGCGACCCGACCCTCATCGACGCAGCCGTAATCGCCCACCCGGGGGTCGTTCGTGCGTCCACCTTTCGCTCCTCATCTCACCCGTGCCTCACGTCGACACGACTGACCTCTTCCTTTGTCCCTTCCAACAGCCGAAGCCAAGCTCTACGCCGACAACAAGGTCCCCACCTCGTGGATCTTTGCTGAAGGTCCGTCTCCTTCCCTGTGATCAGTTCTCTCCCAGGCCCCAATTTCCCGGCTGATGCCCTGGCTCGCCTCTGCCACAGACGACCAGATGCTCGATCTCACCAAGCAAGCCAAGCTCGTCGAGTACCAGGAGGTCTGACCCGGCGATCTACAAGTGAGGTCAGGCAGGTCGAGCGCGGATCCAGAGTGGCACGAGTCAAAGATGGCCATTAGTCGAACTCCGGGTGAGGTTGGAGGCTGAGGAGAGCGTGAGTATCTGAGGATCAAGAAGAAAGAGATGTGGACGACAGGGTCAGTCAGCCTTGGAGATGAGGGATCCAGGGTGGCGAGGTCCGTCAGAAGCTTCCTCCAACTCCCAGCATCACTGACCGCGATGGACGACCCTAAACTGCACGAGCCCTTCCGAGATGACCTCCCTGACCTTGTTCCATCCTCGGACGACGACGACCCTGCTGCGTTCGATGCTGTCGAGGACGACGACACGTACGACATCGAGACCGAGGCCATCCACCTGCCGCCACCCCTAGCTGAGCTCCTCACCACCTCATACGACGTCGACGACTTCTTTGCCACTGCCGAGCACCTTGCCCATCGTCCCGAGCTCTGTATCGTGAAGCCTAAGAGTGCAGGCGAGACACAGAGTACGTACCGTGTTTGCTCTGTTGAGCTCGCCCTCGACCGGCTGCCTGCCTCACGCGCGCGTACTCCCACGTGTCGGTACAGGCGACCCGCTCGAGCTGCTCAAGGGCATCTTCCACGCGCTCGACACCACCGAGTCGATTGTCGAGGCTGCCAAGAAGCGCGGAGTGTCGTCCGAGCGAGTTCAGGAGTGGAGACTCGCGGGGAAGCTACACGTCCTCGGCGTTCTCAAGGCGGCGCGAGACGGAGCGGACGAGGACGTCGAGGTCGAGGCTGAGCAGGCCGCCGAGATCGATGCGACGATGGACGCGATTCAGGCTGTGATCGACGAGCACGGAGAGTTGGAGAACGTGATAGTTAGAGCTCGAGTCATCCCGTGAGTCCAATCTTGCTCTCTGCGAAACCCAGAGAGCTGAGCTGACTCATGTCATCTGAGTCAGAGGGACCGGCAGCCGAAAGAAGGTCTTCCGCATCCGACTCTTCTACCCGCCGTACGCATCTCCGGAGGGCAAGGAGCTCCTCACCCGAGGATCATCAACTGCGAACGATCTCATCTCTCAGGGGCTGGACGGGAGGACGGTGCGTAGAGCTCTCCCTCAGCGCATACACGCCTGACGCGAGCTCACCTTCCCTCTCTCGCTCAGGTCCGACTCGATGACCTCTACAACCTCCGAACAAAGATCCCGCGTGGCCAGTCACTCAGCTCTCGACCGAACGGCATCAAGGACCAGACGCAGAAGACCGTCCTCGACAAGAAGGACCTTCATCCGCTGATCTACAACAAGATCACCAACGTCCGAAAGGCGGAGTGGCTCGCAGACCTCCACAAGCCGTACCTGATCATCGCAGTTGGCGATCAGGTCAAGACCGCCCACAAGGACATCTCTCAGCGTCTCCTCCAGCAGCAGCCCGAGCTCGACCAGATCAACCTCGACGTCCCCGTCACCTCGCCCGAGCTCACCAACGAGAACGGCTCGACCCCCGCCAGCAACGATGGCTCGTTCAAGGCCACCATCCTCACCGAGCTCACCCCGACCGGTTCGTTTGGGTTCGGCAACCTCATCCTCCCACATCACCACTACTGCTCAGCAATGTTCAAGGAGTGTCAGCGATTGCTCCGAGACGCGCAGGAGGCCGTCAAGATGGATGCGGGGGTCTCGCTTGTCATGGCTCCGTCCGGTCGACTGCCGCTCCAGTCCGAGGACACCTCGTTCCTCAAGTACGCCGCTCCGAGGGATGTCAAGACAGACGCCGACAAGTCTCTCGGAAAGTTTGAGGTCAACCTTCTCCGACAAGCAGAAACAGCAGCCGGTGTCGACACGCCGTTTGGCCAGCTGCCGATCCACGTTCAGAACGCTGCTAAGCGGAAGAACGTCGTCCCGGAGGACATCTTGCCCCTTGCGACCCACTCTCCGCTCGACCCAGTCAAGGATCGCAGCATCCTCGCCTTCTGGTGCTCGCAAAAGTCACTCGCCGGGCAAGCAACACTTGGTCCTGATGGACGCTCGCAGAGGTCTGCCGCCGGAGCTGCGACGCTCGGTCCTGATGGACGTTCGCAGAGGTCCGCCGCCGGGAACGCGACCCTTGGTCCTGAAGGTCGCTCGCAGAGGTCACTTGCAGCAGCTGCGACACTCGGACCAGAAGGCGCCTCGCTGAGGGCCGCCGCCGGGAACGCAACCCTCGGTCCCGAAGGTCGCTCGCAGAGGGCGCTTGCCGGGCACGCAACACTCGGTCCTGATGGACGTTCGCAGAGGTCACTCGCCGGGCAAGCAACACTCGGTCCTGATGGACGTTCGCTGAGGGCCGCCGCCGGGAACGCGACCCTCGGTCCCGAAGGTCGCTCGCAGAGGTCACTTGCAGCAATGGCAACGATGGGTCCCGAAGGTCTGTCGCAGAAGGCACTCACCGCAATGGCAACGATGGGTCCCGAAGGTCTGTCGCAGAGGTCCGCCGCCGGAGCTGCGACACTCGGACCAGAAGGCGCCTCGCAGAGGACACTCACGGGAGTCGCAAGGAAGAAGGAGGCCGATCCGACCGGCTACCACGCAGAGCGCCAGGCAGCCGGTCGCGCTAGTGCTACTGCTCGAAAGCGCAAGCGAGCAGGCGAACCGTGGGCACCCGAGGCAAAGCTGCAAGGAGACGGGGACAGCCCGTTCCCACTCAAGACGCGACCGTTCCCGTGCTCGAACCCAAAGTGCGAGGCTCAGTACGACTCGTCGATGACTTTGACCCAACACACCAAGAAGAAGAAGTGCAACACCGAGGTTGCCGACCGGGCCGAGAAGGACAAGATCTCCTGGAACGAGGCCCTGCTCCTCGTCCGACCCGTCGCCTGCCCCGACCCGGACAACGTCGGATGCCCATGGCGAGGCAAGGCCCCGGACGCCCTGAGGAGCCACTGCATATACTCAAAGGAGCACGGCCAAGCAGTCGCGAAGGCCAAGAAGTGGAAGGTCAAGCAGTACAAGGGGAAGGAGTCAGATGAGGAGGAGGACAACGAGGAGGAGGAGGTGGACGAGGACGGAGATGTGGAGATGTAGGGTGGAGGTGTTGAGGGGTGGGTGGATGGGTGGTCAGCATGCTGCGAGACGGTGACGCGCGACGACGCCGGGAGGGAGAGCCTGTCCTGCATATTTTCCTACTTCACTTTGCGAGCTCAATGTCATGTGACTACTTCTGAGTTATCTGAACCTGCTTGCAAAAGAACAAGCGAAATCGATGCACGTTTAGATGGCCTTTACTGGCACTCGTCCGCGCCTGTCTTCTGGCCGAGGCCTTGACTTCGAGCGGGGGATGGTGAGAGCATTAGGGGCCCCTAATGCTCTCGCCATCCTCTCGCCTCTCAGCCCGCCTGTCTTTTCGAGCTCAACCACCCCCTCCACCTCTCT
>BTPH01000199.1:0-23561 GCA_036245725.1 Mrakia hoshinonis
ACCAAGCGCTTGTACCTCGTTCAGATCGTTCGCTGTCACGGACAACGACCGGATTTACTTCTTCAAGTCCCACGACATGGGAGAGGGCTGGAAGTCGGACCTCAAAGAGCTCACTGACCTGGTAGAGAGGCTGGACGACATGTACCACTTCTCGATCCACGACAAGCAGGCGACGCGGAGCGCGCAGGCGGGAGAGAAGCAACACAAGTGGTGGCTGTTCGGGGTGGACACGGGCTACACGAACGTTAGAAATATGCTGATGTCAACAAGTCAATTTCGATGCTGACTCGGCATTTTTTTGTAGGTGGCAGCGCCAACCAAGTCGTACTTCAATCACGAGACGGCGGCTAAGGAGGTGAGAGATTCTCCGGCGCTCAAGAGGGTCAGGTGAGTCTTGCCAGAGTTCAGCGTGCAAGCTGGGCGTATGCTGACCGATTTTACAGTCGGGCGGTTGAGCTCGTCATCAAGCAGGTCTTTCCAGACATCTGGGCGAGGTACAACGCACTCAAGGCTCACGAGGACGTCAAGTTTCGACCCAGGTTTTCCATCTTCCATCTCATCGCCTTCAACTTGCCGCACGACGAGGTGTCGGTGTTTTGTGATGTGCATACGGACGCCAAGAATCTCGCTTTGGGACTGTGTGTGATTGCTCCGTGGGGTAGGTCGTACTCTTACTTGGCGTGGCGGACGCAGGAACTGACAGCACTGTTCGTCTCAACAGGTAATTTCGATCCGGACGTCTCCTATCACCTGGTCTTACCGACTCTTGGGATAGTCGTTGCCTTCGGTGTCGGTACGTGGGTGGCTCTCCCGTCAGCGCTGATACCGCACGGGAACCTTCACGGGGGCATCAATTTCGAGCTTTGGTCAGCAAGAAAGGGAGAAGGCTTCGACTTGACCGGGAAGGCAGAAGGACAGATCAAACGAGGGTCGGTGGTCCTGTTCCCGCAGGGGAACATGGTCCGGAGGGCGGAGAAGGGAGGGATGTCAGCGAAGCAGCTCCAGGCAAGGGGGGACGCGGATTCGGGCTATACACTCGACATTTTCCGAAGCCCGATCTTTGCTGACGATTTCAAGTGGTAGGCTAGAATGTATGACGATCCACAAAGATAGACGCTTCGGAAGCTGAGCAGGGACGTGCTTTGGCATGTTTCACGACGTCAAGATCTTTATTATGACGTAAGATTGACTGACACACAGATATTGACGGACACCTCCTGTCCGAGTCATTGTCTTCCCATTTCTGGCTCCCGCTCGTAGAGCTCCCTCGGGCTACTGTTTGGCTCGCCTCTCTGGGCAAGAGATCGTCCCGCTGCTAGGCCCCCGACTCGCTCGCTGAAGTGGCATCTCTCGGCTTTTTGGTTGTCCAGGTCACCCGCCCGCGAGACTGTCAAGGAGATCAGACCTAAGCGCAAGAAGAAGCTGCACGAGATGCACACTGGTCACAAAAACTGCCGAACCGTCGGCGAGACCGAGCAAACCCAGGCTCACGTCGGACCCAGGCCAACAAGCATGTGCACAACCACGTCCACGAGTACGTCACCCCCAATATCTTCCGCCAAACACGCAATCAAGTGGAGGCGTACCCGCTGTTTGCGATGGTGTATTAGGTGTGTTGGGAGGGGTTAGCGGTGAAGAAAATCGCGTTCAAGTTTTGAACGTGGTTTTGGGGGCTTTGCTGGGTTCTGCTGCTGCTGTTTCGTTGGATGGATGCCTATGACAGATACCGGGCCTCAGCTGGCTACGTTTGTGAAAGGACAGAGCGTAGAAACGCCACATGACATTGATTGAAAGGAGAAGACACAAGAGCCTGGACTGGATTTGGACTATACTACGCTGCAGACCTATGAGGTACAAGTGCGGGCGTGAAGGTTGTATGTACATATGTATCTTGGAAAGGGCAGGTAGGAAGGAGGAGCAAAGAGTAGATGGGCAGGACCGGTGAGAAGGGCCAGGCTGGTGTCCGTCACAGCGCTGTAGATTCTGTAACACGAGCCTATTCCTCGTCCCAAAACTGGAGGTTGGGAAGGTAATGCTAAGCTCGTAGTGAGATCACTAAGCACTAGTCGGCGCCTCCCTCCTATTCGCCTCGCTCTGATTGCTCTGAGTCATGGCTCACTCTCTCTGCCCTTCCTCCTTCGCCCCATCAACCAGCCATTTCCCACACCATCAACGCCCTACGCGGACCCCTCTGTTGCCGTCGCGGGTGCGTTCATGAGACTTGTCAGATGCAACGGGTGGCTCGCCGCCGACGACGAGCTCGATAGTCTCAGCAGCTCCGGTTTTTGCGCACCCGGTTCCGGCGAGCTGCTTGGTCGAGCCTGAGGCGTGAGGTCCGGTCCAGGCTGGTGGCCGCATAACAATGGCTGCTGTTGCTGCGAGCTCGCCACGATCGGAGACGCTGCCGGCAGCAGAGGGCTCAGAGGGCTGTAGCAGACTTGGCTGCCAGGGTGCTTGCTGAACGCCGCTGACGCGGGTGATCTCGTGTCCGACGATGCGAAGGGAGGCGGGTGGTAAGACGGGTAGAACGGCTGAGGCTTCTGGGACGATTGGGACGAGCGCGGCTGGGCTTGGTATGAGGCCGGAGGGTACATCGTCTGCTGGCCGTAGACGTACGACGGCGGCTGCTGGGAGCGGTCAAGTGCAGGGAACGTCGGCAACGTCTGCTGTGGCTGCTGCTGATAGTCGGACAGCGTCCCGTACGGATGGGCAAGGTACGCAGGGGTGGAGCTGGAGGTGGGGAAGGTGTGGGCCGGGTTAGAGCCATAGGTCGGGTAGCTCGACATCGACGGCGACGGTTCCGACAGGAGATGTCTGTCGTACGCGTTTCGCGGCGGATTCTGACGCAGAGGCGCCCAGGAGGAATAATGGGCAGGTCGACTGCCAGACGATCGATAGCCGTTCTCGTAGACGCTGTCTCGGTCGCCCAGGTTGAGAACGACGGGTAGATACGAGCCAAGGAGTCCTGGGGCGTGTTCGTCCTTGCCATCCGACCAGAGCAAGTTGGCGGATCTCGAGGACGACGCCGTCGCGTTGGTATCCCCGTTGAGCGTATTAAATCGCCGTGACTTCTTGGGCGGCCCGGGAGCGACAGCCTGGGAAAATGAGCTGGGAGACGCTGAGCGAGCTTGCTTCTTCTTGCGCGATCGGTTGCGAGGGTACGTGTCGGTTGCCTGGGAACGAACAAGAACAGCCCAGTCAGACAGGCCGGCTAACGGACGTCTTGCCGGCGACGACTCTGCACTGACGGTTAGATCGACGGTCCAGTAGCCTGAGAGGACAGGGAAGACAGGACGAGAGGGAGGCGTCAATTTGACCGTCTCGCTCGTTCGACAAAGGAGATTGGGCGAAAATGACATCGAATGCACCTCCTCGGCCAGGCTGAGGGAACGGCTTCTCCTTGAGCTGAAAGCACGGCTGCATAGATAGACAGTGGCGAGTTGTGTTCTAAGCGTGCATACATAAGCAGAAGAATGGGTTGTCCTCAGTCGCCAATCGCCGAGACGACTTGGGCCGGTTCTGAACTGACCTTCCATCCAGGCCGATTTGCGCTGATATCGGGATAGTCGCGTTCCATCTGGTCGTAGATCTATACGCGACCGGAACAACACAGGCGCCGACGACGATGGTCAGGAGGAATGGGGGAGAGCGTGAGGATGGGACGAGAGAATGAAGGGGGACCCAAACATCAGCTCGAGCGACGGGAGGACCCCAAGAGGATCAGGCTGGCAGACGAGAGACGTACCTCATTCAGAGTGAGAGCCTGATCTTTGGACTGAGTGAGGGACAAGTCCCGGAGACATGCGAGGTCGTCAGCCAACATTTCCGACCGACTCGTAAGGGAGCGACTAGGAGGGAGAGTCGAGGGGGGGAGCATGAGAAACGGATACTGACCATCAAGATTAACATCCTTAAACGCGACACATAAGTCGTCGAGCTTGACGATTTCCCGTTCGAGTTTGAGGGAGCTGAGTAGTAGCACAGACCAGAAATAGGAGGGTGAAGACGAGTCGGTCAGTTTGAGGATCCTTCGCCCGCCCACGCCGGACCTCGCCCGCTGACTCAGCAGCTGACCAAGGATCGAGAGACCTTAGCATGGAGCAAAAGCTGTAACTTACGAGATCGCCCCAATTCTGTCGTATGCGAAAGAAAGGTGGAGGGAAGGAGGGGTGGATGGGCTTGATCAGTTTGAGGACATCCACCGAATCAACCAGCCCAAGCTCGCCCGCTCGACCCCCGCAACCATAAACGACCGTGAAGCAAGAAAACAACTCACGAGACCCAGAAGGTAACATCACAGGCAGATTCGGATGAAGTCAGGCAAAAGATGAGAGGAGGAGAGCCTGGAGAGGAAAGGGGAAGGGAAAGGGGAGGGAGGGGGAAGGAGGCCGAGGTGAGCGAGAGGACCGAAACGACGAGCCTGAACCAGGGGAGCGTGTTTGACAACTTTGGCTACCCATCCTCAAGCACGAAGACGGCGAGAGAGCAATCGTATGAGTCGACAGAGGACACAAGATGACTACGAGCCGCGCGGGAGGAAGCTCGGCGAGCGAGGAAGCCAGCCATCCGGGTAACTTTGTCCTCTGCAAGCTCAGCGAGCCCTTCCCGGACGGCGGGCAGCCCCGACTTCGGTATTTTTTGGTCGTTGGGCGTGCGGCGAAACAAAGAGGACGGGCTGGGTGGTGCGGATGTGTGATCCGCTTGACGAGCTGGTGGTGCGCCCTCTGTTTGATTGTGTGCGTGCCGGTCAGGCAGGCGAATGGGGCCAACTCTGCCAGCCCGACAGCACACACACCGTCTCAACAAAGACCTTGTCGGCCGATAGGACAGACCAGGTCACTCACAGGCGGTCCGACCCTAGCCGTACAGCGTTGAAGGCGACCGCGACGTGCAGGGCTGTCGAGGCGGGCGGGAGAAAGGCCCGAAACCCGAGCGGACGAGGGAGCCACTCTTGCTAAATCAGCTGTGACCAATCTAGAGTGTCCCAAAGTGTATCTGAAAGTGGCATCTGTAAGATGAGCCTTGTCCGGGCGAGACTTCGAGCGAGGGACGGCGGATGTTGAGAGGCAAGCTTGTAAGGAGGAGGATGCCCTGCCGACCGAACGCCCTGTCGGAACAACGTACCCTGCCCGAGATCACGAGGACGAGCAGGACGAATTTCATGAGCTGGCAGGTCAGTCGCGCGACCTGATATGGAGGGCCCGTGTGAGCTAGCTGCTGTACTGGCACACTGGCTGTGGCGTTCTGATGATCGAGCAGGAGGAGCAAGAAGGGCTCAAGCTCACGAGGACGTGCCACGGTCGACTGCGTGGAAGGTCGTCACCTCCTTGTTTTGCTTCGGACTCATCAACGACGTGCTCTATGTAAGCCTTTCTTCTTGCTCCCATCTCTGCTGGTTCTCCGAGACGACCGAGACCCGTCGTACAGGCCTGAGCTTGCATCGACCCAGGGCAATGGACCAAAGCTCACCCTCCTCTTCTCTCCTCTCCTCCCTCTATCCCGCGTCACAGGTCATCATCCTCTCAGCCGCGCTCGATCTCGTCTCAACCTCGAGACCCCAAGGTATCGTCGTCCTCTTCAACATCTTCTCCACGCTGATCGCCAAGGTCAGCTGGCCGTACATCTCAAAGGGCAGGGTCCGCTGCGAAAGACGCATCTGCGCTTGTGCGGCTCTTTCTTATACTGCATTATACTGCAATGCTGGTAAGTCGTACCTTTCCGGGGCTAATTTGACACTCGCACCCTGTGTCAGGCCTGGGCGAAGTCTGACACTTCTGTTCACCTTGGGCCGCCGCTAGACGATCGCGTTCTTGGACTCGCTCGCACCGCGAATGCTCGGCATTTCGGTCTCTTCGTTCTCGTCTGGCTTGGAGAGTCGGCGTTCCCTCAGCTTTCGTCGTCTTATCCGTCAGATCAGCCGCTGGGAAGATTCGCGTCAAGGACGTGCGGAGCAGGTATCGTCGGTACTTCCGACCCTGCGAATTTGCGTCAAGCCCTCGTTCTCCGGCACGGAGAGCACATCAAGAGGACACGGCCAGTCGCTCCTGAAGAGGCAACAAGGAGGATGAGCACGCAGATGGAGGACAGCCAGGGGCGGTGTGCAAGCCTGTCAAGTTTGCGCTCAACGCGAGCGAAAAGTGGCGACTTTCGAAACCGCTGATCTTCACTCTCCAGGGGAGTCGCACGAAGTCGGATTTTTTGCCTCTGTGCTCGATGCTGACTAGCTTTCATCGGAGTGCAGGTACATGTTCCCGCTCTTTTGCGTGTGCGTGTTCGAGTACACCATCAACCAGGTACGTTCCCACACTGCTCTGTTCATGAGCTGCGCTGTCGTAGTGCTAATCCGATCAAACCCTGTTTGTGCCTTGTACTCTCAGGGTATCGCACCCACGCTCCTGTACGCGCTCTCAAAGACGGGTTTTCTCTCGCACCTGATAAAGTCGCCACGAGACTTTTACCCTTTCTGTCAGGCTCCTCAGCGCCTCTTCCCCTGGCTCTGATCCGCAACACCCGCTGTCGTCCAGGGCATCATCCTTAGCACGCTTATACTCGAGGCTCTTCGACACTTCCTGGGCATCTCGTTCGTACTTGTCGCTATTCCGCTTGAGGCTCTTTGAGGAGGACTGGCACGCGTTCCATCGTCTTGGCAAGATCGCCGACGAGGCGGATTGGCTGGGCGAGGAGGCGCAGAGAGAGCGCGGGAGGCGAGGCGAGATTGGGGATGGAAGAAAGTGCAAGATAGTGATCAAAGATTCGGAGTCGTAGGGGCGGCAGACAGTTGGGGGCTCGTGGTCGAGAGCTTGGTATGTGTCGGATGGCGCCTGCCCACGTTTGGTCTGTTTGAGAGAGTCACTGACTTTTAATCTTCTCCCGACGACGCGTTGGTACAGGTTGCGATGCCTTTGGAACTCTCGCTTTGCCAGGCTCTTGTGGACATGGGCAGGACGGCTTGTCGCACGCTCTAGGCGCTCGTCTGACCGGGAGTTGAGCAGATCTCGCGTTTAAGTAAGCCGTCCTGACGCCAAGCCTTCTCTCGACGCTTCGTCCCATCTTTGTCATGTTCATGACCATCTCTTTCTGAGTTCTTAGATGTGCTGCGGCACCATGTATGGTAACAGGAGGTCTTTATCCGGTCTCTTTCCTCGATGCATCAGCGACCCCGCTCGGTAAGTTATAAGTCAGTCTGGCCACGGTTCATGCGCCGAAAGAGCGGGGAGCTTCGTCAACTTCTACCCCTGGTTGTCATGTTGGAGAAGCAGCCTCCACTTTCTTTTGAGCTCCTGTTCGGGTTCGAGTGTCCCACGACGCTGGAACGGCACGCAACCTCCGCTCGAGTTCGTCGGTCTGTTTGTTTGGCCCCGACTCGCTGAGACGGTGAGCTGTCTTTTGAACCATGCCCAATCGACACCAAATGCACGACGTTCCCGTTATATAGACCTTGGCTTTCAGCTCAGATTGATTGAAAAGCAAGAACCAGCAGAACTGCGAGGGTGATCCACAGGGTTTATCAAGGCGAGCGTGGGCAACTTTGGCGTCGGACTTGGAAGCTAGGAACGGTGCGCCGGCGATCAGCGCGCAGCAAAGGGGGACGGGCAACCCCATCACTCCGCCCCAGCGCGAGATTGGTTGTTCCGTTTGCTACTTGTGGCAGTTTGACCTTAGAGATCATACTTCTGTGCGGCTCGGATGCATTGGCGGGCTTGACCGGGATCGATAGCTGCAGTACGGGAAGAACGAGATCTTTACAGTACGCTTACAGGGAGGGATGGGGGCTGGAGGCGGGGCAAGAGACTAAGGAGAGGATGACCCTGGCTGAAGAGGGACGATCATTCTAGCTTTGGTCCGTACCGATTCCATGGGACGAGGACTTTCCCCGTCCACTACCGACAGCGACCTTTTCCCTTCCTTCTCACACCCTCCACCTTCTTGCCGTCCGCTTCCCTGGTACTGCACGAATCATTCAAATGGGAGGAGACTTTCCCTGTTAGTCGTCTGCGTCTTGGTCTCTGCTGTGCTCATCTCGAGGTGAAAGCGAACGGAGGGAGGGAGATTTGTTTGGCCCTAGCGCGCGAGTACAAGCGAGACCTCGATTGCCCTGGCGCTGACCTCGCGTTCGGCGCTGCTCACGTTCCTCCCTTGCCCTGCGTTATCGACCGACAGGCGAGACTTGCGGTCAGACGTTTACCCGACCTCAGCACGGTCAGTCAATCAGCCTGTGCTCTCGTCGTTGACCCACGTTGGGAAGGAACCGGCGTGGAGGTGGTCCTGTCCGATCTCAGATTAGGTCTGACGAGGTCTGGCGCTCTCGTTCTCATCAGTCACTCGTCACCAGCGCATCCACACTGGCACCAAGCCTTACCCGTGTCCGACTTGCCAGGAGCGGTTCACCCGATCGTACGTACACACGCCTAGTCGAGACGGGTGAACCTGCCGACCGCTAGGCTCACCTGGAGCGGTTACCTTCGTTCGCTCTCTTCTCTAGCGATCTGCTCACTCGCCACCGTGTAAAGTTTCACGGACTGGTAGAGACCTCACCGTCACCCATCAAGCGACGAAAGCTGTCTGTATCGTCTTTCGTCGACGAGAGGCCAAACACCGGTCTCGGAAGCGATGGAAACCGCACGAGCTGCGGTCCGTCCCCCCCTCTCTGACTCGTCCCGTCAAAGAGACCACGCTGACATGCAGCGTTTCCTTGCAACGGATATGCAGCCGGATGCTCTCTGATGAGCGCGCATTTCTCGTACCCGGAACCGACTCCCATAACAGGCCCGTCAAGCTCTGGCTCGGCACCTGTCCGTCGTGGCCGGCCTCGTCAGCCGCCCCTTTCGCCGATGGACGTGTCCTCGACGTCGTCTCGGTCCCCGAACGGGCCCGTATCTAGCTCGTTCGACGGTCAGTTTACAGAAGAGCCGAACCCGCTCCTCGACGCCTACTACCGGACCCATCTGCCCGTGTCCAACTCGCTCGGCATCGACACCGACCTCGTCTATCAGCCCCAGTTCCAAGACTGTTTTGCGTATACCTCTGAGTCTGCCTTTGGGTCTGGCTCGTCGTTGAGATCGTTCCCAGAACCGGACACGCCGGTGGGCACTCGTCAGACATTGTCCTCGGTCGACAACCAGATGGTCGTCGTCGACTCGCCCGCAGCCTACGTACCCCATCTGAACGCCTTCTCGAGTCTGTTCGACTCGTCGGGAGGACTAGACGGCGGCAAGGACTTTAGCGACAGCACGGCCCAGTACGGGTACGCCGTCGGCTACCCAGCGAGGACGGTCGCTTCGCCGGAGCAGCAGACAGATCCGTCTCAGACAGTACCCGCCCCACAGTCATCACTGAACTTACATCCCCACTACATTCCGCCTCGGGGCCCGACCGACGCAGAGAGCGAGGCTTCACGCCAAGCTGCCGCGCTCGACAACCTGTTCCTCAACTTCCCTCACCCAGACTCGGTTCACGGCCTCCAGCCTTCGCCCTACCTCGCGACGCCGCATCGAGCGCGCTCACCCGAGACGCAAGTCGAGCCTCCACCGTCCAACCGCAACTGGTCAGACACAGGTGCGGGCGGCAACGCAGACCTGTTCCGGGATGCGCTCGCGAGGACGGCAAGACAGAAGGGAGAGGATTTCCAGCTGAGGCTCGACTTTGGGTCCGGGAACGTGTTCAAGAGGAGGATCTATGGGGATGATGGTGGTGTGGGAGGAGGACTGGTCAACCCTCAGCCGTAGCCGGAAGAGAGAAGACAGTTTGTTTGGGGTCAAGTTCATACGTCCGTGTCCGTGTCCGTTTTCGTTCCGTTCCGTTCCGTTCCGTTCCGTTCCGTCCTTTGGGGTTGTTGTCTCTGACCTGCTCAGTTTCGCTCCAGGCCCTCGCTTTTGCACTGAGCTTTTCATTTATCCAGTGTTTGCCTTTACTTTCTCGTTTTGCTTGCTCCCGTCCGTATATGTAGCTCCAGCTCCGTAACCTCTTCCCAAGCCTACGCCTCGCTCTCCATCTTGCACCTATGTACAGAAGCCCCTCTTCTTACGCTCGACCTCTTTGTATCCATATCTCTTGTGGGTTCTTCCGCGCGCTCCGGTCTTGATGATCTTCCTCATGTTCCGTCTTCATCTTTTGCCGCAGGTGATCCGAAGATCCTAGACCTGTCGGAGACGAGACAGGCTTTCTTTTCATAATTCGCGATACCAGTCTGCAATCATACCATATGCATAAGAGTCGTTATGTAGGGGCCGAGGAAGAGTCAGCTACGGCTGATCTAATCGAGACAATGGTCGAGAGCTGAGACGAGCAGAAACCTGATGGAAACAGTGTGTTTTGGGGATTACATTAGGAGTTTAGGAAGGGACCAGTGCTAGAATAAGCCCAAGAGTGTTTTAGAAGAAGCGGTCATGGTCAGAGAAGGAATATCATCAACAGAGCCAAAGTTAGGGGCATCATCGGTCTCTAGGCTTGAAGGGCGTGAAAGCCAAAGTTCTGTTCCTGTGGCCTGGTCAGGGTTTCCACCGACCCTCCAACACGACTCTATCCCCACACGCCATCCATTTAAGCAAACAAGTCCGGCAACAACCATCTGTTTTTTTTTTTATCAAGATGGGGGGAGACTACGCATGTGAGTATGGTCCCCAATCCTTCGCGTTGTCTCTTGTGTTTCCATAACGGTAAGGCGCCGTCCAGCTCGCTTGCTCGAGGTGTGCGCTGCCGCTGACGTTTCTGATCCAATCCCTCTACCATCACTGGCCTGGACGCCTACTATCAAACTTATCCGCCAGTGTCCGACCCGCTCGGCATCAATGCGGACGTGCCGCTTTTACCTTTCATCGACAACTTTCGTGCCTCTACTGAAGCCTCCTTCTCTGGCTCGGCTTCGACGTCAAAATCGTGGCCCCCGTTCACGCCATCCTCGACGCGTCAGACCTTCTCAACGTTCGATAATGAGATGGTTGTTGACGAATCGCCTGTAGCGTTCGTGCCTCGTCTGGATGGATTCCCGGCCGTTTTTGACCCTTGGGAGGAAAACGACAGCGGAAAGGACATCCAGCTTGAAGTCGGCCACCTAGGAATCAGTACCAAGTCAGAGCGCAACAATCAAGCCCCCTTCTCCTCCCAACCGGATTTGAGTCTTCTCTCCAGCATCAACAGGGCTCCAGCCCCAACGGAGGTTGAAAACCAAGGAAAGCGACAAGCAACCGCCGTGGACGACTTCTTTGTCAACTCCCGGCACCCAGACTCGCTTTACGGTCTACAGTCCTGGCCCTACATCGCCCGACGCAGCAGACAAAGGGAAAGGTGGAAAAGTAGAGATCATGTTCGCTTTCTCTGTTTGTCTTTTTGGCTACCGGGCGGAGTCGGTATCACTTTCGCTTTTGCTCTCAACTTTGCTTTCTTACCGTTCTTGTCCACATACGCGCCAGCTTTTTCTGTTCTGTTGAAGTCCTGCGTTCAAAACTCCGTATCTGTCCTTGCCAACTGGATTGGTCATGCACCAAACTAGTCTCTTGTTACTCAAGTACTTTGTTATTGTCCTCGTCCGTGAGCGTCAGGTCAACCCTTGTTTTCCGTCACTGTTTTCTAATAGGATCCCCCTCGATACTTCCCTGCTTCCCCGCCTTGTTCGAACGTGATTCGTCTCGAACAGGAATCGCCTTGACTCCGCTTTCCTGCCCTGACTCCGCTTCCCCGCCTTGTCTCGTCACTCTTCATCCTCTCACCCACACACTCTCCTATTCCTGACTGCATCCATTCAAGACCTGCCGAGCGCTCGCCCATCTGATCCTGGCGGATCTGCATGGCATCTCGACCTCTGCGATGTAACATTGTACCATCCCGAATCGACGCTGATGCCGTCGTCATTCTCTCCAAAAGCAATGGGGGCGGTCGTCGGCGATTGCCGTTACCCCACAGGATCGCCCAATGAGAGTTGCGCGCAATCTCGAGCTCACCACTCCTCCCTCCCCCTCGGGTGGGTTTGCCTGGCAACATCCACCCCCCCTCCCCCGCCATACTCGCCGAATCACCCTTCCATCCCAGCGCGGAGGATTCAAAGGTACCAACGTGCCCCGGTTTATCCATTGCAGTGGCTTCCAGTATTGGGGAGCTCATGACGCCAACTTCCTTGCCGACCACACCGCCTTCTCCGCTGTCGAAGCCGGCGCCTTTCCAGCCTGCGGTCACGCCTCCTATCCCTCTTACCGACCTCTTATCGTCATACACGTGGCTAAATGCGGACGGGACCCCGGCTATAACCCCCAAAGGGTGTAGGGTCGACCCGACCTTGACCCAAAGCGTGGGTCGAAGGATGATTGTTGGCTGGGGGCCGCGTGACCTCTGGAAGGCGGCTTCTTTTCTGGTCAACAAAGGTGAGCACTCAAGCTTTACGTGGTGTTGATGTCTATTCATAGCGCTGGTATGTATCTGTATCAGACATACGTCGATCAAGAGCTGGTCTCAGCCTTATCATCTGAGCCGGACAAGCGGCTCACTTCACCAAGCCACCCAATCGTTAACGCCTTGGACGCTGGAGCGTCTGATCTGTTCCTCCGTCCTGAAGCTTACGATGGTCATCTTTCGCTTGTCCAGCGATCCATTTGACTACGGATCTTGTAACATACGCCATTTACGGACCTCGCAAGAAGAGCTGGGGACTAAAGTGCGTGTCTGGCAGCAAATCTCCCCTCTGACTGAACTGGCACCGATGAGCTTATCTCAGATTCTTTTTCAATGGTTGTACCCCTCTTCCCTCAGGATGACAATCATTGCCTCGTTCATGAGAGACATGGGAAAGCATTCAGTGATCGCAGAGATTGTGAGTGGGCTGCAAAGTTCGGTTGGACGCTGTTCTGTCAAGCGAGTCCTCGTCTCACAAACCTGACAACCCGTTCAACTTCATCTTTATCATCTGACTCCCGCAGGGCTTTATCCGAGGTGTGATTGCCTTGACCTCGTACATCCCACTTCCAGCCTCAGCATTGGTCACGTCTGTCTCTTTCCGGGTTCGAAGCAGGAAACTCAAGGGAATCCTCAAAAAGTTTGACGAGCTTGAGCGGGGAGGGAGCAGATACATCGGGTCTGGTGAGGGACGCGAACTTACTGGAGAATGGGTCACCAATCAGATCCATCGGACAAGCTGCAAGGACGCAATTGGGAGCTCAATAATGCAAGCCAACAAGGGTGACGCAACAGGAACTAAAGAAGGCAATCGGATCGTGCTATATCTACATGGAGGTCAGTCAGAACTCGCGACACGTAGCTTCCACGTCAGACTAGGCCTGCAGCAGGTCTGGGCTCATTCTCGCTACCCAGGAGCCTACTATGCCGCATCAGCAGCCTCCCTCCGGCTCATTACGATCAAAGTTGCTCAGATTTGCGAAGCCCACGTGTTTGGTGCGTCGCCGGTCTCTCTTAGCTCTTGTCGGCCGTGCTGCGCTGACCAATACACACACCTGGTCTGTCTCTTTGGCAGCACTCAACTATCGACTTGCCCCTGAAACGAACTTCCCGGGTCCTCTGCACGACGCTGTGTCGGCTTACTTCCGCCTGACTGATGACCTCAAGATCCCACCCGCGAACATCGTCTTGGCTGGTGATTCAGCTGGAGGCGGGCTCAGCCTTGCTCTTTTGATGTATCTGCGCGATAACGGTGAGTTGGCTATGATTATCTCCGGCTCAGTTGCGTGCTAATCTTGTAGTCGGTTGCCTTTTCAGAATACCCCTTGCCATCTGGTGCAATACTCATGAGCCCATGGGTGGATCTGACAATGAGCTGTGATTCATGGGACTCCAACGCGCCATTCGACATCATCCCTCGGCCAGAGCCAAACGACCATCTGAACCCGATATTCTGTTATCTCGGCAAGGAGGGCATCACCAAATATCTCACGCATCCCTAGTGAGCTAGCCTGCCTTGGCCGTTAATCATTCCTTGCTAGAGCAAGACTGACGCCCTTCCGTGCTTTTCCAGCGCATCTCCTCTCTTTGGAGAGTTTCAAGGCCTACCACCTCTCTTGATCCAATCTGGTGAAGCGGAGGTCCTTCGAGATGAGCACCTGTTGTTGGCTCACAAGGCTACACTGTCAGTACATGGCAACATGAACTGCAAGACAGAAGTCAGAGGTGCTAACGTTGAACATTTAATCGTAGAGCTGGAGCGGTGGTGATGTACGAGATGTATGAGGACGCCGTTCACGTCTTTATGGCTTTTTCATTCCTTGAATGGTGGGTCTCAAATTTCTGGTTGTTCTTTTCTTGCTTCATACACAATGCTGGCACTGATCTTATTTCATCGTTGCGAATCATTGTCTCCACAGCACGCGCGTCGCGTTTGAATCTCAGCGCAACTTTGTCAACTCTGTCTTACCAACTTACGCACCGACTTCGCAATCTCTTGGGCCAAAAGAGAAGGACGCCTTGGGGTCTGAGATTTTCGTGGCGGACGCCAAGATTGTGTCTGGCCTTGGCACTGAGCTTTCTCAAGAAGGAGCACTGCAGGCTGGAGAAGATCGGAAACCCGAAACTGGCTAGGAAAGCTGAGCAGACTCAAGTGTTAGCATTGTAGATTTATACCAAGACAAGGAAGTGACATCATCATACATACAGGACGGGCCAGGGTAGATTGAATAGTTTTGCCTAGCCGCATAACGAAGAAGGCCGACAACGCGCCCTTTCGTTTGCTATGGAGCCGACTCTAGAAATGTACGGGCGGATGATTATTTGAATACCCAGAAGTAAGACGTAGTCACGATTGCAGCTTTTAGTCGGTAATTCAACATTGGCCTGTGATCAGCGAGTGATCTGGTGTTTCATCCTCACAGCGGTGCTCATTAGAAACTCCTTGGAGAATGAGGAGTGTGGCATGCATTTACCGACAGAAGCGCGAGGGAGGAGTTGGAGTTCAGCCTCGCCTCGGAACGTGGCTGACTTTGGCAATCGCGCTCGCTCCGTGACGAGTGCGAGCTCATTCCGAAGGGAGCTTGTCCAACAACGCCCATCCCCTCCCTTCCAACCAGTAGCCGACCAGATTCCCCGGCTCTTCACATCTTCCACCCTTCGGCTTTGACGTCGGCCTGGTCTATCTCCGCTCTCCTCTTCCTCTCTCGCCGCCACCTTGGTATCGGTCTTGATCGCGTCATCAGGACGCCCCTTGCGTCCCCTTCCCCTCCCCTCCTTGCGCCTCCGGATCATGTCCCTCGACGCACCTGCCTTCCGACCTGTACATGCCAACCAGCCGAAAATTCCGGATGGGCTTCATCTGGACCCTTTCACGAGTGGCTCACTGTTTCAAGAGTTACATCCGGCACCGATGAGCGAATCACTCAGCGCGGCCAATCTGGAAGAGTTCGCTGGCCAGGACAGTGCAGAGGTAGCGGGAGAGGTCGAGGCAGACAAAGGGGACGGAGAGACAGAAGGAGGAAGTGGAACAGAGTATGACAGAGAGGGGAGGCTGGTCACTCAACGAGGTCAGTACAACTGTGACGTGAGCTCAACGAAGAGGGAACAGAGCTCAGGGTCGAGCTCAGCAGGTGGATATCCTTGGCCATTGCAATCGTCGCCTCTGATCTCAAGACCATCGAAACTATAGCCCTTACGTAGGCTGAAAACTTTTGCTCTCCCCGTCCACATCCTCTATGGCTTTGTCGCCCTCCAGCGCGTCTTCGTCGGATGGTCTCGTATCCGATCCTATCTCCGCCATCCGAGCGCCCCTCCTCACCTCTACCCTTCAAGTCGACACACTCAGACACTCTGATACAATCATCGCCCTTTCTAAGAAGATCCTCTCACCCAGACGTGGTACCACATCCAAAGCCGCCCCTTCACCATCACGCCCAAATTCGTGTAAACCATCTCTCACGCCCGCCTGCATCAGCAAAGGAACCATCATCGTTATTGACCGAGACATCGGGTTACAAACGGAGCTCTCAGGAGGAGTGGTGCGCGAGAGGGTTGCCAAGCCGGACTGGTCCTCAATCGAGGGATAGGCAGCCCGGGTGGGGAATGATAGGCGTTGGGCCGAGGATGCTGCCTAGCAGTTTCTTTGGCGCCCGCCAAGACGGCCTCGAGAAAGGGCAGGAAAACGACCAGGTTGTAGTCGACGGAGAGACAACGTTGACCCGTCAGTCCGCCCGTAACCGCAAGCATCGCGCCAAATGGGACGCTGGATCGCCAATCTTCAATCTGCCGGTCATGCCGAGCGGGACTGGCAGTGCAACCTCCAAGACGAGCTGTAAATTCGATCCGACTTGGCTCGTCTTCCTAGTCTGGGCTGACTTGGGCCGTCCTCTACATTTGTGCTTAGTTCCGATCAAGAACATCCAGGCCGATCTCGACATCTACATGAGGGAGCTACTATCCCCAGACGTGCTTGCCAGTATTCTGTGCGAAGAGGTGACCCTTCCAGAAAGGTTAAGTCTAAGCGTTCGTTTCGAATCAGCTGATCGGTTCTGGTCTCGCTTGTACCTCCAGAACGGGCGAGACAAGTTTAAGGAATGGATCAAGAGGCATTCGACCTCACCCGACGCTCTTGCGATATTTGAATTTTACTGCGAGGCGCAGTCGTATCTCCAGTAAGCAGCTTTCCTGCTCTTTGATTTACATTCTCACGAGCGTGCTCCTCATTCTTTCTTTTCTTACAGGTCCCTGGACAAGTCACACTCGCTCCGCAAGGCCCTCTACGAGACATTTCTCGCTTTGGAAACGACCCGTCCCACAGCTCTATTCTCGACCTTGACCGAGGCAGAATCTTCGTCCACAGCTCAAGAATTGCAAGGCCAGCAGCACAAGGCATCGGGTCCTGTTGTGGCAGCCTCCGAGAAGGCGCTCGATGTGCTGTACAGGGACGAATTTGCGAAGTTTCTTCAGCACAAGATCGTAGCGCAAGCTCAGGTTCGTCTGGGATTGTTCGCCAACTTGACGGAGAGAGGTGATCTCAGTGACGGTGAGTTTGCCTTGTGCGGTGTGCCAGATAGAGAGCGCATAAC
Source organism: Mrakia hoshinonis (assembly GCA_036245725.1). NCBI lineage: Eukaryota > Fungi > Basidiomycota > Tremellomycetes > Cystofilobasidiales > Mrakiaceae > Mrakia > Mrakia hoshinonis. Next base: position 16,968 of record BTPH01000199.1, read on the forward strand.
CTGACCTAGTGTCGATTTCCATTTGCAGTATTCTGCTTGACAAATCCTCGGCTACCTGACCATCCGATCGTCATGGTTTCGGACGGCTTCACAAGGCTTACAGAGTATCCTTCGAAGCGAATCATCGGTCGTAACTGTCGGGTGAGTCCTGTATGTGATAAGCTAAGGTGAGAAAGCTCTGGAGAGCATCGTTGATACCCCTCCCTCTTTCTTGGTGTGCCTAGTTTCTGCAAGGGCCTTCAACGGACCCGAAGTCAGTGCAGCGTATACGAAAGGCTGTTGCGGCGGGGGAGCCCTGCTGTGAGGTATGTCACATGTAGCCGTCACACACCATCCTTGTCACAAAACAATTTGTACTGACGCTGTCCTGTCTTCATGGGCCTTGCTTAGATCCTGCTAAACTACAAGCGCTCGGGCGAGCCGTTCTACAATCTCCTCTCCATCATCCCTCTGCTCGCCCCTTCGGGTCGGACCGACTACTTCCTCTCTGGCCAGTGTGATATCAGTATCGCACTTGCGTCCCCCAAAGCGCTCGCCTTCCTCATCGGCGTTGACTACCCTTTGCGCCCAAGCGGAACCAAGCTCGACAATGGACCCCCATCGGATCCGCCACCACCCAGGTCGTCGGATCAGCGGATCAGCGAGTCAGTCTCACAACGCGCCGCGAAACAGACGGAGAGGAAGAGTCTTTGGACGGGAGCAGAGGTTCCGACTTCTGGCGTTGAAGGAACATCAGATCGTCGTCCATCAGCCCACCCGGTCGTGACAACATCGTCTGTCTCGCCGTCACCAAGGGGGCTCTCTCAGTGGTATCGCGCACGTAAGGAGGATATTGGTGTCTACTCACGCGTTCTCGTTGTTCGCGCATCACCAAAGATGGAAATCATGTATGTGACTACGTCGCTTCTGGAGATGCTTGATTACCCCTGCACGATGCCTCAACAAGCCTACAACTCCCAGCTTCTGCATGGAGAGTTCGTCTTGCGCCTCTCAAGACTCTCTAGCTCTTCCATCTATGTACTGATCTCTTCTCCTGTTTGCGAATTCGACTCTCATTGCAGCTTCACCGAACTCCTTGCACTCCCTACCCGCCTAGTAACAAAACAGCTCCAGGAGTTAGTTCGGACTGCTATTGTCGAGCGCGAGGTCGCATACTCGACCCGCGCAGGTCTACTTCACTTTGCAAAGGGTCCGAGGAGACCTGGGTTCAGGAACGACCAGGGCGTCGGGATCAGCATGGGACTGATACATCTGATGCCTCTTAGGGACGCGGAAGGCATCATCGACTGCTTTTGCGTCGTCTTTGGAACTTAGCCTCTGCTCTTGCTTATCTTCCTTCCGTCTTTAACTTTTGTCTTTGTCTTTGCTCTCTTTTTGTTTTTGGGATACGTGACTTTCTCGTCTTTGCCTTATTTGAGTCTTTGGATCATCCGGTGAAAGAGTACTAGAGACGAGAAACAATAGAAGAGGCAAAAAGGGACTGAAAATACGGAAAGTAAGTATCTCGGGTTCATTGGGATGCAACGCGGTACGGACAAAGCTTTGTAAGCCAACGAGAAGACAACAGGGGACCGAGAAGGTGAAATTAGAAAGCAAAAATGGGTTTGAGAGTGGATTCGAAATCAAAGGCATTGAAGCAAAGAAGCGCTCAAAGCAAAATTCAAAGGAAAATCATAGAAAGTCGAAGAATGTATAAATGAGAAAAGGTCGAATGAAAACATAGGTGTTTTTCCAGAGAGTGTGAAGGAAAAAAGCGATGCAAACAACGGAAGCATAGGGATATAAGAGAAGGCCCACAGAGCGCAGAATGATGATACTTTTGTAGAAAGAGGAGATAGAGAAAACTGTTGAGGAATGGGAAGGTCGACTAATTGTTTGCCCAAGCTGTCAAATATGCATAGCAAGAAGCTCATTTTCGAGGATATTGGTGATGATAGAAACAAAAAGGGACTTACAATTGATCCAGTACATCCACTGATTTGGGTCCTCCTGTCATCCACCTCCGCTGCGTCTACCTTCTTTGCGATAAGTAAGTGTCGGTAGAATGATTGGATGTGACGTTGGGTTAAACGGTGTTGGGGATCAGATTGTTGCTAGGGATCTCGCTGATGAGACTGATCCAACATAAACAGGATGGCCTTTTAGGGAATTATTGATGCCGACCTAAGTGCGAATTGAGAAAGCAAGGGAATTGGAGAAAGCAAGGGAATCGAAGAGGGTGCTGGAATAGGAGAGACGTGGTGGGACTTTCTTTTATGAGATACTTGTCAGCACAAGCGCGGTGCAGCACTCTGCCGCGTGAGCAAGCCTGATTACTTACGGATAAACTTTTTGGAATCTCCTAAAGAGGCTCAAATATGATGTGGACGGTTACATATAGCAGGAAGAAACAGAGAGGAGGAAACAGGGGTAGTGACTTTTGAAGTCAACTCAAAGGACTTCATGCTCAGCGTCTGTTTCTAAAATGTATTGTATGCGCTCTGATGGAAGCCTTAAAAACAACATGATCTGAGTATCAAAAGTAGATTGGCCATTTCTACTAAATATACTATTTATCGGACAGGTATATCCTTTTTCCGTCAATACTTGTCACCCCTTTCTATCAGACAGGGAAGAAAGCCGCCGGTTGGCCAAGATCTCAATTGCCTGTACAATCTAGCATACACTTCGTGAACCTTCATCCATGTGGAACGCAAATTGTGAGAATATGAGCACAAGAGAAAAGGTTGTCTCGGACATCCCCGACTGTTGTGTCAGGCAACACATCCAGATTCTGATGAGTCAGATCATCACAACAAGTACGCGAGATGGAATTGCCGAGCGCACAGTGAGATGAAAGGAACTTTGTGAACCTTCATGCACCGGGGACACAAATCGTGAGGAATATGAGCTCAAGGCAAGCCTGTATATAGCGACTCGTCATGCCGCCGTGTTTGCGCAGACTGACAGGAGTGGAATTGAGGTCGGATGCGCGAAAAGATCTGGTAGGACAGGGGGCAGCGTCGGAACCGAAGAACGCGGACGGAAACCCAGGAAGGCTTTGAGTGAGTAGCCGGCGACCTTAATGGCCAAGGCAGAAGCTGGTGGTGAGGAAAAGTAGGAAGGTAAACTTGCACATGGCCCGTCTGCGCTGTTGAGCTGCCCCAGCTTCATCTCGAGGTCTACTGCAACAATCTCCGCTTATGCGCTCTCCCGCTTGATAATTCAACCACTTTTCGTCCCGATAATGTTTCTGGTCATTGGTTTGAGTTCAACACAGGCACCAAGCCGAACCCGATGTAGGTGGGCGGCTGGCCGAGGTGGAAAAAAGTGGCTAGATCATTTTGAGCCTGGTAGCCGGACGCCAGGTAGAGGAAGTATGAGCCAGAGACATGGATATGGTGATATGATGCGTGCAGTTCTCGGGCACTGCATGAGCAGGAGAGATGCGGAGCGCTCGTTTGTCTCAACCGGCGGACTCTTCCTCAGAAAAGGTCGGAGGCCGCTTACTTCTGGTGAAGGGATCGGACCAGCAGTATGTATGTATATTTTTAAAACCAGAAAACTGCGGCGGATTTGGCGATTGCGAAGGGAGAGGAGCAAGTAAGACAGGCGAGGATACCGAGGGAGGCGAGGAATGAGGCGGGGAGGAAGGAGGGGAAAAGGACAAGAGTCGGGTAGAGGCGGGGGCAAAGAAGCATGCGGGAGATACCGAGGAACGTCCAGGAAGCAGGAGTGTTGGTGTGTAGAAGGACTGCAAACACAAAGTGTGAGACCGAGTGAGTTGAGTCAAACCTTTTCTGATAGTCAAAAGCAGAACAAGGACACAGACCTCCTGCATTAGATTGAAAAAGGAGGCTTGATGCTTGACCAAGCAGCTCGCCAAATATGTCCTGCGTCAGGCCCGTCTACCAAATGCATGACCACCAAACACCGCCTGCAGCCGCCTCCTCCTGGTCTGCCCATCCAACTTCTCGCCATGACCGCTCGGGCCGACAAAGAGCGTGCGTGAGAGAAACATTCCCTGGCTCGATATCGAGTTGGCCTTGGCGGATCCGCTCATGAGCAAGCTGAGAGCGCCACCGAGATCGCCGTCCCGGTTCAGGACCGACATCGAGCCCGACGCATTCAACCTCGTCTCCTTCATCTCCTTTGTCGTCCAGCCGAACAGGTTCGGGTTCGCCGGTCCCACCACACCGACACCAAGGACTCCGACGTGAGAAGTGGGTGGGTCTGTCGAAGCCAACATTATGACGTCCGGCTAAAAGCCGGCGGAGGCCATTGGCCGCCGCAAAGGGGACGAGACGACTACGCCAGAGTACGAGGGCGTATGTAGCGAGTGGGTCCAGTGTAGGCTGCGACTCGACTAGGTCGGAAGTGCGGTCGCAAAAGTAGTTCTCCCAGGACAAATCGCGTGAGTTGGACTTCTGTTGGTCATCTCTTGCGGGTGGCACATGCTTGCCGTTCGGAACTGACTCGCGCAGGATCGGTGCTCTCATCTCCCGTCTGATCAACGAGGACCAGGCCTAAGCTTCAGAGCTCATAGCTAAACTCTACTTAATCCCGTTTGTGCCTGATCCTTCGCGAAGTTCGGTCAACATCACCAATCACCTTGGCCCTGCATCCGCTCCAACATCTCGATTTGACTACCAGCGTGCGAGAAGGTTTTTTGCCGCTGGCCATAACGTGTCGGAGCAAGCTAAGCGCGATCAACCATGGAACAGTCGGCTCCAGGAACACCAATGTCGCACCTGCTTCGGCGGGTATTCCCTGCCCTAACGGAGGAGCTCGTCATCACACCTGGCGAGGACGCCGACGACGCGGACGCCGACGACACAATCGATATCGAGGCAGCAAATGACCTGCCCGCGGAATCGCCCAAAGAGTCCTCTGTTCGCAGCGCCAACGGTACAGGATTGTCGTCGTCAAGCGGTCAACGATTACCGTGATCGACCAGTCGCCTGTGTACTCGCTCCCAATGTTCAAGTGAAAGTAGCTCTGATTCGTCCATCGCCCAGACATCCTCCATCGTCTTCTTGTGGTCCCAATTCTTGTTCAACGAGGGCCTGAAAAGGTTCGGCGCCTCCTTCCGAATCAGTCGCACCTACCTCGAAATTGTTGTTCGAGACTTGAATCCACAGACTTGGCGCACAGCTTGACGACATGATCCCCGCTCGCTCGAATCCGATGACCATGGCCAGATACATTCGTGCTGCATTCTGGGCGATGTTGGCCTCGTCTCCTGTTTGCAGTGTATCGCAAATCGAGTTGACGAGCGAAGCAGGTGGTGGTTCTTCGGTCACAAGGGACTGTGAAGTCGGTCGAAGGACAGGGCAAGTCGACATCGGTCTGGCCGCCGCCTTTGCACGAGATTCACAGCGGAGCGCAGGTCAGCCATCCTGTTCAGCTCCCGAACAACTTTTGATCAACTGGAATGTTACCCTTACTTTTGTAGTCTTGAAGCTGGTGGTTGAGAAGTGCAAGGCGTAAGACGGCCGGATCGAGGGAAAAGGCAGAAGTGGATGAAAACCCATGAAAGGGTAGTCTTTGATGGCGAGACTGATTGACGTCGGAAGGATAAGAACCTCTGGAGACGATACTGGTATGAGACAATGAAACACGACTCGTATCGTGGCTCGAAGATCAATGGGAGGACAAAAAGAGAAGCGGACAGGGGCTGATAGCTTTGGTGTCTCATCGGACCGATGCATTGCCTTCCTGTCTCAATCGATACCCCAACCATTCCCTCCTGCACTTGTTTTTGTGGATCAAAGGTCGAATGTCGACATCCATGGAGATAGCGAAGGTACAACAAAGGTGATGGAGAACCAGATCAAAGGGACCGTTTCTTCCCTTTGATCTTTGGTCGCCCTTCCCTTTCTCTTCATGCCTCCCTTCGAGATATCTTCGTCTCCTTCAAGATAATCTGAGTTAGTGACTGAAGCCCACAAAGTTGCGCTTCTTACCTTGTCAAGGTTCCAACGGCTTCCTTCTCAGCAACCACCACGCCAGCCATTTTTAGTACGTTCTGGTTTTCGAGCCGGTCGGTGCAATCGAAGCGTGACACCTAATCGACCAAGCCCTGGTTCCAGGAAGCTTAGACGCAGTTGGTATCTTCGCGCGTTGCGAGTCAAGATCTCACTCCCCATCAGTTGAGAGTTTCGCCCGTTCTGATTCAACGGACTTTGTTTGAACAGTCCTGGTTCAGAAGCATCTCAAATTTGCGTCTATGGATTCTCTTCGCACTCAATACGCTCTTACCAAGAAGCTTGGTCAAGGTGGCTTCGGCACCGTATATCGAGCTCAACGACGAGCAGATCGCAAGGTGAGTGTCTACAAGTGCCACCGTTCGGCCCTACCAGGTCTCTCAGCTTGACCGCGATGTCATTGATGGTAGATGTTCGCCATCAAAGCCATACGTGTCGATCGAGGACTCGATGTGGCTATCTTGGATGCTATCGCCATGGAGGTCAACATTCTTCGACAACTGGACCACGTTCACATTGTCCAGTTCGTCGACTATATCGAAACGGCTCGCGCAAAGAACATCTAGATTTGACTCGTTTCGCTTTCACTTTTCATCCTCAGGAAGTCAGATGCGGCCAGACGTATGAT
>BTPH01000225.1:0-24190 GCA_036245725.1 Mrakia hoshinonis
CTCGAAGAAGCCCTCAAAGGCATGGGGTTGTACGAGATCATGGAAACTGGGATTCTCGAGTGCGCCAAGAAGTACGACGCAAGGGGCGTTTTCGCCATCGTGTTCGCCTTGGCCCAATCGTGGGTCGCAGCTGTGAAAACGTCCTCGCCGTGGGAGTCATCTATGGAAACAAAGACCTCACAACATCGGCGGTGACGCACTGGCTTAGCTCCATGGACACCGTCACGGGACGGAACGAGTCGGAGGGATCATCGGCGTACAACATCAACTACTCTTCGAGTATGTGTGGTAGCCACGGCTGACCACAGACGTGAAGGACTACACACAGACTTGCACCATTTGCCAGACGTCCAAACCTCTAATTAGGCACCAATGGGATTGCTCCATCCCTTGGACGTCCCAGTTGTGCCATGGAATTCGATCGCTATCGACCTCGTCAGTCCACTCCTCGAAACGGGGAACGCGGGGAGGTAAGATACGACTGCATCTGCGTCATTATCGACTAAATGACGACGATGGTACTCCTCTCCGACTTTCGCGCCACCGAGGAAGCGAAAGATAGCGGGACTCCTTACAAAGGAAGTCTTGTGGGGCTACGAAGACTACTAACCCGTGTTCGCAAAGATGGAGAAGACCAAGATGGTTTTCAATCTAATCGGAGAGGGGCCGAGCGACAGCAATTGGGTCAGTAAGCCAGTCGAGAGGCGATTGGGGAAAAGGAGAGACCCTCGGAGATAGGCGGTGAGGCAACAAACCCAGGCAGACCGTCTAGTCCATAGGACAACAAGGCATCTGTGTTATAAACGCTGGGGAGACGTTTCGGAACCTGTTCAGAATTCACAATGCCTTCACTAAGCTTCGCATCGTCCTCGTAGCATGCTACAACCGCTGCCGCCGTCAAGGCCGTCGATCCGTTCCACTCCTACCGCTCACAACATCTCCTGATGCAGGCACTGATATCTCTCACCTGCTTGTCACATGCTTGACTTTGAATGCAGGTCAAGAAGTGCAGCGACACCGTCGCCTGCCTCATCACGCTTCACCACCGGACGCTGATCTTCGACGATTGGGCCACCCAGTCGTTTGACTTCTGCAAGCCCGTTACAAAGCACCTTTCAGACCGACAGACTCTCTGAGCGGGCGGAAGTTCTTGGGCTTGAGATGAAGGGGAGTTGAGATGAGGCAGCAGAAGGAGGGGACGAAAGTGATGAGGTACGGGTTCGGGGATGAGGGGAAGGATGGGGTCACTTTCTGGAAGGGAAAGAAGATTGGGTGGGTCGTGGTTAGGAATCAATAGAGCATGATACCAGGATAGAAGAGATGGAATGGGTTCTATGCGTGTCACAAGGAAAATACGCCAGTTGCAGGAAAAGAGAAGCTGACACAACGAGTCGAGTCGAGTCGAATCGAGTTGAGTCGACAGGAGGTGGAAGACGCAGAACACAGAGAGCAGTAAAATTGATGGTGGCTGGCGAAGGCGACGAGCGAAACGAGGTCCGAGGCACGACAACGGGGTGAAGCTTCCCCTTGTCACCTCGCGACCACCTCCCTCCCTCCGTTCGTCCCTCCCTCCCTCCGTCCCCTTCCTTCCATCATCTCGTTCTTCAAGCGCGAAGGCGAAGGCTTCGCGATCCCTCTTCCTCCCGCCTAGGTCTCCCGCCCTTTTTCCTCCTCGCACCGCAACCTGGACCAAGCTTGTGCCGAGCTGTTCGGCTCGTCCTCGTCCCAGCCTGCGTTGTCCTCGGACCCGTACGCCTCCCGCCGAGCTCCGTTCATCGCGCCTTCCTACTCCTCACAGGACCCCTACGCGACAGCCGTGCCTCGCGCTCTCGCATTCGTCAAGTCGGTGAGTGATCCTGCGCGAGCAGTGTTGTTTGCTGGTTTCAACCCGGAGGCGGTCCCGAGGCAGCAGGGCAGGAGACAGTACCGCGATCAGGGCGGATCAGGGGGAGCTGGAGGGGATGGACAAGATGGAGGATACGGGAGAGAACAGGCGCAGTATGGGGATGAGTATGTTGAGAGCATGAAGAGGGACATCAGAGGGGTCCAGCAGGAGTCGCTTGGATCCACGTGGTGAGTGGCCATCGCCGGGGCGGACAAGACAAGCGGTGCGAGCTCGCGAGGGGGGACGACCAGCTAGACTGGCTCTCGCTAGTGCAGACAAAAAGCACGAGGCCAGCTGCGAGCACCAGTGATAGAGCTGCTACGCTTTGCTGCTGGATATGCGTCGTCCGAAGCGGTCCGGTTGTCCTGGTTCACCGGGTAGGTGCAGCTGAGCTTGCACAGACCCGCCCGGCCCGTCCACTTGCTATGCCTTCCGAATGGCTGTAGTCTGTCCATCAGGATATCTACTGACCGTCATCGAGCAATCGTTACGTCCAGGGATTTTTTCGAGGAGACCGCTCGAGGCAGGCTCGGCAGGCTCGGCGATCAGTCCGGTTGTGCCATCAATCCGCCCGCGCCTTCTCCATCCAGAGAGGCGGCGTATGAACGCCTGGTTCGCTGTGAACGTACGATCCTGTTGTGAGTTCCACCGACTTAGGGCACCTGATGCGCAGCTTGTCAGACGGAGCCCAGAGAACGGTGGTAGATGGCGTACAGTCGAGAGTGCACAGGGACAGCTGCCAAAGTGCGGGTGCATATTGTTTGAGGGCGACAGTCGCGGCTTTGAAGTTGTTTCCCTCGATGACGATACCAGTGAGGCCTTGCAGAGGGGAGTACGGCCCCTTACGAGCGGCAAGCTGCAAAGCAGGAGAGATACGACCAAGGAGTGCGTACAGGTGGGTCGGAATGGAGTTGAACGTGGATGAGCTTTTTGAGGATGCGCAGACCTAGGAGGACAGGGTCCTCTTCGATTTTGATCTCGAAGTCGGTCTTCGATTGTGGATCTAGTTTGGTGGAGCATTAAGGGGCGTCTAGCGGAACGAGGACGAGGTAAGACCAGAAGACGGGAAAGACGAGCTCCTGAAGGAGTGCGCAGAACACATGATGGATCAGTAAGAGTCAGCGAAGCCTCATCATGGCTAGCCAGGGTTGGGACTCACGTTCATTCGCTTTGAAACGAGCTTGAGGGCGTCAATGTCCTTTCAGCGTCCTTTTACGCCGGTGTTGTCCCTCCGTTCCTTCGCGTCCTCCGCGAACGACTCAGCTTTCATCCCAACGAAGGAAAGCGGAGGAGCGACGTAGAAGGACACTCGGTCCCATATTTTGGCAGGAAGGTCTAGGGGCGACATCGTGGACGACTTGGAGGCAAGAGTAGGTGGACGCTGGCGGAAAGGAAAGGAGGATGTGAGCTCGAGCTCGACGTCGTGTCCTCTGGCCACGGCCCCCCGCACCGTCGCATCCGAGCTCGAACTAGCACTCGACGCCGCCTCCCTCCTTCCGCTCAACCCGCCTTCCTCCTCATCACTCATCGTTCTCGATATTGTTCTGCTACCGCATCCCGCAGCCGCAACCGATACCTCCTTCTCTGCCTGCTCGTCATCGTCCGAGATGCTGATGACGATCTCCTTCTCTCTCGGCGCCGAGGATGCCGGCCCTTCCCGAGCAGCGGAGGGTGTGGGTCGTGCTTGTTTGGAACTCTGGATGGGAGAACTGTCATCCGAGCCAGAGTCGGCCGGAAGGAGACACTTGCATCGAGAAGAGACAGCATCATAGGTGATGGAAGCGATGGAGCCGTTCGTATGCTGGGTGACAGCGGTCGAGGAGACCGAGTCGGACCGAGAGGCGGGTGTGTCTTCGTGCTTTTAGGACGACTTCCAGTGTTCTGATGGGAGGTTGAGATGATCAGTAAGATGGGAGAAGACACAAAGAATGAACGAGAGCATGGGACGAACCTCGGCTGAGGCCAACGTCGCTTTTGTTCGCGGTGAGCGTGAGCTTGATCGGGGCGGAGCGGATGAATTGTTGCTGCCAGATGACACCACCATGAACCAGTCAATCATTGCGCGAGCGAGACAATGCAGACATGCGACTGACCTTCTCGAACTTGAAGTTTGGCACCCCAAGGACCCGAACCGGGCCTCCGACTCTCCTCTCCTTTGTCCTATCATACAGCGGTACATAAAGCACAATCAGCCTCGGAGCGGCGCGGGGGCGTTCTCCAGATCTGCTCGACGGCGGCGGGCCGCCTTATCAGCCTCCTCCTTCCTCTTGATCGCTTCCGCCTGTTCAGCCTCCTTTTTCTTCCTCGCCGCTGCCTCCGCCTGAGACTCGTGCTCGATCTTGGCATGCTTGAGGGATCGTGTGACAAAGCTGCCCTCCTCATCGATGTCCATCGACAATGCGGGCCGCCTTTGCCCCAAGGCCGGCTCGCCTCGACCACACGAGGATCCCTGGGATGACTGCGACAGGTCCATCGCAGGTTCGCTTTTGGGCAGAGTGTGGTAGAGCTTCTCGGAAGCGGCGAAGTCCTGAGCGGAATTCGGCCTTTGCTTCTGACTCGCGTACGACTTCTGGATTTCGTCCTTCCAGTTGGTCGCGTTCGTAGCCGTCCGACGGACCAGGCTATACTTGCGAGATTGGGTCATCCACGCTAATTTTTGGTTATTGCTCTATCTGGCTGATGCTGTCTATATACCTCTGCTTCGGCCCAGATCGGCTTGTACCTCTCCGTACACGAGGGCCCACAAGGCATCCCTATCCCTTATCTGCTCAAGATCAGACATGTCATCTCCTGCGATCGGTCCCCTGTTCCCTTTCTAGAGTTGAGTATCTTTTCGTCGACCGACTCTCGAATCCTCATTCGCTACACAGCAACGAGCCTGGCTATTACGAAGAAGGCCATTGGGGCATGCGTGTCGAGTCGACGCTCAATGTCGTCAAGGCGGAGATGCGTTTCTACTTTTGTCTGGTTGCTTGTTGAACCCATCGCTGACGTATAAAAAATGTCCCCAATCCACAGTTCGATCCATCATCCGCCTCCTCCTCCTCCACGTCCCCGACCTTTCTCGCCTTCCGCCGTCTCACCTGCGTAAGTTCCTTCCCTGCATCCGCTTTCTTCTCTTCTCCCCCTCTTGCTCGTAACTCATCCTGACGCATGTCACTTTTATGCGACTTCGCCTGCCAGGTCGTGATTCGAACCCCCCTCCTCGATCCGTCCCTTCTCTCCCAGTCCGAACACGCCTGGGTCAAAGCATACAACGCGCTCTGCAGGACCGATCTCCTCCCGGTCCTCCAAGGTCGCAAGGACGTGGCTAGAGAGGTGCAAATAACGCTCTCGGACCGGGCGGGGACCTGCGGTGAGTCGGCGGTGTGCGCGTAACACAAGAGCTGACTGTCTTGCGGTAAGGTTGCGCATCCGATCTGGGCTGACATCCACTGTATCAGTTCGACGATACTTAAACTGCCGTACCTTCATTCGCGAGCGGGCATGCGCTGAATAGAGAAGGGGCCGAGGCCGCGGGGAAGACGAAGGGAGGGCGAGAGGCCTGGGACAACCTGCCACCTCGATCTATCGATATTCGATCCCTCCCAGGCTTTCGGGCTTCGCTCCGCATCCAATAAGCCCGTCGGAAGCCGTCTGACGTAGTCCAGGATCTGGAATACTCTGCTGCAATCTCGCCCGACGTACCTCTCACTCCTGGCCGCGAGCTTGGTCGCTCCTCTGCTCTCGAGGGCGCTCTCTCGGGCTTAGCGCTCTTTTGACTCCGCACGTCTTTTCCCCGAAGAAGTTTGTACCCATGCTGGCATGCTTCTTGAACGGAATCGGAAAGACTAAGACCCTCTCAGGTCTTGTTCGAGTTCGAGCATGATCCCTCCCGTCCGTCGGCTCGGACAATCGAGGGCCAGCACTGTCAGGCAGACGCGATCGGACGACGTCAAGAAATGTTTCGGCCCAAACCTTCCTCGCCTGAATGCCCAATTCCCTGGTCGCATCTCCGCCCTCTCTGCTTGGCAGCCGCACGACGCTGACCCCTGAGCTTGTATCAAGTCTGTGTATATTGAAGAAGGGTTCCCGCTCAATCACCTATTTACCATCTACAGGCCGCCGCCAACCAGCTCGAGCAAAGGTCGACCTCGCCTTTGACGTCTTATCTATCGCTTAATACGGCCCCGCTTTCTGTCCCAGTCTCGCGGTTTCATTGTCCAAATAGCCGGAGCCCAAAGGCCAGCCCTTTAGGGCTTGTTCCTCGGCAAAGCCGCGTACAAGCACTTTTAGCCGATCGGTTTGGCGATGACCCAGACTGCCGGTCTCTCTGTTCGTCCCCGGACTTTCGACGGGCAACGAGCCGATGAGCGGTCTCCCAGGGCTGCCTCGGCGACTCAAGGGCAGACGCAGGCGAGGCCCTCGCTTTCGTGCGTTCGCCCTAGCCTTGGCCGCATGGGTGAACTTCCGAGGCGGGTGGTTGATCGAGGAGTATGACTCGTTGGCTCGATGGAGCAGGTCAGACAGGTGAGCTTCTGACGTGGTGGGAGGTAAGCGAGAAAAGTACGTTCGATTCCTGGCCCTAGTCGGAAGGAACCAAACCTTCCAACCCCTAAACAAACAGCACTCTCAGTGGTATGGCTTCCCCGGCTGAGAATCTATCCGTTCGTCCTCTTTTGCTGGAAAACAAACCTATTTAACTTTCTGTCCCAACCATCATCGTCCCCCAACATCGTGTTCATAGTCCCTCCTTGCATCGCCCTCCCACGTCCGACCGTCTTTTGCACGTCTCTTCCCTCTCCCCGTCCTCCCTTCCCTTCTGTGTCTCTTTCGGGCGTGAGCTCGACTTCTCGATCCAGCCTCGGTCTTTCTTTTGCCCCAAGGCACGTCGTCGCGAATCCCCAACGCCGCCGACTCGTGAGTACATGATCGTCCTGTCTCTTCGTCGTGCCAGCAGTCATTCGTGTTCGGTGCCAGATCTGGCGAAATCGTTCATGTCTGGATGGATGTCGCCGATCTGGTCTGGCGTTTGGGCCCTGTTTCGGTCAATGACTGGCCTGTGTGTTTGTCTGGACGTCGAACGCCGACGAAGGGCGCGAGCTGGAATGGATCAAACAGAAGGGGGACCCCCGCTCAGCGCGCCCAACCACGACTGACCCAGCGCTTCCTTCTCCTCTTCCTTTCTCCTGATTCCAACCTCGTATGACCCCAATCGCGCCTCGCCTGTCCTACAAGAGCCAAGCTAGACAACCCATTGTCGGTCGCCTTCTGACTACCTCCGCGGCCATCCTCCCATCCAGCTCGCAAGCTGGTCTACATGTCGTCCCCACCCGAGCGTGACGATGAGAAGGTCGAGCCCCCTTTTCGTGGAATAGTAGTAACGTTACTCGATGCACTTATCGTGTTTGAGGCCTCGCGACGAGGTCTGATCCCTCGGATCACTCGTCGACTTGCTGAAAAGGAGCAAGCAGGGATGATCTCGTCAGGATCCGTCTTTGTCTTCGACGAAGGAGTCAGTGTCTTCCAACTCCTCTACCTGCTTCCCAGCTAATCTTGCTTGCTTTATTTCTTCAGGAGAGCGGGATCAAAAGGTGGACTGATGGTCGTATCTGGTCACCTAGTCGGATAATGTCAAACTTTCTCGTGAGTGGCGCTCCCAAGTCACCCGTCTTGAGTTCACCCCCCCATCCCTCCCTCAGCCTTGTCATGATGGCTGGCCTTAACTGCCGGTCAGGACTTTTTATATGCGGGGATCATGCATCCGTGTGTGTTGGGTTGTCTGGTCGTTGTGCGCGTCCGTCCGCGCGAAGGACGGCTCGAAGGGCGGAGCTCGTCCTCGTCCCCGCAAAGGACAAGCTCATCCGCTCGGCGTCTGTCGGCAACTCGTCCGCACGTTCTGCCCTGCCGACATTCAACTCACAATCGGCCTTACCCACCCTGCCCGCTCTTGCGCTCGCTCGACCATCCTGCTCGCTCTCAGCCACTGACGCTGTTACCTGCCTTCTACTCTTCTCACGTTTTTTTTCGCCCTCGTGTCTTCCCTGCGCTCTCTCCTTGTCGACCCTGCTCACGCCTGGTCGCTCCCTCTCCGGGCTCGCCTTCGGTCGCCAATCCGCTCTACCTACGGTCCATGCCTGCTACCTACGGTCCATGTCACCCATCACAGGTCTACCGAGAGACGGACAAGCGTGCAAATCGACTCAATCCGCTGCCGGCTGGCCCAAAGTTGCCGCAGGGAGCCGCCAAACCGAAACCTCGGAAGTGCCCATCCTCGGCCGCAACCGACGGCACATCAGCAACCAACGGACACGTCCCGTCATCCAGCTCATCCATCAGGCCTCAGCCCGCAAAGCTCGAGCCCGAGTGCCCAAGCGGATCGTTCTCCCTGCCTTTGGGCGCTCAGGGCCAATTTGGGTGTTGGCCGTCGGCTCGAAACCACGTCGGCGGCAGCGGCGGTGGGGACTCGCTCAATATGGACTTTGGCGAGCTCGCATCTGGCGCAGTTTCAGAAACCAAGCTCAAAGCGCCCACCAATCTCGGCCAGCAGGAGCTCGTCGATGAGGCCGAGGAGGCCGAGGAGGCCCGTCAGTCTGCTGGGATGAGCGAGAAGGCGAGGGAGCGCCAGCTCGTGGGCAGCCTGATCAACACGTACCGTTTCAAAGGTCCGTCCTCTGTCCCGTCTCATCTGCGGCGTGTCGCCTGTCTGGCGACACATGTTTGTGACCACTAGACTGAAATTGAACTATGTCGTTGCTTGCGCCACTTTGTTGTCCTGCGTGTTCTTCTGTCGTGTTCTGATTGCGTAGAGAACGGTTTGATCAAGAAGGTGAGTCGCCGTCAACCAAACAGCCGCACTTTCTCGATTCCGCCGACGGGCCAGGCTCACCTCGTCTTCCCGTCCTTCCCTTCGCAGACAATCTCGGTGACGATCAACGGGATCTCTCAGCATCTGGTATCGTACTATTCGATGGAAGACGCACTCTCTGGCCGACTGAGGTCTCCGTCCACGGTGCCTGAGCTATTCGCGCTCAACATCAGCCCAGACTACGTGCGTTGCTCGTCGTTATTCGCCTCCCTTGCACATATATGGACGAGCTAATCCATAGATGTCCTTCACCTCTTTCAGCTCTCAAATAAGCACTTTAGGTTCCCTCCCAAGGTTGAGATCGGTCATGATGGTGTCCATCGATACAGGTCAGTCGCTGGCTGAACGTCTCACTGCCCAGATGCGCTCGTTACTGATCGTGCTCCTCTGATCCCTCCTCTTTGTTTGCGTCACCAGAAGAGAGTCGGACGATCCGCAGTCTCCTCCACTCAAAGCCATGTCGATGGAATCGTCGTCCTCCCCCTCGATCCGAGCTCCCACGAGCAAGGCCAAGCGCGACACTGAGAGCAGCCAGGCAGCTCGACGAGGCTCCAAGGCCAGCACGTCCAGTGGAGGTCATAACGTCGGCGGGCCGAGTACGGATACGTGGCAGCGGTCGACGCCCCAAAGTTGGAGTGGGCGGCCCGGCTCACCGATGCGGCAGTCTGCGAGGCCGATCCGTCCTGCTGTCATGCAGCGCCGTGCGTCTGAGCAAGTCGACTACCCATCCTCGATAGTCTCGCCTCTGGGGAACGACGACCAGCAGCAGCTGCAGGATCGCCAGCTCCAGCATCAGCATAAGCAAGGCCTTCAGGGCTACGCAATGGCAGGGCTATCGGGTCATCGACACCAGTCGCCGTCCGCTCCGACATTGTCGTCCTTCCAGCCGCCGTCGACGTTCCAGCACGAGATGCAGTATCATTCCTTGCAGCCGCAAATGTACGCTTCGCCGACGTATCCAGAGACGATGACTTCGGTGCTCGATCGACCAGTGGTGGAACCCCGCCTTCAGTCCCTCGCCGTCGGCACGAAGCGTACTAGCTCGTCCGAAGACGCTCAGTACGAGGTTTTGCCAGGGATTTCTCCGATTCAGTCGTCGAGGAACATGCGCAACTTTTACCCTCACACATCGACCGCTAACGACGGCCTTGGCGGAGGGGACGAACAGATGCAATACACCCAGCGGACCCGCAGGAACTTTGACTTCCCAATTGCACACAGAGGGTCGCCTCCTCATCTACTCGCTGGTCTGCTGGTCCAGGCTGGTCAGATATCACCACCAGAGGAGACCCCTCCCCTCGAGGCCGAGGCAGACTACACCCAGTACTCGCACACGCCTTCGTTCGAGTTCCATAGTCAGCCCTCTACACCCATTAACGACCAACACCCTCCACATCATCCTCATTCGTACCATCACCCTCAGTACCAACTGCTTCAAGGTCCATCGTCCTACTTTCAAATCGGCGTCAAATCGTGTCCCTCAATGCACCCTCCTCCGTCGGCTCCGGAAGGCTACTCGACCCAGCCTCACCCTCATCAGTCGACGTACGCCTATCCTTCACAGGACCAGCAACCGCTCTACTACGACCCGAACGGCCAAGGTCTTCCTCAGCAAGCGTTCGACCCGTACGGCCGACCGATTCAGCCCACGACTATGGATTACGCGTTTCAGTATGTTCAGCATCACGCGATCGATGAGGACCGCAGGTACGCTAGCGGAATGGTCGCAGGAGGGTCTGGCGCGACTGCAGTCTCGTCGCAAGTGAAGGAGGAGGTCGGACAGGAGGAGGAGGGATACGCTTGGGGTTTCGCGGGGTGAATGGCTAAGATGTAGAGGCTGGGTCCCCGATCTCTCGTTCGTTCACCACTTCCGGCTCCCTTCCCTTCGAAAGGCGCTATATCTTTATCCCCATCTTTTCCCTACCCTGGATGTTCCAGAATTCACCTCAATCTCCCCCGGTGGTCTCGTTTCTCCTCCACGGTCCTCATTGCTTACCTCCCATTTCCAATAACCGTATTCCTGCCGCCTCAGACCTTTCCTTCTACATATACGCCAGACCAGCATCATTTTCCTCGCTTACCCCTCCTCCTTTGAAACCCCCGCTCACTTTATCTTCTCATAGTCCCGCTCCGTCTGCTTGTCTACCTCATCATCTCGTCTCCTCACGAATGCTTCGCTCTTTTGTCACGCTTTTCTTGTTTCTTCTATGCCTCTCGCTCTGGAACCACATGGAACACTGGCAATATCTAAGGAACACGCACCTCCAATTTCAACTGCTGACTCCAGAGAAAACAAAAGCCTCACAAATCGCTGGAGCGGAGACTCGACAGGGCTGGTGTTTGTAGAGACATGTGCATACCGGATAGTAGTGTGTTTGTGGTAGGTCTCGCTCTCTCAGGTTTGACATAACGCAGGATGAGAGCTTTATAATAGCTTCCCAGGCTTCCCAGTGCCGCCCATACTCCCTGCACCTCCAGGAGCGGCTCTCTCCTTCTCGGGCGCGTCAACAGCACAGCACTCGGATCCTTCGTCACTCGCTCACTGAACTTCACTCTTTCCCCTCTCGGGCTGGCCTTCATCCCACTCTGACCTTTTCTTGCACGCTTTCAATGGCGCTGGTCTCGCTTCCATTCCTACGTTGTGCCTATCAGCATTCTCCTCCGTACCACCATGCTCACAAGTCCGCGTCTGCTCTCCCTTCACATACCTCATATGCTGAGACAGTGGCGATGGGCTTGACAGGCGGAGGCTAAGCGGGAGCCATGGGTCGAGGAGGTGTGGTTGGCAACGGCGGGACGGAGACTTTGGGTGCATGACCGGGCGTGGGACGTGGCACGTGGTTGAGGGTGGTGGGTCGCGCAGATCGTGCGCTCTTCCAGCGGATGGAGGCACGATCCCTATTAGAAGTCAGTTTGGAAGTCTAACGTGTAGTTGGAGCAGTCGACGTTGGGCTCGTGGAGCA
The DNA here is from genome assembly GCA_036245725.1 of Mrakia hoshinonis. NCBI lineage: Eukaryota > Fungi > Basidiomycota > Tremellomycetes > Cystofilobasidiales > Mrakiaceae > Mrakia > Mrakia hoshinonis. The sequence goes on from BTPH01000225.1 coordinate 11,696, forward strand.
TCAGCCTGGGCTTTCCGAGGATGATGGGGTACGCTCCGAGCGTGGTGACTTCGAGCGAGAGGGTATCGGTGTGACGAGGGAGCGACGAGGCGATGTCCATGCGGAGGGGGGAGTTGTGGTGAGTGATGGCCCCGGACGAGATGGGGCGGCCATCGACGGCTGGTGAGGAAGTTGTCGACCGGGGGGCTTTTCGACGAGCTCTTCGAACGACCCGAACTGCTTGGGTTCGAGGAGGTGATCCTGGATGTCGCTGTCAAGTCCTCGGAAATAGGCGTCTGGGTGCGCTTCGTCGGTGTCGTTGACGAAGGCAGCGAGTCGTCGGTACTCGATTGTGTATCTGAGCGCGGTGTTGGTATGCTTGAGCTTTCCAATCTGTCGGCAGGCGTCGCTGGCCTGGCCGACGTAACCGAACGAGCGGAGCATTTGGGCTCCGAAGACGGGCCAGGTGTGGTACCGTTTGGAGAGGTCGGCGTCGTCCTCAAAATAGGGCTCGATCCACTGGTAGGCGTTGTCTTGGCGGTAGGTGACAACACAGTTGATCTTGGATCCATCGTCGGGGAAGCGAGTCTCTTTCTCTCGAAGTAGACGTTCAGTCAAGTAGACGTTCATAAAACGTCTTGACCTCCGTTGGCTTGTCTGAGGAGCCTGTCGTAGCCTTGACCTTGGTGTCCCGAGCTCCGACGGCGGCGGCGAGGTTGAGGGTGGTAGCGTGGGGTAAGGTCGCTGCGGAAGGGGGAGGTGGCGCGTTCGAAGCTGACTTTCGGACGAGGGGCTTGATTCCCGTAGCGACGAGGTCGGCCAGAGCGTCCGCCAGTCCCGAGAGCTTGGTATTGACGTTTAGACCGCTAATCGCGTGCTCCGCACAAGTAGCGGTCATCTTGTTCCAGATCGAGACCTGTGAAGCGCACTACCTCATTAAGGACGTGGACGCGGTCGACGTCAAGGACCGAAAAGATGGACGACTTTCGTTCTGGATCTACGTAAAGAGCCGCTGCTATCTTCCTCACACCACAGTCGGATCAGCTAGCTGTCCCTGTGTAGACTCTTCTCGCCTCAGCGCATAGTCTATAGCGCTTGTCCTAGCACTGGTTTCCAAACCTCTGATGTAATCTCCAAAACACAATGTTTCCACTGGATTTCTGCCCGTCTCAGCTCTTGACCACTGTCTCGTTTAGATTAGCCGTGACCGTTCCTTCCCTCAGCCCCTATATCACGACTCTTATGCAATGACATGATTATAGACTTGCATCGCGAATTATGGAAGAAAAGCCTGTCTCGTCTTCGACAGGTCAAGCATCCTGGGATCACCTTTGGCGAAAAATGCAGACGGTACATGAGGAAGATTCATCAAGACAGATGCGAGCAGAAAAACCTGCAAGAAATGCGGCTGTAAGAGGTTGAGAGCGAGAAGAGGAGCTTGTGTACATAAAAGCGAGATAGAAAGCGAGGCGTAGGCATGGAAAGAGGTTATGGAGCTGAAGTTACATATGTGGACGGAAGCAATTCGAACAAGGATGTCAAGGCAAACACTGAATGCAATGAAAAGCTCATGGCGAGAGCGAGGGCAGGAGCGAGACTGAGCAGGTCAGAGCTAACGACCCTAAAAGACGGAAAAGACGGACACGGCCGTATAATCTGACCCCAAACGTTATAATCTATCCACCGTCTACGGCTGAGGGTTGACCAGTCCTCCGCCCACACCACCATCATCCTTATAGATCCTCCTCTTGAACACGTTCCCGGACCCAAAATCGAGCCTCAACTGGAAGCCCTCCCCCTTCTGCCTTGCCGTCCTCGCGAGCGCATCCCGGAACAGGTCTGTCCTGCCGCCCGCACCCGTGTCTGCCCAGTTGCAGTTGGACAGTGGAGGCTTGACTCGCATCTCAGGTGAGCGCGCTCGATGCGGCGTCGCAAGGTAGGGCGAAGGCTGGAGGCCGTAGACCGAGTCCGGGTGGGGGAAGTTGAGGAACAGGTTGTCGAGCGCGGCGGCTTGGCGTAGAGCCTCGTTTCCTGCGTCGGTGGGGCCCCGAAGGGGAATGGAGTGAGGGTGCAAGTTCAGTGATGACTGTGGGCGGGTCACCGTTTGAGGCGGATTTGTCTGCTGCTCCGGCGAGGCAACCGTCCTCGCTGGGTGGCCGACGGCGCACCCGTACTGAGCCGTGCAGTCGCTAAAGTCTTTGCCGACGTCGAGTGCTCCCACGATTCGAATACACTCGATAAGCCATCCAGATGGGGCACGTACGCTGCGGGCGAGTCGACGACGACCACCTGGTTGTCGATCGAGGACAATGTCTGACGAGGGTTCGCCGGCGTATCCGGCTCCGGGAACGATCTTGACGACGAGTCAGACCCAGAGGTATACGCAACATAGTCTTGCAACTGAGGCTGATAGACGAGGTCTGTGTCGAGGCCAAGCGAGTTGGACACGGGCAGATGGGTCCGGTAGTAGGCATCGAGGAACGGGTTCGGGTCGTCCGTGAACTGACCGCCGAACAAGCTAGACCCGAGCGCATGCGGGGACCGAGACGACGTCGAGGACACGTCCATCGGTGAGAGGGGCGGCAGACGAGGCCGGCCACGACGGACAGGTGCCGAGCCAGAGCTCGACGGGCCTGTCATGGGAGTCGGGTCCGGGTACGAGCAATGCGCGCTCATCAGAGAGCATTCGGCTGCGCATCCGTATAAGGGAAACGCTTCATGTCAGCGCAGTCTGTGCGACGGGCCGGGCCGAAAGAGAGCGACAGACCGCAGCTCGGGCGGTTTCCATCGCATCGGAGACCGGTGTTTGGCCTTGAGTCGCACCGTTCGCAGATGGATGACCTCTCGTCGACCGAACACGAGACAGACAGCTTCCGTCGCTTGTTGGGTGACGTTGAGGTCTCTACCAGTCCGTGAAACTTTATCCGGTGACGAGTGAGCAGATCGCTAGAGAAGAGAGCGAACGAAGGCAACCGCTCCAGGTGAGCCTAGCGGTCGGCAGGCTCACCCGTGTCGACTAGGCGTGTGTACGTACGATCGGGTGAACCGCTCCTTGCAAGTCGGACACGGATAAGGCTTGGTGCCAGTATGGATGCGCTGGTGACGAGTGACTGATGGAAACAAGAGCGCCAGACCTCGTCAGACTAAAGCTGAGACCGCACAGGACCACCTCCACGCCGGTTCCTTCCCGACGTGGGTCAACGACGAGAGCACAGGCTGATTGACTGACCGTGCTGAGGTCGGTTAAACGTCTGACCGCAAGTCTCGCCTGTCGGTCGACAACGCAGGGCAAGGGAGGAACGTGAGCAGCGCCGAACGCGAGGTCAGCGCCAGGTCAATCGAGGTCTTGCTCAGGCTTGCGCGCTAGGGCCAAACAAATCTCCCTCCCTCCCTTCTCTTTCTCCTCGAGATGAGCACAGCAGAGACCAAGACGCAGACGACTTACAGGGATAGTCTCCTCCCATATGAGTGATTCGTGCAGTACCAGGGAAGCGAACGGGAAGAAGGGGGAGGGTGCAAGAAGGAAGGAAAAAGGTCGCTGTCGGGCGTGGACGGGGAAAGTCCTCGTCCCATGAAATCGGTACGGACCAAAGCTAGAGTGATCCTTCCTCGTTAGCCAGGGTCATTCTCTTTGGTCCCTAGCCCCGCCGCCATCCCCCATCCCTCACTGTCAGCGTACTGCAAAGATCTCGTTCTTCCCGTACGGCAGCTATCGATTCCGGTCAAGCTTGCTAATGCATCCGAGCCGCACAGAAGCATGATCTCTAAGGTCATACTGCCAAAAGTAGCAAACTGAACAATCCTCTCGCGCTCGGGGGGAGTAACGGGGTTGCCTCACGCCCCCTTCTGCTGCGCGCTGATCGCCGGCTCACCGTTCCTAGCTTCCAAGTCCGACGCGAAAGCCTCGATACTGACTGTAGATCACTCACGCAGTCTTGCTTCTCAATCACTCTTCTGAGCCGAAAGCTGAGGTCTACATAACGGGACCGTCGTGCATCTGGCCTCGATTGGTAGGATTCCAGTGACGGCTGACCGTCTCAGCGAGTCAGGGCCAAACAAACAAACTGACGAACTCGTGCGGAGGTTGCGTACCGATCCAGAGTCGTGGGACACTCGAACCCGAACAGGAACTCAAAGAAAGTGGAGGCTCCTTCTCCGATGTGACAACCAGGCTAGAAGTCGTCGAAGCTCCCCACTCGTTTGGCGAATGAGATTCGGCCAAACCGACGTCTGGCAAGTGGGTTTGCTGATACATCGAGGCAAAAGCCCGGAGGACAACCAACTGATACCATGCAGTGTCGTAGCGCATCTAAGAGGGGGGACGTGACAAAGGTGGGACGAAGTGTCGAGAGAAGGCTTGGCGTCAGGACGGCTTGCTCAAAGGGCTAGCCGCGGGATCTGCTCGGCTCCCGATACAGACGCGCGCCTAGAGCGTGTGACAAGCCGTCCTGCCCATGTTCACCTGAGCCTGGCACAACGAGAGTTCCAAAGGCATCGCGGCCTGCGCCAACACGCCGAGAAAGAGAGAAGTTTAGTCAGTCGTGCAAGCTGAACTAGGAAAGACAGTCAAACCGACCGACACGTACCAAGCTCGCAACCATGAACCTCCAACTGCCTGCCGCCCAGGGACCCCTATCCTCCACTCCCTCCCGAGTACCTTCCGTACATCCCCAACTTCACTCCGCCTCTCCTCTCCCTCTGAGCTTCCTGACCGAGCGCGTCCGCTTCGTCCGCAATGTTGGCAACGTGGTGGAACGCAGTCACGTACGCTATGCCACGGCACTAACCCTGAAGAAAGATGGCGACGAGCGAATGTATGAGGAGTGGGACAGGAAGACGTAATTTTGGTAGGTGAGCTGGTGAGAAAGATGGCGCAAGGAGGAGTGATCTGTCAGGTTCAGGCTCCAAAGCGAATGTGAAAGCTAAAGCGGACGAACCTGGTAAAGAACGTAGGAAGATTGCGGTGACTCGATCAGGCGCGAGAGTTGAACCTTCTTGGGAAGAGCGCGCAGTAGCATGGGCGCGATGCCTTGCAAATGTAGAGGGACACATGGTCAGACTGATATCACCCAAGGACGACGGGCGGGAGAGAGCAGGGAACGAATCTGGTTGATGGCGTGAATCACGTACACGCATCACCCCACATCCGGATAGAAACCTTACTGTCCGACTGTCCAATCGTGTCCCTACTGTTGTAAAATGGTCTCCCGGGCCCAGTCGCGCAACTGCTCCCATTGTTTCGCAGGCTCGTTCCAAGCTTGAATCGTCAATGACCCTCAGCGCATGAAATCATCTCTATTATACCTCAGCATCGCCATACTTTATAGGCCCATACGACCCTTGAAAAGCGCAATCTCCCCACTCCATCCCCGAGATCGAGTCTGGAAAGACTGTCTCAAGGTTACCAGGTGAAAGTCGACTTTCATGAGAAGCTGCCATACATAAAAAAGGGCAGGGTGAACGGAGTCTTGTTTCCTCGATATTGTATCCTCCGACAAGAGATTGTCGCTAATGTATACGCTCATTTTGAAGGAAGGCCAGCTGGGCAGGGTCGAAAGTGAAATGAGTCCCACGACTACCGTTGTTATGTAGCGAGAAACTAGACAGATATGCTGACGCCGGGAGTTCAGTTGGGCCGGCCGTTTGAAGCGCTGCGGGGATGAACGTCATCTGACTCAGGTAGATAAAGAGAGAACGACAGCCTGTCTTTCCTCAAGCGAGCATTAGAAGATGGTGTACGAAGGCAATGAGCCAGATAGCAGATGGAAAAGCGTGATCGCGAGCTCAAAAAGGTATCCACAAAGCCAGAAGCGAAAAGGCGGCGGTGCCGGAGCTCGTTGTCGGGTGGACGGCCGCCCACAGTCGCTCGCGAGGAGTGTTGTTCTCGCCCTTTCCTGTCGGCACTCCACCCCCACCCCCGCCCCTCCGCGTTAGCACACGCTTTGGCGTTCCACGCCCGCCCCACGCGACTTGTCATCTCTTGCACTCGACGACGAGGGCAGCCGTCTCTTGTCTCGTCTGTGCCGAGCTCGGTCTCTATCGCGGCCTGGTGTAGGCTGGCTCTCCCCCTTCCCTCCCCCTCGACATACTGCTTCCCCTCGCATAACATGTGCCTCGATGCCCCCTTCTTCAGACTCGTCCATGTGAGCCTACCCGACTTCTTGGACAAGCAGCCTCACCAATACCTGCTCACCGATGGTCCTCCTTCACATGAGTCTGCCCAGTCGTCGATGAGCGACTCGCTCAGCACGGCCTGTAAAGCTCACTTAGCTAGGGAGGCTGAGGTGGCAGACGAAGTAAAGGCAGACGAGGGAGACGGAGAGGCAGACGCTGGGCAGGAAGCAGAGTACGGAAGAGACGGCAGAAGGGTGACCGAACGAGGTCAGTCCACACTCGTGACGTGAGCTCGCTCTCCCTTCCGGGACGAGCCAACTAGACTGAGGGGTGCCCTTGGCCGCTCGGACCCTCGGCTGAGGGGATGGCCGCTCACCTTTCAGGATCGACTTACCTGTCAGGCTTCGTCATAAGGCTGACCTGTTGGATGTTCGCTTGGCTTGCTCTCTGTCGTGTCGCAGCGCGTCTGCGACGGATGGCTTCGTATTCGGTCTCGTCTCCGCGCGTTGAGAAGCAACTTCCGCCCTTGTCCCTGTATTCGAATCACTCAAAAACGCCTGCACGGCTGTCTCGACTTCGGAGACGATCGTCTTATCCAGAAATGGGTATGAGGTCAAATCAGCACCACTACAACCACTCAGATCCTCGCACACACCATCACCTGTTACGTCCACGTCTTCCTACGGCAGACTCATCGTCCGAACCGGAACCGACTCAAGGTTACAAACGGAGCAGCAAACAAGAATGGCGCGCGAGAGGGCTGCTCAGCGTGCCAGGTCAACAATCGAGTCACAAGCAACCAGGGTGGGGCATGATGAGCACCGAGCGGAGGGTCCTCCCGAGCACTCTCTTCGGCGCACGCGTTAAGCGGGAGGGAGAGCTGAAAGACGTCCACACCAGTTCAACAGCAAACTCTACGAACTTGAGCGGCGTTCGTGTAGCCGGCGTAAGCGGGAGCGCCGAGACTACGCCCCTCCGACGATCCCGACCCAGGCGCAAGCATCTCGTCAATCTGAACGACAAGTCGCCGATACAGAACATGCCCGGGGTCTCGAGCGGAAGTGGGAGTGCGACCGACGAGGAAGCAGCGACGAGGACGAGCTGTGAGTAGCACTTTACCCGATGCGTCGCTTGGCGGGGACTGACCGGGGCCCTCTGCGGTCGTCGCCTGACAGTCCCGACGAAGATTGGTCAATCTCATATTGACAACTCGCATATGGACACCTCTATGCGCGATCTCGTCTCGCGAGACGTGTTTGCTAAGATTCTGGACGAGCAGGTCAGTTTTGTTGTCTCTGATGGAAGCATCATTGGCAGGATCGGCTGACGTGAGCTCGTGTTGCCACACTTGTTCAGAGTGGGCGAGATCGGTTCAAGGAGTGGATCCACAGGCATTCGACTTCGCCTGATGCTCTTACAACGCTCGACTTCTACTCTGACGCACAGTCGTATCTCAAGTGAGCGGCACAGCCTGGTTTTTAGTCCTTCTTTGCCTCGCGATGATTGCTCACGACTCTTGATCTCCTGTCATCCATCTCCATCTCTAGGCTTCTGGACGAGACGCAATCGCTGGGCAAAGCACTCCAAGAGACGTTCCTCAACCCTGATGCCACTCGCCGGACGGTCCATCTTTCAAGCTCGACAGAGGCAGAGTCGTCATTTACCTCGCACTACCTGCAGGCTCAACAGCGCAAGGCGTGGAATCCGTTTGTATTGGCGTCGAAAAAGGCGCTCGACATTCTGTACCGAGAAGAGTTCTCAAACTTCCTTCGGTACAAGATCGTCGAGCAGGCCAAGGTTCGGTTGGGATTGTTCGCGAATCTGAAAGAGCGAGGGGATTTATGCGACGGTGAGCCCTGTTGTGCTTTCCGAGTCGATGATCAAGTTGCGGCTACGAAGCTGATGGAGTCAATTCCGCTGTGTCTTCAGTCTTTTGTCTTACAAATCCCCGTCTGCCTGACCATCCAGTCGTGATGGTGTCTGACGGCTTTACGAGGCTGACAGAATACCCCTGGAAGGAAATCGTTGGGCGCAACTGCCGGGTGAGTATGGTTGCTCTTTTAAATCTCTGCACCGTCATCGCTGATTCGGTCCTACGTCTTTGTCTTTCCCAGTTTCTGCAAGGACCTTCGACGGATCCCGCGTCTGTTAGGCGCATTCGAGAGGCCATCGCAGCGGGCCAGCCGTGTTGCGAAGTCAGCTCCCGCCCTCGCTTGTGCTTCGATCCTCTCAGAACGCGCTGACCCAGCCCATTATCCCTTTCCTCCCTCTCGTCGTAGATTCTGTGTAATTATAGACGATCCGGCAAGCCCTTCCTTAATCTCCTGTCCATCTTCCCCCTCCGCTCTGCTTCCGGCCAGATCGACTACTTCCTTTCTGGCCAATGCGACATCTCCGCCGCTCTTGCCTCTCCTGGAACCCTCTCCGTCATCATCGGCGCCGACGAACCACGTCGTCAAAATGGAGCCGAGCTCGACACCGGACCTCAAGCGCGTCCTTATCCTCCGAATTCAGACTTGAGGATCAGCAAGGCCGTGCTAGAACGAGCGGGTCAGAAGATTGGGAGGAAGACGGTTTTCATGGAGTCGAAGGCAAGTACTTTTGGAATCGGAGGGACACAGGACAGGAGGTTGGATGCCCATCCGGACGGACATAGAGGAGCGATACGCCCGACACCGTTGCCCGCGACACTGGCGCTGAGGACGGACAAAAACGGCGGCGAGCATGTGGGGGTATACTCGCGTCTTCTCGTCGTGCGGGCGAGTCCAAAAACGGAAATCATGTACGTGACGACCCCTTTGCTTGAGACGCTCGGATATTCGTTTGGGACAACAAGACAAGCGTACGACTCACCTCTGGTCCACACAAAGTTCGTCCCCTGCCTTTTCTTTCCATCTCACCTGGTCAATCTAAATAATTCTATCCATCTCCCTTCTTCTTCAAAGCTTTGTCAACCTCCTCGTCCTCCCTACTCGCCAAGGAACCAAACGTCTCCAAGCTTTCGTCCGAACTGCCATCGTCGAGCGCAAAGAGGCCTACTCGATTCGAGCGGGGCTACTGCACAACGCGACTAAGACAGAGAGGCGACGACCTGGGTTCAGAAACGAAGAAGGGCTGGGATTCAGTGTGGGGTTGATGCATCTGACCCCGATAAAGGACGCACAGGGGATTGTCGATAGGTTCTGTGTGGTGTTCGGATTGTAAGTAAATGTTGGTTGGTCTCTATTGCTCAATCTGGGCTACTATTCGTAGGGATCTAGCTTGCTTTTCGGTCAGTTCTCCGACTGTTTGTAATCTGCGTTCCGACTGCGGGCGTACTCGCATTTGCCTGAATACTTGGTCATGCAACATTCACAAACTCGCTGAGATTCCGAGTCTGGTGAAGATTCGTAAGATAAATTGGCACACGGAAGGACTTGACCCCGGCTGTACAAGACCAAAAATCCGTTCGACGAAAGAAGGCCGTTAGTATTTTTCAATGAAAAGGTGGATCCGCTGCCAACCCCGCTCGAGTGAGAGGTCAAAACGTCAATATAGTTGGGGCTCGGCGAAGGTTAGGGGTCAGGGTTCTGAGGGTTGAAGGTTCAAGCGTTTAGCCCATCTCGGAGGTTGATAGTCTCGTTTTACGAGAAACGATCTCGCAGTGGAGGATCGATGATCAGTTGAATGACCAATGCACTTGTTGTCGTCATTCCTGGTCCTTTAGGGTTGCTACAAACGATCTCACATGAATGGCCTTCATTTACTTACCGGGATCATTGACATATTTCCGCTTGGTTCCGGTCCATGGCCGCCTGGCTCGAGCCGAGTCCTTATCATGTTATCCAGGAAATAAACAGACCTGAAATGGCACATGATGACATGCTGGTCCATTTTGTGTTGGAGGACCTCGCCTTGATTAACCTTTTGAAGCGCTGATTGGAGATGATACAGGCTGTCGTCTCACAGCGTGACTAGTAAGATTGTGACTACCAGCCCTTCCTAATGCGTCCTTGTGGCTGAACAAGATACAGATACGCTCGACCTAGCCGAGATCGCTGGCAAACGTGCTTCCCGTTGGCTGCGCCGTGTGGAAGCGTACGTGCTTGATCCCTACCAGCGACCTCCATCTCGATCGTCCAATCTTGACTGGAGCCACGTTTACCCCCTCTCTTGTCAGGCCAAGTGCTGACCGCCTGGTTGCAATTTCGCTCTAGACAACGGATTTGACGTCTCGTTCAACTGGATATCGTCGTTCCTTCCTTGTCAAGCTTGCTCTCACGCGTGCTTCATCACTGCCAGTGATCTCCATCTTGATCGTTCGAACTCGACTGATGCCACGTTTTCTCCCCTTTTCCGTCAGGCTGAGGCCTACTGCCGGGTACCTCACGGAACTTACACACCCAGCAACCGTATTCTTGCCTACGACCGTTGTGGAAGACGCCAGAGCAGAGGTTGCGGAAGATGTGGGCCAGACCGGACCTGGATTCATACTGCGAGTAGAGGACGACGCACGATAAACGACTGCAGTATGACCAAAGGAGATGAAGTCAGTATGAAGGAATGATAGAGAGGAAGAGGAGTGAAGACAAATAGCGATGCAAGCCCAGACAAGCGCGAGGATAATCCAAAACGTGAAACACGACCGGAGAGCCAAACCGCGGGAAAGGGATCAACTGCGTAGAGGAGGGTGACCTAGTCAAGTGCGTTCGCTCTACAGATCAGAAGCAAAAAAATCCAGGTTGGCGAGGGATGGTGGGAAGTCACTCAAGAATGAGAATTACAAATGATCCAACCGACCAACACGGCGCGAATTAGAACGCCCCGATCAGCCCAATGAAGTCGATTTTGGGCACATTCCTTGTGCTGGATAGAGGTCCGTCCTGCTGCACATTCTTGCTTGTCCCCAGAAAGCTTGTCGATCGCCTTGTCAGTCGGCGATCCAGTCGGGACCTGCGGGACGGCCTCCTGGGCGACAATTATCGACTAGGGCACATAGTTGAGGGTTTAGGTGACGTCGAAGTTGATGTCCTTGGACGCAAGAATGGCCACGTGATACCACCAGTACCCAAAGCGCGAAACCTGTCGGCAAGAGCATTTCGTCAGCGGGCTGAAAAGAAACTCTGTCTTGCAGAGAGCAGTCGGACTCACTTCCTGCGATTGAGGACTAGTCCTACAAAAGGGTATCCATGGTGACGACCCCTTCGTGGAGCTTGACGGCGGCGACAATCCATGCGATCATGGCAAGGACGAGGCCCGAGGCGACTCCGACGGTGCAGCCCATCTCGTTGGCCATCATCCACTTGGGGGCGATCGCGATCGGAACGGCGCGTGGTCTAAGAACTGAGTCCCGTTTGAACAGCGGACCGACTGGTCAGTCTTCCGTTGGAGCGAACACCAGAAATCGATGAACCCCGTCATTTTGTCCGTCCTCGTGCGTAAAAGTCTGCCGACTTGTCCGTCGTCCGGAATGGCGTCCTCGGCTCCCGGACCAGGACTAGTATGCTTGATTTGCCGCTTGCTTCCCAGGTCTGTAACCGCTCTCGACATCCCCGCGTTCCTCGCATATGCCTTGCCACAACCTCCCAAGCCTCCCAAGTGCTCGTCTTCTTCACTCACAATCATTTGAAGCACGTACAGGCTTTGTGTCGCAGGCGAGGCAGGCTGAGAGTGCGAGAGATGCTCGACAAGGACACAGGCGTCATGTTTGAGGACAACTGCGAGAAGCTGGAAGGGAAACGAGATCAGGGCCGCCGTGCACGGCTGGCGGTCTTAGGAAAAAGAGGAGTGAACGGACCAGATCAAAGGAAGAGACAGGCTGAGCTCGCGCAAAGGCAACCTGTTTCCATCCGCCTTTCACTCCCCTTTCACCCCATTTCCCGGGCACAACCAACACCTTTGACTTCTTTGTGGGTCCTTTGACGTGCAAGACGAGCTTTCCAGGACCGGTTCTTTGTCTCACAGCAGACACCGCATACACAGCGGCCTATGACAGTGGTGTTCCCGATCTGCGCAATCCGGGTTTCTCTTCATTTTTTTCTTTCCGTCCAACCTTGCCAGGCCCGCATGTCATGGAGCAAAACCTGCTATAAAGTGATGTCTAAGAAGCTTCATATTGCTTATTGAAACAAACTCAGAAGCTATAAATTCTAAGATACATTGCAGGCGTTGATCGCAGACAGAAAGATCAAAAGAGATGACTAGCAGGAGACACAAAGCAAGAAGGGAAAAGACAAACTATAAGCGGCTGATAGGAGGGCCGAGAGATAGAGACGGACTCGGAAACTAGTGTAGATCTTATACGCCCTTCTCCCTCTCGGCAATGGTGTCGAACCTGGGCAGGCTCTTCTCGATCATTTCGGGGCCACCCATGTCTTTGTTCTTTGATTTAATCCTCCTGACCAGCTTCCACGTCTCAGTCGC
>BTPH01000230.1:0-14615 GCA_036245725.1 Mrakia hoshinonis
CGTGCTCTGAACTGACGCAAACTCCTCTTGCGGTCCCCCATCAGTCCCGCCCTTTGTGACGAGCGCGGAGGATGGGCCGAGCTCAAAGCAGCGTTCCACCTCATCCCCTTTTCGGGGTCCGGCACGTACTTTGAGCCATTCAGCGTCTCGCACACGACCAACAGGACGCACTTTATCGGCAAGCGCAACAAATCAGGCCAAGAGGACTACTTCCGCTTCGGAGGGCCGAGGGAGGAAGCGGCGCTCCGTTGTCCAGGAGGACAGGCCGGAGCGGGCCTGGAAGGCAGGTGAGCAGCTCCTCCCGACGGACCACAAAGGCCTTCTCGCACCGAGTGTGCTGGGAAGTGCACTCCGGCTCCACCTCGTCCTCAGCATCCGGGAGGAAGTACGCAAAGGCGTCCTTGCGCAGAACGTCCGCTGACTCTGCCATGTCGGCGCGTGCGTGCGGTGCCACCTTTGCGTGCGAGAAGAGACCCATCCCGCCAAGCTGCGCCGGAAGCGAGATGATTGCAGCGTCGGTGTCAGGCTGGCAGGGTGACGACCAGAGGTGTCGAAAAAACGCCAGCAGAGCCTTGTCGAACCAAGTCCAAGGGTCAACCAGGTCGTCGGTCCGGAGCGAGCGCTGGAGATGGCAGAGGGTGGCTAAGATGCACTGGCGGAGGAGGAGAGCGACTCCTGACTTGAAAGGACTCGAAGGCGGCCGAGGATGGGGATCTGCTCTTCCACCTTGGCGGCAAGAAAGGTGGCCCTGGCGTCTGACGAGCCGACGCACGTCCCCAGCACCTTCAGCCCGTCCCGTGCCACGTCCTCGAGCGAGACCTCCTTGCGCTTGGCAACGTTGAGGTGGAGTCTGGCCGAGTTGTTAGCCAGACTGGCCTCCGCGAGGTCAAGCGCGCCCGGCTCCGTTGAGAGGATGTAGATGTCGTGGAGGTAGCCGAGGGCGGCATGTTTGTCGCCCAAGTCAGACGCAAGCTTGGCGAGGACGTTCCGCGTGCCGATTGAAAAGAGGAGTGGTCCCAGCGGATCTCCCTGTCGGACTCCTTCCGACGAGGTCAGGCTGACCGGCTCCCCGTCTCCCCCAATCACCACGAGCTGGCTTGGCTCGTTGTACGCCCCCTTTGCGGCCCGAAACAGCGACGGGGCGTGCTGCGACACTCCTGCGGCCACAGACGCGCGCGGGATTGAGTTGAGAACGCGCTGCTGAAGTCGAGGGAGGTGACATGGGAGTAGGCGAGGGGAAGGTTGTCCGAGAGAGCTCGCTCGAGGGCGCGGGTGACGGGTCAACTCCACCCGGGGTGCCAACGCCAAACTGCCAGGGCAGCAGCATGGACTTGCGGAAGTAGTGCCGCATGAGTGTCTTGGAGATGAGCCGGTAGATGAGCTCCCCGCATGCGATGGGCCGGATCCCTCCGTCAGACTTGGCAAGGGGGGTGACGCGCAAGGTGCAGAGAAGGGCTCGGCCAGGCGCGGTACCACCCGCGACCTAACCCTAACCCTAAATGACCTGCGTCGGATGCGCCTTGGTCGATGCTGGGCGAGCGATAGAACAAGGGATGGTCAGCTCATGCGAAAGCGGAAAGAAAGGCGACGATAGACTCACGCGGCGCGGAACCAGAACGCAGACTTTGCCTTGTCCTTCTTGCCCTTGGTTCCGAGGCCATGGAGATAGCACGACGCCAGTTCTACATCGGTGCGAGGATGTACGAGGTCGGTCAGCTCGAGCTGAAGCGAGCCCAGACGAAGAATAGACACTCACGCAGCTGCGCATCCACATCGCCCATCTTTGCCGCCACCAACAGATAGTTGACCGCCTTCTCCGGGTCCTTGGAGCACCCCCACCCATGCAGGAAACAATGCGCAACCTCCAAGATCGCCCCCACCATCTCCGGCGCCAAAACCGCTGCCTCTGCGCTCGCACCTGCACCAGGACGAGAAGGAGGTGCAGGCTCGCACGCGCGCCGGAGCCATTTGAATCCCTTCTTCTCGTCTAGGGCGACACCCCATCCGGAGCGGAGGGAGAGATCCCAGAAGAGCATCCCGCCGGGACAGCCTCCGTCGATGGTGGCGGCTTCTTTGAAGTGCATGGCCGCGAGGGAGAGGTCCGAGGTCGAGCGGTTCGCAGAGTGATGCTGGATGCCTAAGGAACGAAGATAAACAGGTGGAGGAGGGTGAGCTTCGCCCACGACAGAGGATGTGAGGGCGCGAGCGAGACGAACCGAGCTTGAGATACTGTTCCGGGCCGACCCGAGCAGGCGGCTCCTCCTGTTCTGGCTCTGACGATGGAGGCAGAGGCGCGTCGTCGTCCTCGACAATCTCGACCTTTGTGTACGACCCCTTGAGTGCAGACCCTGCGAGTCCGGACGCTTTCGAGGCAGCAGCGGCGGCGAACGTCTCTGCTGCGGGCGACGAGGACCGTGACGCTGGACCGAGTTCGTAAACCGAAAAGAAGCCCGGAGGCAGCTCTGCTCTGGACGTTCCTCCCGTCGTGCCGATCCTCTTTGGCGGCGAAGACCCAACGATCTTGGATCTGGACGGGCTCGAGCTCACGATGCTCAGTGGACTGGCCGTCGCATTGGACTCTGACCTCGATCGTGAGGTGACCGTGAAGCTCGGTCTCGGCGGGTGAGAGTCAAACCCGCCTTGCTCTGCTGCAGACTGGGTCCGAGACCTCGCCGCGATCGACAGCTCGGAGGGTTCTTGTGCTGGTGGAGGATACGATAGCTTCCTTTGCGACGGTGGGATCGGGCTATACTTGGTCGACGTCGACGTCGATGGTGGAACGGTGGGCGTCCAGTTTGCGCTCGAAGAGTTACTCGGATGGGGTTGTCGCCGAGGCTGCTGCTATATACTCGGACCGGTAGTGATCACTCGGATGGACGGCGTGTCCGGTGAGGGGTGCCCATGGAAAGCAGGTACGTCTTTGGGCGGAGGTGGCGCCCGTCGCGTCGGGAGGGAAGCCGCTGAGAACGCAGACGAGGTCCATTGACAGACAGGTTTGAGCTCGATCCGAAAGCGCTTTGATTGGTGGCGAACTGGGGTCGTGGAGGTGTGAAGGCGTGGTCGATTTGGAAGTGAGGGTCGGATGGCGTCGTGGCGGCAGAGGAGGAGGCGGAGGGCGGTTGAGGCTGTTGGTATGGGCGAGGAGGCCGCTGCGCGGGCACTGGCGACGATGCTGGAGACAGACTTGCGTCCAGGTGTCTCGGAAATGGAACTGATCCTGCTCGATCGGGTTCGCCGGGTGTCCGAGGTGGTGACGGTGAAATCGATCCGATCTCATCTCCAGCTGGCCCTTTTCGCCGCAGACTCGTGCTTCGTTTCGGAGGGTCGAAGTACTCACCGTTGACCGCCTTGAAGGCGCTCACTGGTGATTTGGTCAGAGACGCCTTGATTGGCCGCGAGAAGTTGCTCGATGATGCGAGCTGGGCGACGTCTGGCGGCACCCACGGCCCCGCTACCGGTCCATCCCCTCCAACCTCCCACCTGTTCCCTCCTTGGCCGTAGACGCTCGAGACGTCGGCTTGAGAGTGAGTGACCTCTGTCTGGCGGCGGTTGACGCCCGACATGCTTGGGCTTCGTCCGAGGTCCAGTGCAGGTGCGAGGCCGACCTGATGCTCGGACGAGTAGTGCGAAGGTGCGCTCCACTGGGAGGAGAACGTTGCGTCTGGATCATAGTCGTCCTCCGAGTCGAGGAGCATCCGACTGAGTCGGGTCGAGGTGGTAAAGTCTGCACTCCCTCCTCCGTCGTCCGGTCTCGTCCGCATCGTCGCGTACGGCTCTACGCCCCTGCCCCAGCCTCCGCCGTGAGAGTCGACGGTCTCCTCGTCGTCCTCAATCTCTTCAAATTCGTCTCGGTTATCGTCTGCTCCGCGCTCTGTCCTTGTGTCGTCGTCGTCCGAGTACTTAGAGACAGAGTCGCGAGTGCTCGCAAGGCGTTGTCCGTCGTCGTCGTCGGGTCTACGTCCTTCCCAGTAGGCGTGGTTGTCCTCTGATGTGCTGTAGATGGAAGAGGTGTAGTAGGTCGAGGCGAGGGATGCTGACGAGTTGCGGAATGTGTTGAACATGAGAGGGTACGGGCTCGCGTTTGGCCGGAGCGTCGAGCTCGATGCTTCCGTCGGTGTCGACGTCTAGACGGCAGGACAGACATGCGACAAAGCAAGCACGAGTCAGCAGGCGCCAATGCATATGCCACTATCATCCTGCTCGAGCGAGTCTTCGTTGTGCTAAAGAGGCCTTGGCCGGATGGTTCGTGTGCCCAGCGTCGGATGAGCTCGAGCTGTCTGTCACCTCTCTCCTCGAGTCGTCTGCCTTTGGATGTCCAAGCTCTGATTAAGGACTGACCTCGAGTGTGCCCTTCCTTGCCGCTCCAACCAGTCTACCTAGCTGCTCCAAAGGCGACCCTGTAGGACCCTCGTGTCCATTCTCGAGACCCATCAGACCCCTCCGGTTCTCGGACGTCGGACTCGTTGTGAGCTCATCCGCCGCCCACGTAGACGGTCCTCCATCAGACGGCGGCATCGCACGCGTCCGGGCGGTCGTCGATGGGGCCGAGGCGGACATATCGTGCCTCCGAGGCGGAAAAAGGAGACTGAGGGAGGGAGGTGCGAGCTCTGCAGCGGTCGGACGAGAAGGTGGGGTTGGGGGAGTGGAGAGATTCGGGGGACCGTCCGCGTTGACTGGATGCCACGTGTGGATTCCTCGGTCAGATAGCAAATCCAGACACGATGCTCAAAGGGATCTCGAACGAGCTGGCCGAGCGATCTGAACGAGTCCAAAGATGACGGTTTGAGGGGGATAAGCACCCTCGGCAACCATGGCCCCTCGTGAGACGCGATCCGTAAACAGCCCCTCCTCCTCTTTCCCCCTGCCTGTCCCTGAAGCCTCGCGCCCCTCCCGACGCTCCTCTGCCGCTCAGATACCGATGACTGCGACTGAAAGGACAGGTCAGGCGAGCACAAACATGCAGCAGTGAAGACACTCCTGAGATAGCAGACAGATGATAGATCGTCGGTAGCACAGGGGCGTAAAACCCAAAAAAGAGAGAAAGGCAAGAAAGGAACGAAGGTGTGAGGAAACGAATGAGACAGTAGACCCGGTGTACGGAAGCGAAATTATAGAGACATAGAAGGACGAAGCCAGGACGTGATGAGAGAAACGGCAGATGGGCAGAGGTGACACGCGGGGAAAGACAGACAGAGGCGGAAGAGAGAGTGATAAGTCAGGTGGCACGGGCGTGAGAGGAGATTCAAAGAGGGTCGTTCAAGGGAGTGATCAGAGAAGCAAAGGGATGAAGTGTCCGCGGGAGTCAAGAAGGCAAAGAAAGGGAAGCGAAAGTGACAGGAAGGTCGATCCAGGCGAGCGCCGCGCCTAGTCCTTGTGGAGGTGGTCGTCGGTCGAGTACCTCGAGTTGTCCGAGACCATCGACTGCCTGAACGGGTTGTTGGGCCCGCTCGCGACGCTCAGTCGGTTGTTCGATCCCGGGCTGACGAGCCCAGGCGAAGCCTTCGGCACCGCACCCATGCCCAGTCCTCGCTCGTTCTGGCCGAGCTTAAAGCGAGGCGTTCCACCGTTCGCGTGTGCGGACCTCTGGGCGTAAGCTCGGAGGGCTTCATCGGGTGTGATCGAGGTCGACGAGGCCATGGCTGGTCCAGGGATGAGCGTCGAGGTGGCGGCAGCGGGAGGCGTGGGGAGACCGATGTGCTGCGAGAGCGGGGAGGCGGCGTGGAAGGACGAGGTTCGGATCCATGACAGTGACGGTCGGCCGGCAAGGATGGTTTGATTGTGCTCATCGAGGACTTCCTCGAAGCCCTCGTCGGCGCCGACGCGCGTCGCGTTGCCCGACTGCTGCTTGCGCATGAGCATGACAGCCTCCATCAATCGGAGTCCCTCGTCAACGGAAGGCCTCGGTCGTCCGTCGACGTCGTCGTCTCCGAGCACGAACGGTCCCTGCGTCTGCGCGGGCGAGACGTTCATCTCCTGCACTCGCTCCCGCTCCGACTGGAAGCTCTTCTTGGGCGGGGTCGACTTTGTCGGGAGCGAGTGGATCGAGGCAGCCTTGCCCATCTGTCCTCCAGCGAGACCAGAGCGGTTCGAGTGCGTAGGTCGGAGTGCATCTCCGAACGAGACTCGGGATGCTCGCTGTCCGGCCTCCTGACCGGCGAACGAGACTCGGTTCTTCTTGCCGGCCTCAAACATCGAGATGGCTCGTGCGCCTCCCGCCGAGCCGGTGGCAAACTCGGATCCGTGCGACTGTCGGTCGTTGTACGAGGCTCCTCGGCCAAACGTGGGTCGCTTGCCTCCACGCTACGACATCTCGGGCGCGTCGGTGAAGTTTGTTCCTCCGCCGGCCATGTTGTTCTCGACAGCGAACGTAGACGACGCTCGGCCATCCTTTTCGAAGAAGGACTCGCCTCGAGTGTTTCGGTGGGTCGAGTCCCGGGCGAACTGGCCTGACGGTCGGTGCATCGACCCAGACGGGCGGTGGGTCGACGTTCCAGGCTGCCAGTGTTGCAAGATGACCGACATCCGGTTGTCGATCGCCTGCGACCATCTGAAGAAGCAAACAGAACGACGGAAGTGAAACTATCAGGACCAGGAGACCGCGACGGAAACACACCAGCGAGATCGAGACGCACCTCTCCCTCTTCTTTGTCTGCTTGGCTCGGACCCATCGCACGTAGAACGCGATACCGGTAAGAAGGACGAGGATCGGGATCAACTCAGCGGCAGCGACGCTCCCAGAGGGCAAGCCGGTCTTCTTGTTCTTTAACACGTCGTACACGATTGACTCGACCTTCTGCGTCTCGGCGGCAGGAGCGGCGACGGACCCGGTCGCGGTTCCTTTGGCGGCGACGTAAAGCTTGCTCTGCGGGTAGTTGACGGTGAAGGATGGTCCTGCGACGATTCCCTGGAGGAAGGACGGGAGGGTCGAGTCCGAGTCGGAGAGTGTGATGGAGAGGGTCGTCTCGCTCGTTGCGCCCCACCATTTCGGAAGCAGAGTTGTGCTGAACGAGCCCTTGGTGTAGTCGACGTTTTTGAAGATCTGCGAAATAACCACATGGTCAGCTCAAGGGTTTGTGACGGGGGCAAGAAGAGCGTGGCGGGTTGGACTGACCTGGATCATGGGCGATGCGGCTTTGGGTGCATAGAGGGTGATGTCGACGTTCTCTCCGAGGATGCACGTCGGGTCCCACTTGAACGTGATCAGACCGGTCGAGGCATCGAAGGCGGCTGACGAGGTTGACGGGTACGTGTACAGCTGGGCCGCGATGCAGACCTCTGGTTGAGCGAGCGTGACAGCAGGAGAGAAGGGAGGGAGGACGTGAGCGCCCGTTCGTGCCATCGATCCGACCCGTCCTCCCT
Source organism: Mrakia hoshinonis (assembly GCA_036245725.1). Lineage (NCBI taxonomy): Eukaryota > Fungi > Basidiomycota > Tremellomycetes > Cystofilobasidiales > Mrakiaceae > Mrakia > Mrakia hoshinonis. Next base: position 7,360 of record BTPH01000230.1, read on the forward strand.
CCCATCGGCCCAATCCGGGCTCGGCCTCGCAGCCAGGACCCCTTCATCCGACTATACCCTGCCAAGAAGCGAGAAGCTAAATTCTGTTTACTCACTGTCTTTCTTTGCGAGCTGGGCGTGTCCAGGCTGCTCGACGACCCATTGGTCCTGCGATCCGGTCAAAGCGCCTGTATTGCTTGCCGTACGGCCGATGCTGGTGACGGCGATCAGGTTGGAAGGTCTAACTCCACCCCGGGCTGTCATCCTCTTGTCCTCGTCCGACGCCCCGCGGGCGGTGTTGGTGCTTCCAGCGAAAAGTTCTCCAGTCCCGATGTTTCGGATGTTCCGGTCGAGCATTTATCCGGAAGGGAAGGGTTGATGATGCGCTTGTCGGTGATCGCCGTCAAATCAAGGGACCATCGCTTCACAAGCGTTGCCGGCGACCTTGAGCTCACCCCTCTGCCCTTTTAGCTTGGACTCGCCTGATGACCATCAACTTCTCAAAATCGTCAACTGTTCCCCACTCCAGAGGGCATCCAACTGGTCCAAGGTCTCCCTTCCATCCCATCCCCCGAACAGGAGCCTTCAGACTTGCGAAGCAGGCTGTTTCAACTCTGCTCAACCCGCTCCCTGCTTCGAGCCAAGGCGCCCCAGTCCGCCTTCCTCCTAGCCCCGCCACGCACCAACTCATCCCTGAACGCCCGCTGTCGCTGACCCACCACCTCCATGTCTGTCTTCGTTCCTGCCAGCCAAGGCGCATAGTCTCCGCCATCGTCGATCAGACCCTTCGCCAACGCAACCTTGACTAGCTCCGACGAGACCCACGCACAGATCTCGACCTTGCCGATATCCCTGTCCTTCCACCGGCCAGACACGAAGATCATCCCGTTGACGTCATTGAATCCGCACGAGAGTCGGATCAGTTGGACTTCGGCGGTCTCTGGCTCGAGCCGATCATCGAGCAGGTCGACGACGATGCAGATGGGAGCCTTGCGCGGGTTCCCTGACCGTATGGGTGCGGGCAAGTTCTCGCAGTCCTCGAGCCGAAGTCCACTGAGGAGGATGGTGTCCAAACGGGGCCACGGGCTAGGATTGTCAGTCCAGAGACTTAAGAGAGCCCATGACTCCGGGTCCAACGATCCGGCGGCCTCGCTTGACGGAGGTCCGAGCGCGATGAACACGACAGGATCAAACAAGGCCATGAACGCTGCCATTTGGGCCTCATAATTTCGGCTCTCATATTGTCGGCTAGGTTTGATCTGGATGGGCGTCGAGAGAACAAGCACAGCCAGGCGTAGGGGTGCCCACAGATGTCTGGTCTTGCTGAGGTGGTCGAAGTCGGTCTTGTAGCGTGGTGGGCCGGTATACGTGAGCGAATGCACGAGCGAGCGGGCGGTGTATTGGGTGATCCGGCTACTTGGGGTCGTCGATTGGGCCCTAAGTAACACACCGACCGATAAGGGGTCGTGGAGGGTGATGTCCTCGCAGAGAAAGGCGGAGGCGAGAGCGAGACAGGTGAAGGAGGTCGCGCAAACCGATACGAGCGAGGATCGGTCGCAGTGTGAGAAGACTTCGCCGAGGACCTCGGCTGGGAGACGATGGGCGGCAAGCATCAGTCCTTGAGGAGTGTCGGCCTGCAGAGATGGCATGGTGGATCGCGTTGAGGTTGAGCAAGTGGGGGTTGGAGGCGGGCGCGAGCTCGCGGACTCGAGGACACTTTGGCCGTCTCGGAGGTCGGACCCGTTCCTGATATCAAATATGATTCTGAGATAGGCTCGTTGCGGATGCCTTTTTTTTCCTCGCAAACTTGATGAAGTTTACAATGTGCGTTGCGCGTTGCGCGGTATCGGTATGCCGACTACCGGTCACGTCTGCTTCAGCCCGTCGTACGGGGCCGAGCCGCCGACATCGACCAACGCGGTCTGACCCATCTCATCACCCAGCAAGCACTCGAATCAGATCACCGACCTACTCTCGTCTCCCTTCGCCTTGGTGGCTGCCATCGGACCAGCCGTGTACCTAATCGCGAGGCAGTCGTCGGCGCCCTCCAACAGAGTCGGTGAGCTCGGAGGTTGACGACCTCCTCTGGTCAAGCCGTTGATCCCCTTCATGGGCTCAGCCATCCCAACTACGGCAAGGACGTATATAGCTTTCTCGCTTCGTGTAAGTGAGTCCATCTTATCCGTCGATCATCCTTTCGTGCAGGCAGGCAGGCGAGGGATGGTTCGGCATGAGGCTAGACAGAGCTCGCGAGCTGACTCCCTCGCCGTCTCGTTGGTCCATCCATCTGTCCCAGATCAGCGTACGGATCCATCTTCACCTTCCATCTCGCAGGACAGAAGATCACCCATCCGATGACAACCGAGCTGATCGCAGCCATCTACAAGAACTTGAAGGCGTTGTCGCGTGCCTGAACTCAACAGAGCGTAGTCCGGATGTGCAGTCCTTTTCAGCTCGCCCATGTCCGCCCTACAGCCGACAACTCCAGCGCTCGCTGGTCGGGTCAAGATAGCCCTAGACCGCGACGGCCGGTCCAGTCACCGACCCATCTCCTACCGGCGATCGAGCCAGTCTATCGATTACTGGGACTGACCTCCTGAAGCTCGTTTCTGCGCTCGCGCTCAATCGTCTTCATCGCCTGCTCCATCTCGGCCATCGAATGAGTCAGCATACGACTGTGGGCGATCCCTTGGCGGGTCTGGCACTCACAGACGTCGGTCTCGTGGACGAGGAAGGCGAGCCTCCTCGACAGCCTGCCGAGCTTGCCCTCCATCTCAGCGCTGCCTTCAGTCGACGCTCGTAAGGGTGGGTCTATGCCCAGATACCTAAAGTGTTGTCCCTAGCGAGTTTTTGTCTGACCGGTATCCCATCGCGGCAGCAGATCTCGCACCCTTCGTGACGCTGGCTGCTCGCCTGTCGAAAGAACCGGGAGTTCCCCAGGGTGTCGTAACGGACTGGACGGTCTTGGCAGCCGGCCACCCAGCCGAGGGTCTAGAATCAGCTCCTCTGAAGCAATTGCGTCTCAATGAGTATGGTATGGAGTGCTCTTCGACAACTGAACTTCCCCTCCGTGTTCTCGCACCTTCTAGCGGACGTTGGACATGCTTGCCGCTTGCTATCCTCAAGTCGGAGAAGAGGAACTGCCGAAGCAGGAATCTTGAAACGAACTAGCGATACATTGATACCGTCTGTCTTGATGATGATACACCTTGCCTGCTCCTTCTCAAAGCCTGCAACCCTCTGCCAGCCCCTCTTTACTCCACTGACCTCCTCCGACGACCGCCAGTACGATCACTAAGCCGCTTACGACGCTTAAGCCCAGATACGCCCACCGTCGCCACGCTTCCATCCCGTCCAGCTCGCTCACGAGCGTCGAGACCGTCGACAGACTCCCATAGAACCCATCCTCGATCGCCTGTTTCACCTGACACGCCAGCAGGGTCGTATGCGGAAGCAGCGAGGGCGTGCGCTAGACGAGAAAGGCATTGCTGAGAATGAGGATCGCGAGCAGGTTGGCAGTCAGGGTGCCGACGATTCGGAGAATCGATCCCTGAGGGTCCGACGAAGGTGACGTCGCTCGTGTTGCTCTTCGATGCCTTCCTGTGCCTGCTCCGAGAAGGCGGATGGGGAGGGGTCGCTGAGGACGGGGTTGAGCTCCAAAGCACTTTGATAGCCGAGGATCGTCCCGGGTGGGGCGAGTAGGAGGGCGATCAGTAAGGCGCGGTCGGTCCCTATGCTGTCTGAGAAGATGGTCAGAAGGAGTAGGACAAGGTAAAGGAGTGGTGGGCTAATCGAGGTGACCCAGCGGAAGGTTGGCGAGGCGAGGAGTGGGCGGTGAATGGGGAAAGGGGGCGAGCTGTTGTGACGTTACGTGCGGAGGTCGGGGCGACAGGCTGGGCGGGCGGACAAGCGGGGACGGCAGAGCTCACGAAAGAGGAAGGTGTCGGCTTGATTCGCTTGTTGGCCGGTTGGAATGGTTTCAAGGGTAGTGACGGGGGGAAGATGCGCCCTGGATATGGGGACGCAACAACTCAAAAGTTGTGCCCGCTGACAAGGAGGCAAATGCGACTTGCTAATTCGGACGTCAGGCTGGCCAGTAAGGGCGGCTGTGCGCTGGCGCAAGGGCAGGTGAAAGGTTGAGGGAGCTTCTTCACGCGCGTCGGATCCCTTGACGAGTGGTAGAGACGTCCGGGGCAGACCACGGGCCGTCATCCGCGGGTTCTCCGCCAGCGGTTGCCAAAGAATCGGGCTTGGGAGCCGGAACGATGTTATCACGAAGATATCGAACTCCAGACTGCACGGAGTCATCATTGACAGCGGCTCCTCTCGCTCGGCCAGACCGTACAACAATCTGGTTGGAACTTTATCAGAAAGTTTCAGTCCCACTCGATTCGACGAAACAGGGTTGAGGACATGCGAGGCGTAGGACACGGCAAGCATCTCTACGTGCTTGACGGCCAAAGCCGGAGCCTTGGTCAGCCGCCGAAGTCGCCAAACGGGAGGCGGACCTCCTCCGGCAACAGAAGTCGTTGGCAAGGGAGCTCGAGGTTGCCGAAACGACGCTTTCATCATGAGGACACGCACCCGACGGATCTATGATTGCTTCTTATTATTACGGAGGGCGATTTTCGGCCCGAAAAACCAGTTAAGCCTCAACATCAGTTGACAAAAGTCCTGTTTCTCTCCCTTTGAGCTGGTTGGATACAACCCACGAGTTGTGCTGACAATGGATGAACACCGGTTTTGGGCAACCAGAGAGGATCTGGATAGACTGGACAGAGATCTCTGATACGTTGTCAGGGCACGATAGCGAAAGAGTTGGCACCCTTCTTTCATCTCGTAGTCGGCAGTGACATGTCTGAGGCGATGTACTCGTTGGCCCCACCGCTCAAGAACGTCAAAGTACGTCTCAACATATTTCACTCTTCCTCGCTAAAATCTGAAGCTACGTTGCGTCAGTATCGGTGCAGAACGAGACGGCAACCCCCCCGATCTCCAGCACTTCTCCGCCGAGTCGGTCGACCTTGTCACAGCTGGCAACACAGCCCAGAGCTTCGATCACCCATATTGGTGGAAGGAGATGACCCGTATCGATCAGCCTGGCGGAACCGTCGCTTGCTGGACTTTGACGACTGGCTTCTTAAGCGGTACGTCGACCTCGTCCGGCATGTTGAGCTTGGCCTCACTTGCCGAGAGCACGCCGTCTGCCCCCTCCTTCACATCCCGCAACTTACCAGGAACCCCTCTTGCTGATCACAGACTCTCCTCCATTCCCCTCGCCGCCCTACCCGCCCTCTTTGCGCGGCTTGCTCGAGACCACACAGCGTTACTTAGGCCCGTTCCTGCCGTACCGGTCCAAGGACAGCTTCCACACCTACTCGCTCTATGACGCACTTCCCGGAACAGATGTTGAGCAGTCAGTGTCAAACGACTGGGAGACGGCTGTCCAGCGCTGGAAGTGGGGCTGGCAGCAAGGTGAGGGCTATCTGCACAGCGGACCGGACTCAGGCGTCTGGGCGTGGGACGTGCAGCCGTCCAACACCAACACAAGTTAAGCCAGTGCCAAGGTCGAAAGGAAGATGAAGTCAACCTTCTTGCTGGATGAGGTACGTTTTGTGTCCGATAGATCGCTCAGGATGCAGCTCGCTGATCGTCCTGTGAGCTTGTTCAGCTCGCTGCGTACTACTCTTTGGTCAACCCTGTCCTCGCGTACAGGAAAGCCCTCCCTCCTGGCGAGCCCGATTGGCTGGATCAGCAGATCGACAAGATCAAGCAGAAGGGTGGAGACGGCTGGGACGGAGCGACTAAAGTCAACCTGCGGCAGGTGCTGAGTCTGATCGTCTGGAAGAAAAAGGCCTAAGACTAGTCAAGAGGGCATGAGCTAGAACAGCGCCCCGGTCCGAGTTTTCACCTCGGTGAGGATGAGTCCACATGCAGGAACGGCCCCGCAAGACCGTGCCGCTGGAGGTTCGTTGATAAAGATAGCGGACGACAATGAAATTGTACGTTTTCAAAGTTTGGTATGCCCCGGGGGCAGGACAAACATGAACCCAACCGCCTTCGACAAGGTCGATATACTCCGTTCATATCAAGGTAGATCATGAGATACCTCAGCTGCCATGTGTAGATACATGGAGAGAGCATAGGCGCGAAGCTAATCACAAGTATAGCTGTAAAGCGAGGGGTAATCACCAATGCAGCCCAACTTTATCACTCAGCTGCAACAACTGCATGACAATACAAGATCTTGTTCCGTCGCCTGCTTAGCGAGCACCGACGCTCGTCAAGCCGCCTAGCTCAACGCCGAGCTCAACACCCCTCCCCTAACCCCGCCCGCGCCTCTAGCCCTCTCGCGGAGGGGCTCACGAATATATTCGGTTTAGTGGGTCGACTCCCACTCCGAGTGCACAGCCTCCCGCTCCTCCAAACTCGCTTTACGGATATCTGCCTCACCCAGCAGGATGGTGCTCCGGATGATGAGCGCTGGTGACAGAAGAGCGCGAAGAAGCAGAGGCACGTACGGAAGGTCAGAACGGGTCAGGACACGTGGACCAGGGTGTGCACCGTCTGCCCTATGACGCCTCACCTACGAGTCCCAGGATAGAGATCCCCCACACGAGCAGCGTGACCAGTACATCAACCGCCATCAATGGCTTCCCCTCCACACCCTTCTCCCTCAACCTCATATGAAGCAGCTGCTCCGCCGCCCCCATAAACCCCCATGCTTACGTCCCCCAGCAAACAAAGTACAGTGCCCATCTCCTCGATAGCGTGGCAGGCCTGCACACGAAGAAGATGGTGACGTGGTCGACGGTGAAGACGACGGCGGTGATAAGGAGGTAGAGGTGGGAGGCGGAGCGGAGGGTGAGATCCCATGAGAGGGTGTCGAACTGGATGCAGCCGAGGGGGAAGACGAGCGCGAACGAGAAGAGGGCAAATAGGAAGGGGAAGCCGTCGAGTTTGAGTGAGACGGGAGAGAGGGTACAGAAGTGACCATGGTTAGTGTTGGGCTGCGAAGGAGCGGAGGGTCGAGGTCCCACGGAACAGGGAGGAGGAGGAGGGACGTTTGGTGAGCTCGGAGGGTTAATCACGGGCAGATTCGGACGAGGTCAGGCAAAAGATGATAGGAGAGAGAGCCCGGAAAGGAAAGGGGGATGGAAAGGGGCGGAGGGGGAAGGAGGCCGAGGTGAGCGAGGGGAGCAGGTGAGCGAGAAGACCGGAACGACGAGCCTGAACCGGGCGAGCGTGTTTGACAACTTTGGCTACCCATCCTCAAG
>BTPH01000239.1:0-13723 GCA_036245725.1 Mrakia hoshinonis
TCTTCGTCTCAAACCACGCGCGATCTCGCGAAGACCCCTCGCCAAGACTTGTCCGCACTTCCACTCGCTCGCGATCCCGACCGCCCCGCCAGCCACCTGCCCCTTCCTCCCGCTCATTACAAACCCCCTTACACCCTCTCAACAAATTTTCTAATGGTCTACCCCCCGCGCAAAACTTGCACGTCGACCCCGCTTCAATTTGCCTCCACCTATCACCAAGAGGGTCTCGCAACGACCGCCCAACTTCCAAGTAAGCCTCTATGCGGCTCCTTGACCCATCCACACGATGTGCTTTCCCTCACCCTTTCACAGGGGTTGGGGGATCGATTCGGGGGTCAGGGAGAATCGGAGGCGTTGAACAGAAGTGGGTCGAGGGACGTTGGCCTCTTTGGTGGTCCCCTTCTACCTCGACAACCCGCCTACCTATCTTCGCACTACGTTGCGCCCCGCGATCATCGCATCTCCTCCCTACACCACACTACTACCTCTTCACCTTCGGGTGCCCCGCGAATACGCACCTCTTCACTTCCACACCGACCACTCCTACCTCTTCGCCTTTGAGCGCCCCGCGATCTCGCAAACTTCCCCCTCCCTTCTCGCTCGTTCCGAGCAGTCGGGTAGCACCTCATCTGCTCTTACTTCTCAGACTCTGAGGGTCGAGTAGCAGAGGCGCTTGCTTTTATTGATCGGTGGAAGAAGGTACGGGTCTGCGCGCGGCCGTGCAGCGGACGGAGACCCAGGCACGATCAGCATGCCCCCTTTCGCTTCACAATTAACCTCGGTGAGAGAGTCGGTCGTCTCAGCACCAGATGGTCAACGAAGAGGACTCATCTGATAGACGTCCCGGTCGAGCAAGAGCAGCTATGATCAGCCTGGGCTCCGTTTGGGGCTGCGCCTCCAAGGGACAGAGTGACATCGCACCAGAGGAGAGTTTGCCCTGACGTTTGATTGTCGCCAAAGCCTGGAGGGGACCGTGCGCTACTCGGATGCGGCCCTGAAGGACGCCTGGGCCGACGGGCGAAGGTCGACCGTCTGCACGAGGGGATGAGGATGAGCTCGTTCGAGCTCACCTCGTCCTCCCTTTTGCTCCTCCAACCACGATGACCGCCTTGTCCTGCCCAAGTCGTCCGTCGAGCGACGCTCTAATGCGGACCTGCGCTCGTTTGGGCCCGCTTGGGCTCGTTCCTGGGCTTGCTCGTTGATTGCAGGGCTGTCGAAGGTCACGGGCATTGGGATCTCAACTGGGAGGCCCCCCTCCTCCCCCCTCAAGAAGGTGTCCAGGGACGAGCAGAGTCCTGCTTCCCTACCACCACCTCGCGCTACCTCTCTTGCCCTCCCCTACACACACCCGCTTCTCTTCTACTCTCTGCTCTTCTCATGCTTGCCCACGTCGCCCTCCCTCCGGCATCGGCTCCCACCCCCGACACGCACGGACCTGTCGGGGTGTCTCTCTCGTCCCGGCCTCCGCCTGGCTCGTCCAACCGGATCAAGCGGACTCGACGCACAGGCCCCCAGCAGCTCGACAGTCTCTCTCTCTCGTCACTGGAGGAGTCGTCCACGTCGTCCTCGTCCTCGGCCTCGTCTGCTCTCAGTCCCTCCTCGCCACTCTCGTCGCCCTCGAACTCGCCCTCTCTCGGACCGGCCACCTCCTCCATCGCCGGCTCGCTTTCTCCTGAGCTGTGCTCCTCGCCTTGCTTTCCTGTCAGCACGGGCACTCGGGAGTCTGCCTTCGAGGATGATAACGTCAAGGTCGACGAGATGTCGCGAGGAACAAAGAGGTCGAGGAACGTCTCCGGGCGGGCTGGCACATGACGAGTGAGTCCTCGCAGTCTCTCACCCACCACAGCTGATACAGAAGCTGACCTTCGCGTTCCTCCACCTTTGCAGGACTCTGTCCGAGGTGTCGAGCGCCTGGACCAGCGTCGTGCGAGCGGACCGCGTTCACGCTCGGTCGGCTGTTCCTGATGCATCGACTGCCGAGCTCGTCTCTGCGCTCAAGCGCCGATCCTCCGAGCTGGCTCCGCGACATGCTTCTCACAAGCGCAAGTTCTCCGGAGTACGCTGCTGTACGTCTGTCCTGGTTGTGCTCGCGTGGTGCGCGTCTCCGATCGCTCCGTTGGCTGACCCTTTCGTTCTCGATGGCTGTCCCCATTCCTTGCCGCCCATTGCAGTCTTCTTCTTCTGGTTCTCGACGTCAGAGCCTCTCTCTCCAACACGCGCTCCCAATCCCAAGCCTCAAGCACTCGTCCGACATGTCGCGCTCGCGCTCGGTGCGGTCGCTTTTCAGATCACTGCAGCACTTCTTTCGGCTCTTTTGGTCCCCTCCAGAGTCTGGAGGGTCCAGCAGCGGGGTGTGCTTGATTCTGTTTCTCGTTTCCTTTCCTTTCTTTTCTTCCCTTGCCTCTTTCGCTCGGTCCCGGCAAAAAAGCATTGCGTACGTTTCATTCATGAATCATCTAACGACGTTCTCTTGGGTCCTACCCTTCGAAAGCCGGCCTCTTTGAAAGGCGTCTTGTATCTAGTCTCGCAGAAAGTCAAGTACCTCCGTAGAGGACTGGTGCGTGTTCTTGTTGTTGCAATTGGAAAGGCGATTGGTGGACGTGGAGGAGGAGGACGGGTAGCTGTCGCGTGTGCTGAAGAAGGATGCGGTCGGGGAAGCAGCCTTGGGTTGTTTTGCTTGGTGGTAGAGGTTGGGTGCGGGTGCGTCGCCAAAGAGCTGTGAAGGAGGAAGCGGCTAGGGGTCAGTGCCGTGTGTGCAAGATCGTGACGGGAGTGCGAGACTCACCTTATTCAGCTTCAGGCCCCTCTTACTCTTCGCACCTCCACCGACGTCAGGCAGATCTCCAGCCTCAAGGCTCAAGAACGAGGTCTGCTCACCCTCCCTCGCTCCTTCATCTCCCGATTTGCCCTTGCCCTTGACCTTCTTCTCCTTCTCGGTCTTTGGCGCGCCGACCATGCCCTTCATTTCGGACGTGGACCGCTCCACCTTGTCCCTCACCCGACCGATCCTGCCCTTCCAGCCGTCCGAAGAGTCGGTCCCTTCCGATCGGTTGGACGAGCTGCGAGAGTGTGGCGCGTATGAGGCTGGCTCAAGCCACGGTCCCGTGCCGGGTCCATCGACGAGTTGCTCTTGCGGGACCTCACCGCCGAGGACGTGATGACTGTACAGCAAAAGAGATAGACAGTCAGTTGTGCGCACGACAATTTATCGCACGGGAGATGAGATCTGCTCACATTTTTGACAGCCTGATCATCCTGAGCCTTCGTATGGCAAGGTCCTCGTCCAACAGTCCCCTCGCATCAAACTTGCCCATCGACGGCGAAGGCTGCGGGAACCCATACTCCGACACCGGCGAGTTGCTCGCGGCTGTCGACGGCCTCCGTGGCGTCCTGTTCTCGTCCGTCGGGAACATGGAGTCGACATCCTCGTCATTCGTCCTCAAGCTGGCCGGCAGCGACAGCGTCGACGAGTTCTGGACCAGTCGGTCGAGATGATGGCGAGGGATGGCCGTTCGCGGCGCGTAGTCGATGGAAGAGTGTGCAGGGTACGACTGGTCGAACGCAGGCGAGGTGGGAGAGTCGAGACCGAGCGACATGCGGAACTCGGACGCGGCGGGAGAGGCAGGGAGGGACGATCGCTGAACGATCCTCGGTCGGAAGGCTGAGGTCGTCGAGTACGCATCGCCCGCATAGGATGTCGCGCCGGGCGAGGACGAGCTCTTGACCATTGAGGAGCCACCGAAACCGAGGGCCGAGAAGCCATCGCCGCCGGATGTCTTTCCCCTCGACCTGAGCACCGACTGGTCCTCCCTCGTCGGACCCAATCTGACGGCCGACTGAGAGAAGCGCTGCGCATCAGCGTACAGGATCCGCTCAGGATCGCTTGCACGTCGACCTCCCGGTCCCCGCGCAACGGGTGCTGGGCGGGTGAGGCTGCCGGCGATCAGATCTCCAGTCAGGGTGACTCCGAGTCGAGCCTCGAGCTTCTTGGCCCGACGTAGAAGACGAGCCTTCTCCTCTGGGGTGAGGGACGACATGGACAGGTTCTTGGGCGGGTGGCGGTCCGACTCGTTCCGTAAAGGGGCGAGAGGTGCGCGGTCGCGGTTGGCAGTAGGGTACGGAGGCTGGACGGGATCGCGTCGGGACGAGCTTGTCTGATACGCAGACGAGCTTGACGTGGGCTGGTAGTGGCGTGATTGTTGTTGCGCCTGCGTGTGGTCGGCGAAGTAGAACGGGGAGGCCGAGTGTTGGGACGCGATCTCGTCGTCGGATCCGTCGAGCGAGAGGTACGACTGCCCAGACTCGATCGAGCCTCGAAAAACGTGACCTTGTCCTGGCGGCCGAGAGCGAGCGGTAGGCGGAGGCTTGATGGTGGCGGTCGAAGTCGACGAGTCGGTGTGCGCGAGCGTCCCGGGTCCAGAGACGACGTCCGAGTAGGCCGACAGCGGCAGGGGTGCACCCTCCCCGAGCATCTACACATCGCAAGAAGATGAGCGTGTCAGCTTTACGTTGCTCGAAATCGCGTGATGAGCAAGCCGGACAATGTGCTCACCCTGTCGAGCTTTGATCCCTTGTCTCTGTTCCATCCCTGGGCGCCTTTCCGCTCGCCACCTGCCCTCCATGCGAGCCACTCCCTCTCCTGCCTCTCCTCCTCCTCGTCCTCGAGAGCGAGTCGTATGCGCTCCTCCCTCGCATCAGAGTCCTCTCCCTCTGTCTCGTCCTCGTCTGATCCGTCGTCCAAGTCCAGCATCGATCGCTCGTCGGACCTCTCCGCTTCTGGCGCAGGCATCACCCAGCCAGACGACGAGGACGCGATCGAGGACGCGTACGTTCGATCGCTGACGACCGTCCTCTGGTCCGACACGAGAGGTAGCTGGCGACCAGACGAGGAGTTGACGGTGACGTTTGACGGGTGCGGGCGAGTCCGACTGCTGGGGAGCTCAGAGAGGATGGTGCTGTCGTGGTCCGAGTCATCTCGGTGCTCATGAGCGGCGGTACTGTTCATCTTGTGGTCCTTCTGATCTAGCTTGGAGGTTGAGCTAGCGCCGGCAGGGAGATGAGGACCTTCATCTCTGTCTCGCCCCTGACCGAGGTCGAGCTCGTCCCCTTCATCGTCCTCGACAAACTCGCGCCACTCGCCCTGCCGCTCCGTATGCTCCCTACTGGGACGTCCGGTCGACCGTGCTCCTCCGAAGGTGCCGTCGCTGCCCCACCTGGAGTGAGGAGTGACGCTGTCTGCGTCCTCGAACGGGTCGTCCTCGGGCGTGCCCTCGAGGTCGAGAGGCGTCGTCGGAGAGTCGGGCAACGGAGACGGAGGAGGAAATGCGAACGAATACTGGGAGATGCTCGGAGCGTGTCGGGTTGCCATCGTCTATGCGGGAAGCTTCCCTGTCTAGCAGAGAGGCTGGAGGAGATAGCGAGAGAGTTCACGAGGAGGGATCAGTCCGCGAGCTCGTGTCTCCGAGCTCCCCGAGAAGGGCAAACTCACCTGCGTCCGTTAAAGATGCTATCTGGATGGAGCGGTATACAGTGTGAGAGGAAGGGTATAGAGTATCGAGGGAGAAAGTGTGTTCTGGGTTGTTTGAGGTGACTGTCGGACGCAGAACAGCTCGAGCCCTTCAGCTCAGACTCCAAACAGCTCGTGTGGGGAGCCCCTCGGCTGCCACCCCTACCTGCGCGCTTCTCTCCTTTTCCTCCAGCAGGTTTCATCATCATGACTCCTTTGTCGGCGAGATTGTCAGCCCGGCAGCTTTTGCATCGAGCGCACAGAGTCGTCTGTCCTAGAGCACCGCCAGTCTGGGCAAGCCCGCATCGATCCTAAGCTGCTCACCCGATCACCTCTCGCGTCGCCATCGAAGGATACAAGCGTCGTCTCAGTCATGATTCGTTACTGGTCGTGTCTAGCATAGTCTACACCGTCCGCTCATTGAGCTTCAGCATCACTAAATCCCACCGAGCCCCGCTGCTCGTCCGGCCGTCCGTCCGAGGCGTTCTCTTCAGCCTCCTCGACCCCCTCAGATACAAAGCTAAGGTCCCCCTCATGGCCACCGTCCTGCGAGTCTGCATCCTCGCCCTCCTGCCACTTCTCAACCTCCAAAATTCCGAGGACTCGCGTGCCGCCATATGCGCCAGGAGACCCGATGCCTTCGCGGTTCGACGACGTCGTGATCGGCGTGGAGACAGCTTGCTGGGCTCGCTCGAGTCTGTAGCGAGCGGAGGTAGACAAGGATTGGATCAGTCAGAGACGGCCTTTCTCATCGCTATGACGGACGAGGGATGGAGACTCACAGGCTGAGCATGGTCCCCCTCAACCTGACGAACTGCTCGTCCTCACCCGACTCGTCACTGTCGTCCTCCTCGTCGCTGACCTCGTTGCCGTCGATGTCAATCTTGGAAAGTCGTCTCGGCCGCGACATGGACGCGACTGGATGGACAGATCCCGTGCGTAGGCGACGTCGGAGGTCTCGAATCTCCTTGGCTGAGGACGTGAGATAAGGCGCGAATAGAGATCAGTCAGTTCAATGAGTCGAAGAAAAGTACATCTGCCTCTGCTGGACAGGCCTGGTAGGATGACAAAACCAGAGACGCACTTTGCTTCGCCTTAGTGGCTTCGAGCATCCGGTTCACAGCCAGCAGGGACGCGTTCGAGATCTCCAGGTCTGCGATCTGCGAGCTCGGAAAAGGACGATGTACCAGTGTCAGCTCCGAGCTGGTATAGGCCTTGCACCTCCTCGCAGACCCGACAGTCGAAGTACAGGTTGTAGAGCCCAACCCGACAGGCCCAGGCATAGCATAGGCCCGCAGACTAAGCGAGACACAAGAGGATGGAGACCACTCACCTTTCGATTGACCTTCATCTCCTCCTTCTCCTTGCGCTTCTCCTCCATTTCGGGCGTTTCTTCCGCGTCCGCTTCTGCCTGACCGCCCATCATCGAACTTCCTATACTCCCCCGAGAGAGCAGTCGCGGCTGCTGGAACGTGGTCGTCGGCGAAGTGGGCAAGTTGAAGGCCGCGCTGGCGGGTATCGTCGGAAGAGCGTGTGAATTGAAGTACGAGACCGGAGGAGGGGAGCTGATGGAGGCAAGATGTTGATGACTGTTGGAGGTCTTGATCGAGGTGGAAGAGGAGGGTGGCGGACCTGACCTGGCAGCAGACAGGGACGAGAACGTGGGCGAGAGTGGGTGTGACGAGACCGACTTTGCCGATGGCGAAGACTCGAGTGCGTCCCGACGAGGTCCAGAAGACAGGTTTGACTTGGAGTCTGGCGAGTCCTCGGATAATGATGACGAGACGGATGCTCTCCGGTAGTCTCGGTCGCGCCCGTTCGCCACGGGCGACGTGTCGGGAGGAGACAAAAGTGGCGGGGGAGAGTATGACCCGTACGGCTTTGGTTGCAGGAGGGGAGGTGTAGAGTTGAAGTATGACGGTGGTGACGACGACTGGGGCGCTGGCGATGAGGGAGGGAAGAGGGATGGGAGCAGTTGAGCTTTGGGCGTCGATGTTGTTGTCCTTGAGCGAGGTAGCGAGTTGAAGCCTGTCGAAATTGATCTAGGTAGCGGAGGAACAGGCGGCGTAGGCGCTGCACCTACTCTCGGTCGAGGAGAGGATGTCGAGGCGGCGAGGTGCGAGTTGTAGGACGTGTGATGGGCTGACGGTGGGGCTGAGGCGAACGAGGCGGCGGATCCTCCAGAGTTGGCTCGAACGTGGCCGTTGACGAGCGGCCGCTGGGACGGTCCTCCCACGGCGGATGCTGACCCTTGAGGTGCTGGAGAGTAGGACCGTACGCTGACGGGTCTCGCGCGGGGTGCGGACGATGTCGATCCAGCCAGACTGGCTCCTCCTGGGCTAGGAGCTCGACTTGGCCGTGCCCCGACGCTGCTCCCACCATTCCAGCTCGTCTCTCCACCTCCTGGTGCATATGGGGCTCCTGCTGGACTTCCTGCGAGTGAGCTGGGTTGTACCTTGACCCTCGTCTTTGCTGTCGATGAGGATGCTCCGTTGATGGCCCTCACCTTGGACGGGCCTACTCCGACGGACGAGGGCGGAGCGGAACGTGTCGATGCAGGCGCAGACACATACCCAGGACGAGAACCATACGATGTCGCTGTGGGTGGAGGGGTAGAGATCGTCGAGTGCGTGGACGAGGTAGACGGCCGAGTGGTCTGGATCGAGCCAACAATCTGGGCAGGGACGCGCATACACAAGGCAGGGGACGAGAGGTCAGCTGGAGCCATCATCTTCAGCAGCAGCGTAGCTACGCACCTTTCTCCTCGCTGGCTTGACTTCCATCGCCAGCTCAGGTGTCCGATGTCCCTGCAGATGTGGATCGGATGCTTGTGGATATGCTGTGGTCCAAGGAGGGTCGTGGTTTGAGGATGTCGGTGAGCTCGGTCTCGTTTCGGTGTCGAGCTCACCTCCCTCCCCTGAGCTCACGTCCCTCCAAACAGCCACCACTCGCCATCACCATCAACAACACACTCGACTCGGTCATGGGTTAGTAGCACATATCAGCCCCGTATTGTCTGACTCTGCTGACAGTCTCGTTCCTGGGTGTGTTTAGCTTCGGAAGAGCTCCCTCCCAAGGTGTGGCAGCTCGTCGGCGATCTCGTCGACCAGCTCGCACAGAACAGGTCCACAGTCTCATCCCTCACACAACAACTGCAAGAGGTGCAGGTACGTACACGTCTGTCAATCTCCATCTTCAGGCCTGTATGCTTGTCGAGCAAGCCAAGCCGAGCTCGCGAGCTGCTGGTTGAGCTCGACGTTCCCCTCCCCCCCGCATCTCCAAGCTCATGCTCTGATCTCGCCATACTACCACGCCTCCAGAACCAAGCCATCCACACAAATACGGGCTTCGTTCTGCGCAGATTCAACACCGACATCTCGCAAGGTACGTCTCGTCCCCTCTAGCCAAGCTCAACGCGTACCTCGAGGTCGGCCCTCTCCCGACGACCCTGACGCGCCCGACTCTACCCACCTTTCCGCGCTCTCTACGCTGTAGAGAAGTTCACCTCTGCCCTAGAAGAAGACGCCGCCAAGCTGGTCCTCGAGAACCGCACGCTATCACACGAGAACAAGCAGCTGTCGATCCTGTTGCGCGAGTACGAGGCCACTCTCGAGGGCGTCATGGGGAAGTTCAGAGGGCTCGCTGTACGTCCCGTGCTCTCTCTATCCTACCATCGATATCTCTCCATGTGTCGGGTCGGTTGCGCTGACCTTGTCCGGATGTCGCGTCGCAGCACTCGACGCAAGAGCACGAACTCGCGCTGCACGAGCACTACTCGACTGCGATGCTTGCGCTGTCGCATCAGCAGGGACAAGAAGCTTTGCTCGAGAGCACACAGTTGGGCGGGTCGTTAGGGAGGCTGGGCGAGTTGGTACGGAAGGTGATCCGGTTGGAGAATGGAGAGCTGCCAGAAGGGTTCGTCCGCTTTTTTCCTGTCTCTTTGGCCTCTCGATCTGGTTTCTCTCGTGAGCCAGCACTGACACCCGCCTGCATCGTCTCTTTGCATTTTTTCGCTCTCAGACATTCATCCGACCTCCCCTCCCAAGGCGGCTACCTCCCCCCCTCTGACTCCCTCTCCGGTCTCCCTTCCACATCCAACGCCTCGTCAACCATCACATCCGACCAACCGCGGCTGGACTGGGCCCTCGAGCGGGAGAGCGAGATCGTACGGCTGGAGGAGGAGAACAAGGCGTTGCGGGAGATGTTGGGTCTCACAGGCGATGCGGAGTCAGAGAAGGGAGACGGGGAGGGGGCGAAGAAGGAGGTTGGGCGGTGAGGAGATCCAGACAGGACTGCGAGTCGGCATAGATGTGCTATGGCTGTAGATGGGGATCGGAAGTGTGGGAGGGTGATGCTTTATGACTTGTTACGACCCTTACTTCGCGCATGCAGACGACAGGAAGGAGGGATCGGAGAGAACGGAGAGAACGCCCACGACTGATGGCTCGTCCGAGATGGCAAATTATCTCTGCTAGAGACCCAGTATGTCCCTCGCTCAGTGCATTCCTCCCTTTCCTCTGTCTTCAACCATGCCCCGGTGTGTATCTACACCCCTTGGACTCGTGCACTCTGTCGGAGCGACCCACCTGTCCTCCCATGCTGACTCTCTGCGATCACCCTTCTTTCTGGCGTCTGTAGCGCGCCGAGAAACCATTCCAAGAGTGAGCACCTCTTCCTTCTTCCCAGACAAGAAGGTGTTTCCGGTAGGTATGGCAAGTCACGATAGCGTTCGCGATCGATTGAGGTCGACAATGAAAGGCGGTCTCCATCCACAAATGACACGTTCGATGCAAACAATGGCTTTCCCGAGTCCGCGATGCGGTTGTACCGAATGAGAGCGCATCAAGATCGTATCGAGTATGCAGGCTCTTTAGTCGTCGTCCTCCTCCTCCTCGGCGTCTCCTCCAGCCTCGGCAGCCTTGGCGTTCTTCTCTCGTCGTCGCTTCACTCGTCCGGACCTGGCTCCTCCGAAGGGAGAGGTGGTCGAGAAGTCGATGTGCTCTGCAGGCAAAGGAAGAATGGTGGCGTTGGGGTCAGATGAGTCTCGCGAGAAAGGCAACCAAACAGGAACGAGGGCTCACTCTGCGAGTCAAGTCGGACGACGAACGAGGGAACGTTGACGATCTGCTTGCCGACTCGGATGTGCCTCTGTCGGATGAGGACTCGAGCGTGGTGGATCGACTTTGCGAGTCCCGACTTGAAGACCTGGGTCTGGAGTCGTCGCTCCATGAAGTCCTCGGTCTTGAGGGCGAGTACGTAATCCAGCCTCATTCGGGTCTCGTCAAGCACACCGATTCGCACGAGTCGTCGGATGAGCGCGTTTCCCTAGAGCACAAGCGAAGCAGCAGACATGTCAGCTTGACACTCCCTCACTTCCGGGTGAGCTCGCAGAAACTCGAACTCGTCCCCGCGCTGTTCCCTCCCCGTCCTCCTCCTCACGCGACCTCTCGTGCACCTGCGTCCACCCTGCCCCTCCTGTGCACCTGCTGAATCTGATGAGTGCTCACCTCGAAGAGTCGCTTGGGGTCCTTGGCCTCGAGCTTGAGAAGCTCTCGGGCAGCTCGTCGGATCTTGGAGAGAGTAAGCTGAATTCGCCAAATCTCTCTCTTGTTCCTGAGTCCGTACTCTCCGGCGAGCTAAGGGCGGCCAGAATAAAGAGAAGAAGAAGAGCACGGCGTCAGGACCACTGTCGAGGCGCGCGATGTCGACCGGCGGAGGTGGGAAAGGAGGGGGGTATGGACCTTGAGCTCGGCGTCGAGTCGGGCGGACTCGAACGGCCTTCGGGGAACCTTGTAGGCTGAGGAATGGCACGAGAGTGACGAGAAGATGGTCAGCTCAATGTTGTACAGGCAGAGTTTCTTCCTCCCAAGGGTAGGGAGGGAGGGATGCGAGCTCAAAGAAGGGAGGAAGGAAAAGAGGTGCTCACTCTTGGAATGGTTTCTCGGCGCGCTACAGACGCCAGACGGACGGGTAATCGCAGAGAGTCAGCATGGGAGGACAGGTGGGTCGCTCCGACAGAGTGCACGAGTCCAAGGGGTGTAGATACACACCGGGGCATGGTTGAAGACAGAGGAAAGGGAGGAATGCACCGAGCGAGGGGACTCTGGCTTCGAGCGAGCTGGCGAAAACTGCGAGAGTTGACCCCGCCGCGCCGCCTCGCTTTCTTGACCTCGTCCCTTCCCTTCCCCTTGCCGTCTACCACCGTCCAAAGTTCGTATCATTCCCACACACGCTCGCATCGTACGCATCGGACCGCACCCTTCCATCCACTCGCCACACATCCGTCATCGCTGTCGGACGCTGCAGCTGGGTCGAGGGGACTTTTCGTCGAGCTCGAGGAAGGAGAATCCTGCACCTCCGTTGGGAGGTCATACACGGCCCGCCTCGAGCTCAGACGCCCCTCAGACGACGCCCGGTGGAAAGGGACAGGCTTGGCGTACATGCCGGACCTATGACCCTACCAGCAGACCTTTCCTGTCGCCCAGAGCCCTCCGTCAGCTGGCGACCTCACACGCCCCTCCAGCACTTGGCGCTGCCATGAGCTTTCGTCTCCCTGTTTGAGCTCAAGAAGGCTGACCAGTCTCCCTTCTCCCTTCCATCTTCCCTCTCTCTAGCTTCCTCAAGATGCCTCACTCATTCGGATACCGAGCGCGAACGCGTCACATGTTCAGGAGGGACTTCCGAAGTACGTCCTCGTCTCGTCGTTCACCTTGTGTCGCTGCTGTCGGCTGTCGAGCTCAGCCGACCCATCGCATGAGCTCAAGCTGACCTTGTCTCGTACGCTTGTGCTTTGTGTGTGATTAGACAAGGGAGTCATCCCCATGTCGACGTACCTCGTGACCTACAAGGTCGGAGACATCGTTGACATCAAGGCCAACTCCGCTGAGCAGAAGGGTATGCCCCACAAGGTAAGCTCAACCGCCCTGTCCTCGTCTCAGCTAGTCAAGGAGTGGATACTGACTGCTCCGTCTGTTCTTCCTCGTCTATGCTCTTTCACCTCGCATCACACGCTGCTTCCCTTCGACCTCAACCTCACCTCTCCCCTTCGCCTTCGCCGCCACTCTCGCCGATCATCCTCTCTCCTCTCGACTGCCCACCTTCGTCCACCCCATAGTTCTACCACGGAAAGACCGGTGTTGTCTACAACGTGTCTCCCCGAGGAGTCGGAGTGATCTGCTTCAAGGTTGTCGGCAACCGATACCTCGAGAAGCGAGTCAACCTCCGAATCGAGCACGTCAAGCACTCCAAGTGCCGACAGGAGTTCGTTGCCCGAGTCAAGAGGAACGCCGCCCTCAAGCGAGAGGCCAAGGAGAAGGGAGAGAAGGTCCAGCTCAAGCGAATCCCCGCCCTCCCCCGAGAGTCGCACAAGATCTCGCTCGCCGACAACGCGCCCGTCACCGTCGGACCCGTCCGATTCGAGACCTACATCTAAATGTCTCTTGTCGTTGACGATGATCAGGACTCCAGGCAGGGAAGAGAGAGAGAGGTGGAAAGAAGAGCAGAGGAGACAAGGCGGAGGGGGTAACGCCTCCGAATGGATGACCCTTAGGACCATGGTCGAGAGAGGTGCAGAAAGCATGCAAGGGTCGTTGGGCGGCGAGGTACGGAGGGAGTCAGTGAGACGCCATGACGACTCAGGGAAGAGTGAGCCGAGTCAAGAGATGACGCTCGCGACAGCCGACGATCGAAAGAAAGAGCACATACATCCATGATACACAACGAGCACGCAGAAGAACATCTCCGATCCTATCCTACCGAACCCTACCAGCACATACACGTCTTGAACCAAACCCAGCTGAACCGATAGATCACCATCTCCTCCCGCCTTCTTCCTCATCCCTTCGAGGAGCAGATCAAGCGACCTTCACCCTCTTCGCCTCAGGCTGACCCACCTCCTCTCCCTCCTCTTCATCAAAGTCATCGTCCTCATCGCCCTCTCCATCTTCGTCGACCTCGTCATCCTCGGCGGACGCCGCAGGAGGAGCCGCCCGCTTCGCCCTCGGAGCAGTCGTCGCGCCTCCCGCTACGCTCTCCTTGGGCAGAGTCGGGGCGAGCTAGCACACAGCGACACACACAGACCGGTCAACTTCATCTTGGCACTCCGGCGCAAGTGAAAAGCAGGGCGTGGACGTACCGGCACATCCCCCTCCTCCTCCCCCTCGTCCTCCTCCCCGCCGCTCTCATCATCCTCATAATCCCCTCCCTCCGGCCCCCCAG